>CM035799.1:24692147-25249647 GCA_020466265.1 Siphamia tubifer | reverse complement strand
CTTTATCAGGTCTGAGAAATGAAGAACAATTTAGTCAAAAATAGTTTTCAAGATACAGTCCTAGGTTAAAAAGTGAAATTCTGATAATTAATAATGTAATATGTTTTCATGAAAATGATTATTTGTGGCAGAGTTCCTTGATGTACTTCAAAACATTGTTTGTATATATTCCCTTTTCAGAGAATTTGATAAATCTATTGGATATAATAATGTAAATAAATCTAATATGTGTGTGTAATAACTTTTTTTCATTTATTTTCCAATGCATCCTATTAAAATATGTAAGATTTAACACATTTAAACTGAGATGCAGATCATTTGTAAATAATAACAACAACAAAAATAATAGTATAATAATAATAATAATAATAATAATAATAATAATAATAATAATAATAATAATAATAATAATAATAATTATTATTATTATTATTATTATTATTATTATTATTATTATTATTATTATTATTATTATTATTATAATGGCTCGATATCAAAATGGATTAAGCAATTTGTTTTTATCATAACATTTTTAGCCCGTTATTATTTTTAATATTGTTATTATGTCAACACATTTCCTTTCCCTTTACAATCGTAATTTTCTATTTTATTCCCTCTTTCTCCTTTAATGTCCATTTCCAAGCCTGAAAGATTAATAGCAGCCTTTAGGGGATGTTTGCTGCGGTTCCTTTTCCTGTAACACTTTAATCATCATCTACTTAGTTCATGTTCTACTTTTTGGGACAGACGTTTATGACCTGGTGACGGTCGACGAATTAAAACCTAATCCCAAACACCCACGGCCTGTGTAAACAACTCTGAACCATTCATACAATCGTAGTAAAAAGTGGGTGGCATGAGTAACACGCCTCTCTATCCTCAAATGGGAAGTTAACGAAAACCACGTGACGCCGTCTTGACTTGACTGGCTCGTGAGAGGGCGGTACGTGTGACGTCAGCGGGGAAACGATACAAAACACTCCGCGAAAACTTGCGATGCCCCAGAGAAGTGAGGTTTCATGATAAGTTTTGACTAATACCGATGACAGTTACGACCCAGGGATAAAAAAAAACACCCAAAAAACTCTTCAAACAGAATAGACACCTGCGCAGACCAAAGCCTCTGCAGGGTGTACTGCGCACACAGCCGTGCAAGTCCGTGGTTTACTTTTTAAGAACTTTTATTTCCTTCCTAAACCACGTGGACGAGCAACCAGAGTTCATGTGTGACATATACAGCCTGGATTCTCACTGCGTGTCTCCACAATGCAACATGAGTTGGGCAATGGAGCCTGCTAACTTCTACGAGAGCACCAAACTGAGCGGCCCCCAGCAGGGGATGTGCAAACCGGGTAGCAGGGGCGAAGGTGCAAGCGAGGACGGCACCATGGTGGAGCTGAGTACCGCCCCTGCCATGTACGACGACGAGAGCGCCATCGACTTCAGCCAGTACATAGAGTCAATGACAGCCGTGCCCAACCTGGAGCTCTGCAACGACGAGCTCTTCCTGGACCTGTTCAACACTGTGAAGCAGGAGAAAACGGAATTCTACAACATGTCTAACTCCATCCTGACCGGCGGCATGCACCAGCAACAGCAGATGTCAGCCGCATCTCCGTACACAGCTGACCGGAAAGCGGACATCAGCATGGAGAAGGGTCAGTTCAGCGCCCCCATCAAGCAAGAATCCGACTGGAGTGACAGTGACATGTCCTCATCCCTGCCCTCCCAAATCGAAACCTGCGCCCAGACTTCTGTCAGCCTCCCCACGGGACAGCCCACTCCACCCACCACCCCGGAGCCCGTCTCTGCTGTCAGCTCGGCAAAGTCCTCTCCACGGAAGATCGGTAGGGAAAAGGGCAAAAAGGCGGTGGACAGGTTCAGCTTGGAGTACCGACAGAGGCGAGAGAGGAATAACATAGCTGTGAGAAAAAGCAGGGACAAAGCAAAGAGGCGCAACTTAGATATGCAGCAGAAACTCCTCGAACTGAGCTCAGAAAATGACAGACTACACAAAACTATCGAGCAGCTAACCAGAGAACTCACCGGGCTCCGAGACTTCTTCAAGCAGATGCCCAACTCCTCCTTTACAGGATCCATAAGTGCAGAGAGCCGGTGACAAACACACGTGTCACCACCTTGTATGAACTGAGCTTCAGGAGACATACCTCAACAGACATTGTCGTTTTACCATCTGTACCAGATGTATTTTAAGCTTACCATAATGGCACTGGAAATATATGATGTTGCTGCCATATTTTTGTGGGAATTTCTCTATATTAAATTATTTTACCACTGCATTTACGTGATGTTATACCTATATGGTACATGTTTTGTAATTCCAAACTTTGTATAAGAGCCAGAGCATGATATTTTATATAGTTTGTATGAAACCTTGACACATTTTTGTTTATGGAATCTATAATAAAATTGCTGAAAAGGTGCAAAATTGCCTGGTCTGTGGTTAGTCTTTACAGCACTGAGCGAATAGGTTATAATGAGTTAAGTTAGAATGTGTAACAGGACATAGTAAGACACATCTACAATAATAAGTTTTTATTAACAGTATCAGCACCATTCAGTAATTTTACAGAAGCAAATGACGTAGAAAATACAATGTTCATGTCACATAAGAATTCCCAGAAGGTTTGCTCTGAAGTTGGATCACACTTAACAGACACGTGGGCTGGTTTGACAGGCTGCCTGCTATTGGTCTACCCTTGGGCTGTCAACTCCTGCTCCACAGGCTCACGTATCATTAACACAAACAAGACCTTGTCTTTTCCAGCCTGTTTGGTTCAGTACAGCCTCAGGCTGTCAGGAGGCCTTCAAAGGGGGGAGAGGGTTAAACTGGTTCAGACCAAGGCCTAGTATGCAGATCCTTGGAGCCAGCTGAAGCCTGAGGATTGATATCATTGGGTCTTTACTCTGACAGCCTCACAGGCAGATTTCTTCCAGGCCGATCCACAGAGTGGGTTTCCTTGTGATGACTTGGACATAAACGGTGAGGGGGCCCACCTCCTTCCTCAGGACATTCTCTACATCGTAACCTGGGAACTGAAACAGACAGGCCCATCAAAAAAAACAACACAACCAATCTCTTGTTTTTTGTGTTTATTCCACAGCTTCATCAAAGATCATTAACTCTTAGTTAAGGCCTTGACCTTTGACCCTCATACTAGTGAGCGGTAAGCAAACACTGGTGATTCAAAGCTTAATTTTTCACTATGTATTCCCTTGGAAACAGAATTAACTAAAAGCTTAGAATGTCAAATTTCAACATATTTGCATGATCATTCCCAGCTGCACCATATGTAGATTATGTAAATATCACTGCTAATATCAGTGTAAAATCATATTGAAACATCAAAGAAATCACTACATACAGGAGGCGTGGGAGATTAAACCAGTTTTCCTTCTGCCATAATAATGACCAACATGACTCAGGGAATTTATTCTCAAGTGAACAGATGATTATTGTTTCAGGACATATTGGCACAGAATCAATTCACTGAGCAGTTTAATGAGAAACTGGTAAAACCCTGTGTTACGTAACCGGTACGAGTACACCCACCTCACTTCCCTGCAGTACTGTAGTGTTCAGGATGGACATGATAGTCTTTTGCTGCAGCTGTTAGGAAAAAATAAGTTTAAAATCTATTATAACATACATTGTGATGTTCAAGTTTCTAATGATAATCTCAGCCTCACAGGGGATGATGCTTCTGATGATATATATAAAAAAAAAAAAAAGGTGACATGTTCATGGTGAGTAACAGATTGTCCAAGGGGATATAGCATATCAGATGGCAGATAAGATATATTGATAATTTTATGTGTTTATGACATTTATCCCCACCTACAAAGTCACACCAGGTCTTTGGTCATAAAACTGTCATTCTGCAAAAGCACATTAAGCTCTTAAACACTGGGCTATTTGTTTCTACTGGGAATGATTTCAATGTGACACAAAACAATAGATGAGCTTGTAGCAGAAGTCTCATTTATACAAAACCAAAGTTATGATCAGTAAATGGCAATGATAGCATAAAATTTATAATTATTGATTCATAATGTATCCTTTATTTTTGCTGTTAGCTTAGCGGTGCAACATTTGCCACATTGGTCTTTCCTTTCATGAAATGAATGACATATGCTGATCTCAGACTGTTAGGTTAGGGTTAGATATTTTCCCATTTGATTTCATGTTTGAGTTGTTCTGTTGAGTTTTTATTGTTGATGTTCTTCTGGTTATGTGGATGTATAGCATATGTATATTGCAGAGTGTTGTATAGCATTACCATGGCAACACAGATGGATGTGAAAGGATATGTAAAAAAATTCAGTAAATTCAAAACACGCATTTATATTTTTCCTTTTTTTCCCTCCTCATCATTCTGTCAATATTGTTATTTTTACAATGATGTTCTTACCTTAACCTTCACAGTACAATTAGATAATGAAGACACACTCAGGAACACTTCCAGGTGAAGCCTTGTCACTGGTTTGTCCACCACACATTTACAAGAAACACAGTGGAAGTTCTTTCTGTGGCAGGACAGAAAATCAAGTTATGAGTTAGCACAACTGGTGCAAGGTTGTTATTTTGAGTCATTTTTAAAACCTACTGCATATGAGCTAATATCTCCAAATGATCACTTCCACAGCGGCTGCAGACGGGCCAAGAATAAGCTGTGTTTTCATCCACACCAACTATCACCCCTGGAATAAACAGAATAAATTAGAATTAAACTGCATGCTATGCTTTTCCTATGTGTCTTTAGTCATATAATGTGCATGCTTATTATTCAGTTTATTGATGTTTTCAGTTATTTTTGAGTGGTAGATGCTGAAGGAAAGATGTTGACGCCTAACTGCAGAAACAGAGAAATGTTCCACACATAGGTTTCAAAGTGTGTGCATGTTTGTGACAGAGTGAAAGAGATAAAAACATCCCTTTCAGATTGTAGTGACAGATACGACTGAAACACGTTCACTCCTTTAGCACCATCTCATTTGACGACAAGAGCTGCTGTCAAACAAACAAATACAAACACAGGTCGTTCAATAAGATACGGAAGTTAACGCTGATAAACCCTTGTGCATTCTGGTCACAGACTTTTTCCATTGGTAATTTCCAGAAGATCATTTTTGTTCAAAAGTGCAAAAGATAATATGTTTATTATGTTTTCCAGCCACCTGACCAAACATGTATGGCTGGTCGGACCAGAGCCACAGGGCTCAGTGACCTTTTCCCTGAGCTTTGACTCCAAACCCACAGATGCACATTATTATCTGTACTTTTCAACTCAACATTTGCATAGTTCAAGAAAATTAAAGGCACTCAAACAGTACTGCACGACCAAGGACCTTTTACTGATAGATGACACGTCTATATTAAGTTTCAACTAGATAGTGCAATACAACAAATATAATAATCTATGTCTAATCTCTTTAATAATATAATTTAACTGTTGAAATTATGTCTCAGCTCCTGCTCATAACACCCCAGGATAAGTAGGTTAATATTTAAATCAACATATAAAAATTATAGTTTTCGTGATGATCTATTCATTTTATTCTAACATATTTTCCCTATTGTGTCATAGAGGCACATCATCTTAAAAAAATACCAACTGTATAATTGTCATATTTCGTCCCTTCATCACATCCTCAAATGATGTGATCATACTGATTAAAAGAAACAACGAGACACCCATCAGACAGCTGCTACTATCTGTGAAATGTTGAAATCAAATTTTACAAATATTTTTCTCCATATGGAAGAGCCAACGGTAAAGTGAAGCAACTTGACATAAAAAAAAAAAAAAAATGCTGACTATGGGGACTAAAAATGTAAAGAAACAACATGCGGTTGCAGAGGTTAGAGGAAAATAACGCAATGTGTCTCCAAACTAACATTTTCACAGTATTATTTCACCCCTGTCTTAAATTTTAAGCCTGATGGTGAGAAGGCAGGGTAATTTAACTAAAAAAATGACATGGGAAAAGATACGAATACACCAGAATTTCATATGTTTCTATTTTATAAAATTCCAAACAATGACAGCCTGAGGACATTGAATAACAAACAGCAGAAAGCAATGACTTAAAACCACATCAAGGGCTCTTGCTGAGCAGTAAAATTGTATATGAAAAAGCAAGTGGTTTTCTTCCCCTGAGAAGAGAAAACATTGAGTATATTTAAGAGAAGTCACTTCAAATGAAATAAGTGGCGTGAAAACCACAGGTGTCACTGAAAAGGGGCTGCTGACCTGTGACGGTGCAGAGGGAGTGGGGTGTGATCTCTAGATCCAGGGGATCCAGTAGCACAGGTTGGGCCAGAGACCTTGTCTCAGGCTCAGTAAGTGATTCTGGTTTGGCTGCAGACTGGAAACTGATGTCAGGTTGCTCGGAACACAGTTGAACAACAGAGTTTTCAACACACAGGAAAACACCTGGGGTTTGAAATTTAGGCGGTTAATGGAAGTGGATACTGCAGATGAAATGTGCACAATCTGGAGCGATAGTAATGACTGTGCTCCCGAAAGAGTGGAATACAAAAATAATTGTGTTGAATAAAATACGTTTATTATATTAATAGTCGAATTCCAGGTTAGAATAAACCCTACCATGTTCTCTGATGGTATCTCTGAATGACATATGACAGGCAGTAGTGGAATTTAATGCTTTGAGGGCAGAGGAAGTGAGCACACAGGAAGTGCTCACACACAGGGCCACTGTTCGCCTGTACGGCCTCTCAACCTGCTCCTCCTGAAGACTGGGGTCTGTCAGCACTAACCAGATTTCTCCTCGGCCTACATTACTCTTCTGAAAAAAAAAAAAAAAAAAAGATTTACTCAGAAACAAACCCAGAAGAAACTAGTTGAAACCAAATCTTAAGCAACAGAAGCTACCACCAAAAAACGTTGACGTCTACTGTGGATTATTTCTCTGATGAGATCATTTGCTCAGACATCATGATATTTGTCACAACAGCGACGTTGAAAAGTGTATCTGTGTTTGAGTGGCGTGAGCTGGTGTCAAAGTCCATCACTGTGTTCTGAGCTGCTATCTCATCTTGGTCAAAGTTTAAAGGTTTCAACAATCAATGGTTGGAACGCCTGAGCCTACATAGATTGTCATCCACACAGTGATATGACCTGCGCTGTCTACGTCAGAGCTGAATCTTATCAGTTTGTTGGTCAAATTGATCTGGAAAAAGGGTGACTGAGGAGCACTGAAAGTTTGGTTTATTCTTAACTTGCGACTGCATTCAAATGAGTATTTTTATACGGTTAAAAAGAAAGAAAGCAAATACCTGCATCCTTTTGTATATTACAGTGGCTACAAAACTGCAGCAGCAGGACTTGAGCTCACCCTGAAAGAGAACCAAAAAGACCAAAAAGTGCAAATTTTGACACCAGTAGGTTAAAGGAACATGTGGTCATAATCTGCTGAAATCTGCACATAAATAGGAAAGTTTGTGCACATGAGAACGTGCTCACCTGCAGTATGTCTTGTAAGTTTTGTGGCGTGGGGGGAAGGTAGAGTGAGGGCACATCCTGGCCCTCAGTGGGTTCAACAGAGCTCTCCAGACCAGAAAGCAAGTAGCAGAAACTTGGAGCTGGTCCTGCAGGTCTACTTCCCTAGAAATCCAGGACATCGGTGATTAATATAATCACACCAATAAAGATTTAGTAATGAGGCCAAGGTACTGAGTCTTGATGTAATTATGGCACTGACCTAATAGTTTAGATACTGTAGTGTATTCAGAAAAGCCAGATTAGTCGTATTTGTTTGATAATCCCAATAAGAAGATAATCTCATCAGTGTCAATGCATTGATAACACAAAAATGACTTTAAATCATTATTATTGATGTAACTTCAAGTTGTGGTTAAAAAGTCTATAAAACTGCCAAAAAAAGCTAATTACTTCAAAAAAATAAAACAAGACTTGTACTGTTATTTGTTTTGTATGTTTCTTTTTGCTAAAAAGGTGAAATTGGGGTTGAAAGAAAAGCTTTAGTAAGTAAATGTTTAAAAATAAAAGATTTATATAAATGTTTTAAATAATTCTTTGTTGTAAAGATCTGCTGTTTCTTTTCTTTTTTTTCTCCATAAATAAGAATACATCAATTCATTCACACCTAATATAGTTAGTTAGCTAGTTAGTTATTCTCGTCTCGTCATCTGAACCCGCTTTTTCTTCACTAGGGTCACTGGGGGCCTAATCCAGCTACAATGGGTGAAGGCGGGGTACACCCTGTATGAGTCTCCAGTTCATCTCAGGGCTGAACATATATAGACAAACAATCACTGTCACATTCACACCTATGGGCAATTTAAATTAACCAATGAACCTATCAGTGCATATGTTTGGATGGTGGGAGGAAACCAGAGTACCTGGAGAAAACCCACACAGACACGAAAAGAACATGCAAACTCCACACAAAAAGGTCTGGTGTGGGAATAGAACCAGGGACCTTCTTGCTGTGAGGCACGAGTGCTAACTAATGCACCATCGTGCCTCCCTTTTTTTAAACATTCATACGCATTCACACACCAGTGTGAGTGACACTGGATGTAAGGAGGGTCAAGTGTCTTGCCCAAGGACACAATGGACTGACTCGGACTGACTGGGACTTGAACCGCCAACCCTTCAGTTAACGGACAACCCACTCTACATGCTGAGTCATGGCAGCCCCTAGTTAGTTATTGTTCCACACATATTTTGATTAAATAATGTAAATATCGTTGAATGAGTTTGTTATAATTTCATAGTTGTTTAAAGACATTGGTGAGAACTTGAAAAAATCTTAAGTTATTGATGAGAAATGGGAGTGGGGTTAAATAAGTTTTCTTCTTCGTGTTCCTTTTTCGAGCATAAATGAATGCAGTTGTAGTTTTGTACCTGAATGTATTCTTCTGATTGTTTTGTTGTATGCAAGTCATTTGTGTTGTAAATGCTTACTCGCTTGAAACAAACGAATGAATGAATGAATAGTGACAACAGAAAGCCTGCTGAACCAATGACTCAAGATATCAGGAGGCAGAGTGAAACTGAAAATGAAGAGTTTTACACACACTTATTAATGGAAAAACTACACTAAGAATGTTAAACTTGTACTGAACTTACACTGTGGGAGCTAGGTGTGTTTCCATGATCTTTAAGAGGCACCAATGGGGGCCACAGGCTGTCTATCAAACTGAAAAGCCGGGTGTGCCTGAGAACAAAATGGAAAAGAGAGTAAAAAACAGAGTGAGGAGAGAGAGAGAGAGGGGGGGCACAAAATAGTGTTGGGGAGGTGGTGGGGACCCAATGAATAAAAGGGTTCTGGGAAGACAGAAAGCTTTCACAGGCAGTTTCACTTCCACTGAAACATGAATCTGTTAAGACAGAGCTGGTGTGAGCGTCACCAAGAATTAACAGGGAGCATGCTGGGGCTGGCAGAACAGATACACACAGAAACAGTTTTTAAAAGCAGGTTTTGAGATACTGAAGGATGGGAAAACAGTTCACACCCTTTGTAAATCAATCTATCACAGTTGTTAAAAATAAAAGAAATTCATGACATTAGGCATCTGTTAGTACAGATATAACCACTGCAATGACAGAGTGGAGTTTTATCATGCAGGGTGTGTTTTCCTGATGCATAGTGTACATTTACTGATACTGGGATTAAGGATTAAAAAATACAAAGACATAAAATAATAATAATAATAAAAAAAAAAAAAAAAAAATCAGGTAGCGACTCGAACAGGACTTGTCAAACCCTGAGAAGTATCATGCCATTTTCAGCATGGCCAGTCAGTGTCACTTATTCATCCGTGTGGGTCATATCAGTCAGTGGTTAACAACCTGTTAGTCAGCCTCTAATCACAGGGTTTCTTTGTATGAAACTGGTTCTGCAGCCCATTCAAGTACGGCAAAGCCTGCTTCAAGATGAGTAACAACAAACTAACAGGACTCAACTGACTGAGATTTTAACATGGAACTTAAATCTTTGTCAGTGTTCAAGTATCTTTCCTTAATATATATTAAGTATCATACTATACTATATTTTACTGCTTCAAGGTACAGGTGCAGTTTGTCACAAATGAAATTGTTCACATGAGGTGAGGTGTGAATCTTCTTTTTTTTTTTTTACAGGAATGACTGAAGAAGTTCTAACTGGCATCCATAAATATAATTTTCCTGTGGACAAAAGCCAGCTTCTTCCAGTAATATGGGCCAGGCCCACTTGTTACACAGGTACCTGGATGACTTCGAGTCTTGGAATCTATTAATCTCCGTCTGTACCCAACACCACAAATGGTTACGGATTATAATGATAAGAAGTCTTGAATTTCTAGGAAACCGTGAAAAAACAGCCCCACATTTAACACAAGCAGGCCAATGTGTTTTTCCACTTATAGCTAAAAGATGTGTCTGCAAGCACTGAAGGTAGGCCATCCATCACAGTGTGGCTACAGAAAACATCCAGCGACATATAGGCTGTGGTGCATTGAAAATAACAAGGATATAAACATACCCCCGGACAGTCTCAAAATGTTCTCATGTCAGTTCTTCTAACTGCTTCTAATCTGGGATCCTGACTATGGAAACTCACAAGGGAATCAGAGCATGCACCTCAGTATCATTTTACATGTAAACACAGTGGCACTTGTGGCAGGACAGCGTGATCAGGTGGATATGAGCTGCAAACATTTCATTCTCATTGTACTGCAAAGCAAGGAGGTAAAGCTGGAAAGGGGAATTTAAGGATAAAAGGGGGTATTTTGTTGTACTTCATAATATTGAACACGATTGAACCTAAAGCCAAACTCCATGTGTATTTGGTGGTTCAGGCTTAGGCTCAGAGCCTCTACAGTACAGGACCCACAGGCTACTTTCATATGTCATATTGGGTTGTGGTTGTTGCTGGGTGAAAAATAAGATAAGACAATCTCACATATAGTTGAAAAAAAAAAAAAGAGTACTAACACAGCACATTAGAGTACTTGAAATGGACCCAGGGCTGCGAACTGAAATTCAGGCATAGATGCGGTGTAGCCCTCACCTTTCTCTAGTGACCCGCTGCACCACTTTAATGTTTCTCAGTAAACACGTCCTTCCTTGCCACATGTGACAGTACTGCTGGAGGTTATCTACACATGACAAAATGTGGAGCTGAACCACACTGAACATCCCATAGCTGTCCTGGACCAGCACACAAATTCTGGAAAAAAAAACAGAGGCAATCAGATGTTTTTGTTTTTTTTTTTAAACCAGAGTAATAGGTCCTGATCAGATCTAACATTAATTAGGTGCTATGGTTAAAAATATTTTCGTTGTTATAGATAATTTATGGTTGTAATAGTTTTCTGACTGCACAACATAAAAGCCAGACTTAATTTAAAACACTCTTGCTTTAGCCACATATAACTGGAGAAACATACAGCACATGAAACAAACAGGCTGCATTTTAAATGATTGTTGAGCAAGATATGGGAATATTCTCAATTTTGTGATTGAGCCATTCAGCATCAACTCATGATTATTAGAAAGGACAACTTCAATTAATCAGATTCATTTGATACATTGCCCAAATACAGCCTGAACAAACTCATGAGGGAACGAATCACAAGACTTCAATCCGAACAGTGCATTAAAGTATCAAAAAACATTGAAAATCAGTCATGTATAGGTTGAAATGAAACCTGAACTATGTTATATGCTATGGATGAAAGTAAAAATCCAATTCCAATCATCTCTCAAATGGACTTGGGGAGGTCTGATATGAACAGACGGCTCACAGCTTTCACTTTTGTCCAGATATCTTCGACAGCATATCAACGCAAAATGTGAACAGACAAGATAGGGTTCAGTTATGGTGTGTTTTCAGAAAAGCTCATGACTTCCATCCTTGAGTCCAAGTGAAAGTTTGTACCAAATTTGAAGACCCCCCCCAGGCATTCTTGAAATACCATTTTCATAAGAATAGACAAGTGTGAGGCCACAAGAACCATGACATTCTGCCATCAAACGTTCATCCTTAAGAACAAGTTAATATTTGTGTCAAATTGTAAGGCATTCTATAAAGCCATTCATTAGATATTTCATATTAAATGTAATGGGAACTGATGGACAGATGAACATTTTGATAATGAGCATGTCCAAAATGACTTACTGGAAGTTAATTTGTTATATTTATTTTTTATAGCTCTTCGTACATAATTCAGAACTTGATGAACATAATTGATGTTAGGCTTCTAAACTATTCTGATTTGATGAAAAATTAATAATACTTGATCAGACTAGATTTTTGAAGGTAGTTTGATGTTTGGTAAAGTACTTGGAAGTCAATGTCTGTTACAATTTCAGTTTGATTAATTAAAATATTTACTACTTTACTTCAAGGCAGGGATTTAATTGAATTTTACATCCAAACTATTGTGCACTCCTTTAAAAAATAACACTGTAATTAAGTCTTCCTAAAATCTACAGAATGCATGAATGCTTACAGTGACACACTGCACATAAGTGCTGCTCAGTACTGACATTTGTAAGTGCTAATGCCTGGTGGCTGGTTTGACAGGCTTCTGCTGACAGAAAAGACCTTTGGCCTACAAAATTGTGAGCGGTGAACTATTCAGTATTCCTGCACTCTACTGCTCCCAGTGAGGAAAAAGCTGGAAATGCTACAGGCTGCAGTATCTCAATCATTCAAGCCCAGACACGGCCCTGGTTAGACAAGCAACGGCTAGGGAAAATGAGAAGGAAAAACACGAGCAAAAAGAGGAGGAGAACTGACAGTCTGCCTGTCATGCATGTGCATGCATGCGCACACCCCAGACATTGGGAATGTTTTGAGGCTGTATTCAACCACCCGATTGGGCCTATAAATGGCTGCTGTTGGTAAACATGGGGTCTGTGTGTTTGTTTTGAGAAACATGGAAATAGATATCTAAATAACATTCCTGACATGACATTTCGTGTGGTAGGCCAACTTTTTAACCCAAGATATTCAAAGATGTTTGCGTAATTCAAATTGAAATTTCAACTTAAAATTTACCATCTTAAGATAAAGAATGACTCTTTGTATCCTTTGTATTCAGCTCAAGGCCTTGTAAACAAATGTGACCCCTGCCCATCTTCAATAAATTGTATTGATGGAATTCTTGAGTCAGACCATAAGATACCTTAGCATTCTTATCTCTTACCACAAATTACTTCATCTTTAAAACACAAAATAATTATTCTTGCAGCAGTAGGGTAACAGTAAGATTAATGCTCTCAACTGTAGTAGACATAAATACTTTCATGTCATTTTTGTGATTTTTTTTGTTTTGAGTGACATATTTTTTGGTCAATAAATAATCATAAGCAAAAAATGCTCACCTAAATCTCATGCCATTTTTTTCAACACACACACACACATATATATATATATATATATATATATATATATATATATATATATATATATATATATATATATATATATATATATATATATATATATATATATATATATATAAGCCTGAAAAACAAGTGTTATTTATTTACTATTAAAGCAAACAGATAAAGCACAACTTCTCATATGAGTTGAAATCAGCAAAAAGTTGAGCTTTTTGAAAGATAAATCACTTGAATGACCTCAAGATTAACTCTTGGTGATGAATACACCATTAATTGACTGATTTATAAACAGACTACATCATTTTACCATCTAACCAAAAGTTAGGGTTGTTTAGAAAGAATTACCTCAGTACATTTTACAGCATACCTGTATTATTACTATATCTGCATGTGCAAACATAGAGGGAGGTATATAAAAACTTTTATTGTTCTGTTCTTGAGCCCTGCTCATGGAGCAGTTGGGAATTTAAAGGAACCCTGAAGCTATACCAATAAAGTGATATTTGGTCCTTTGCCAAAATATGAATACAGTCACTGGTGTTAAATGCAAAGGAGGGTTCTACACATTTAGTGCAGCAGGTTTGGACTTGAAATACTCAGCATGAAATCTGATAGGAGACTTGACAGATAGAAAAGAAAGGGTAATGATGGTAGGTTAGCAGCTTGACATAAACAACCGCCGGTCAAATATCTTCCCATTCAGTCAGTGCTTTCAACCACCACAGTCTCACTTCCTCAAACAGCGACCCCTAAGTCTTAAAAACCTTCTGTCATTGGCCAAGTCTCAGTCGCAAGCAGTTTTTAGGAATTTGTTATTGAGAGCAGTCACAGAATTCTCAGTAACCTGTTTTTTTTTTTCCAGGAACTACAATCCACCGAGCCTGTGCAAACACACACATGCTCCTTTGCACACAGTCACACAGTGTACGCATGCAGGCCCATGCACATGCACATTACTTGGCAACGGACTAAGTAAGCGACCCACACATTAAGAATACAGCAGAGAGGCCTCATTGGTGGGGGGCGGACAGGCGGGATTCCTTCCTATGTGTTGTCCACCAATCAGTGCAGGGAGAGTGATAAACATGGTTGTAACAGGATCCTTGCAGCACATTGTGTTCCTTCTCCACAGAGAAAAAACTAGCCACTCTTCACTTCCTGCAAACAGTTAATCTTCTTGTTTATTCTATTCCAAATTTACGGGAACTTAACATCTTCTTCAAGCATAAATATCATACTGGCCTCTCTCTCCTGTGTATGTTAACACAGAGGCTAAACAACAAAAGGATCAAATAAGCATGCTGACCAGGAGAGTGACTCAGAGAAACTGAGGACACAACATAGGAGGTACAAACCGTCCTTTTCTTTATACTGAATGGGGCCAGTGGGCTGCCAAGTAAACTACCCTCCTCTCCACGGAGTAGACATGCATCCTGGAAAAATACTGCAAGCAAAACAATGTGCCAAAGCTTGTTTTTAATCAGTAAAAGCCTGTCTCCAAATGCATAGAAATGACAGATTTAGACCTAGTTACTCCAGAACCTTCCTGTGTATAAATGAAAATTAAACCATCACTGTGGAGCAACAATTGAATATGATGAACAGGTAGCTCAGGTCACCTACATATTGTGAACTCTTAGTCCTTGTGATTAAACTCCTAACCCCTGCCCCACCTTTGTCCTTTCACTTCGAGCGGAGCCTGTTGAATCTGGTTGAGTTAGGGGAGAAACGGTAGGAAGGCCAAGAGTGTTTCCGGTCAGAGGGCGGTGTGTTTACCAGCGGCAGAGGCAGCATGGCAAGAGAGGAGTGTCACATTACAACGGCCGCTAGTTTAGTCAGTTAGCTTGTCAGCTGACAGGGGCTCGCTTTCCCTCACCACAGAGTGCCCCTCAGGCCCCTCCATCCCCTCTTCTCTCAGAGAAACCAATACTTTTCTCTTATTACTCAGCAAAGGACAAAAACAACAAGCCTGCGGAGGGCGAGGCAACTAAAGGTCATGTTTGCTGGTTTTGCCTCAAATAGCAGTTTCGCTGACTCATTAACTATAACAAGACCACTTGAGTAAATCTTGCAGTTGTTTCAATAACACAGGAAACTTGAAGCAGCTTTCACTGCAATTATTTTTAGCTAACTTTTATTTCATTAAGCACAATTAAACTCACTGGTTAAAAAAAAAATAACACCTTTACACGTATTTTGACTCACTGAGATTATAAAAATCATACTACTTATGCACTTACTATCAATAGTAGATACTGGTTTAAAAACCACAGTTTTGTAATTTTTCTTGACTTCTATGATATTTGTACATGCAGGTAAAATATTTATTTGGTTCACTTTTGAAGGAAAGTGTAAAAAAAAAAAAAACCTGTTCGGCCCAGTGGAGTACAAGTGGGCACCAATTCAACTCTGACTTGTTGGTCTATGAGATTCTGAAAACATCATGCTGTCTTTCTGGAGAATTGGCCAGAATCGCACACAGAGGGGCTGGATTCAATTAGAAATGTTTGTATCCTTTGTCAAGCAATGCCATATGGCTCGAGACACTGTGAGCACTCTGTGGGGCCTGCTGCGCTCAGAACAATAGCTTGACTCCTGAGACACATTGTGCCACCAAGGATAAGAATATAAAACCTGAGACCAAGGAAACCAGCGTGCGATTTTTACAAAAACAATGAATTTATATTATACTAACTGCCACATTCACAGCATTGTAATGTAATTCATTTCTCCCCAGTCTCATTCAGCATTAAGTGACAAACCAAAGGTGTCGCTTGGCTGCCAATTAACACCAAGTCCAACTCTTACCTGGTTTTGTCTTTTTCTTCCGGTGGAGGAGCTGTGGAGGACCTGGAGGGAATTCTGTGTTTGAGGATGGACGTGGGAGAGCAGTCAGGCACGGGGATGGAATAAACCCTCTGAACCACCACCTCCACAGCCTGCCCCACAGAGCCAGCCTGGCCCAGTCCCTCAATAGCCTCCAGGAGAGATTGGCAGTGTCTTGGTGTAACATATGAATCTCTGAAACAGCTAACAGCTTCAGGAACATCAGCCTGGAAGGAAAAGGCAGGAAAATTTCACAAATAGTTACGTTTTTGCGCAGTAACAGACACTTACATTTAATGCATTTGAAGGCCTTCTTGAAATAATTTTTAAACCGCATGTTTATTTTTCTTTTTTTATGCAGTTTGTGTAAATACAAAGGTAACTGATACATGGTCCCACGCAGAGGTTGGATTTAGTTGAGAATATCATTAACTCAACTGGGCCAGTCATTTCCTCATGAAGTGCTAGTAAAGGAAAGTTTAGTGTTCTGTCAGAAGAATACTATACTTCACACAATTAATTAAAGCAATTATTTTAATTCACAAATTCAAGACTCCGCCTGTTTGATTACAGGCCTCATAAAGCTGAACTTAAGATATTTAACCCTTTCATGCATACCGATCACTACAGTGAATCATTATTCTCTTGTATGTTCATGGGTTTTGTTGTTTTAGTTGCATATCAGCCAACACAGTGAATGCTAATGCTTCATCTCATACACTGCAATTCATACAATTACTGTTACTTTGCTGTTCTTGATAAACCTGATCTGTAGTCACGTGTTTGAGTGGAAACCAGTTGCTAGTTGTTTGTAGACTGTAATCAAAAAGTAAACAAAGGCTTTTTATGTGCATATTATCTACATGAAATGAGTCATAACTAGTATTAGAGAATCTTAAAATGTGTGAAAACATCGGATTAGCTGCATTAAAAATGTTTTATTTCATAGTTTTCACACAATATATCACAAGTGGTGCCAGGTACAGCAAACCCCACCCCTCACAAATGTTTTACCTGATTTGCCCCATCACTTATCATTGCGATAAACACATTGTGGTGACTTTGACTTTTGACCTACATTCACCATAATTTAATTGGATCTGTTCTGGACCACCTCGTACCCTTACTGTAAATGTCATGAAAATTGATCCAGTATTTTTGCGTAAAGTTGCTGACGAACAAACACAAAAACAACACACATAAAACAATATGCTCGTCTCCGCTTGGGGGCGGGGGTAAAAATAGGCTCATGAAAATGTTTTTAATAGTATTTTTTTTTTTTTCCAAGCCCAAAGAGGAATTAAAACACTCAGGAAAAAAAAAATCATGCCTACGGTTTTCCTAATTCATGCATTAAAGGTTTAAAGATATAGTAGCCCTTCTGAAATGAACTAAGTCATTCTAAGTAGGTAGTTTCCAACTTTAAATTTACAATTTTTGGGGTTTTTCTACATGTTTTGTATTTGAAACCTGCTTTAAAGCAGTTTTAATCAGAATCATAACAGCTTTATTGTCCCAGTTTGATAAACAAAAAAGGTCTTTTACTCCCTTAAGCTCTAAGATACCCTAGAAAAAAAATTAATACAGAGTAAAAGTTTAAAAAAAAGAAAGAAATGGGTATAAAGACGAAATAGTATAAAGACGGACAACAAATGATCATATTTTCCTCTGTAACTCCAGCTCATGTTGACAGCTGCTGTTTTAGTCATATTTTGTCATATTGCCATGTTTCATGTTCTTTGACCTGCTGTTTGACTTGTCGTTGGCTTTTTCACTCTTTAAACCTTAAAATTGGGTGCGGTGTTCTTACTTTGTTTGTGAATCACTGAAATGTTCCACAGGTAATTCATCTGTCTCCTCAAAGCAAACAGAGATTTGGTTTCTGGGATTCAAATATATACACGCTAACCAACCACTGATAGATGGAACAGAGACTGGGTGCACCTGTTACTGACTGATGAGGTTTGGATATTCCCCTGACGTTTCAATTGGTTTGTCATGATAGATTCTTGTCAGTGAAACAGATAAACCCTGAAAAATATACCCACATTTACAGTTACTATGTGTATGAGGACTGCTGTAACATATTTAACACAAAACAACCACTTTTTAACAAATAAAGACCCAGTGCTAGTTTGGTGGCAGTTCCCAAATTATTTTTTTTACACTCCCTATTTAACCTTAGGTGAATTATCATTATATATCATATTATCCTCTATATTTTGCATTTTTTTTTGGTGAAAATGAAGTATTTCCCTGTATTTAATTTAATGATCGTGTACTTTAATCATCGTGGTGAGATTACATTTAAGGGTTATTAGTATATCAAAAGCAGAAAAGTTAAGAAAAAAGTGACATTTATCAATAACAGAAACATAAATCAATTGTGTCCATCCACTGTCACTGATCAAACTCAATGTGTTTTACTGGTGAATCAATGTTGCAGAAGATGACAATGTTTCCACATTCACTATGGAGCATTTTACACTGAGTATTTCAACATATTGATAGGATTAGTGGTTTTAAAATGTGTAAACATTTTAGACACATAGATGGTTTTGGTCACAGGTGGATGTTTGGGGCTTTATGGGTTAAATTAGATGTTAAATTTGAGAGACTTGCATAAATTATTACCAAATCACTTGTACCTGATTGGTACTGTTCTTCATTAGTAGTCCAAATGTTTTATCCAGTGAATATGGCATGATTCTCTTGACTGAAAACAAACTTGGAGTGGACACGTCGACTGACTTTGGAGCAGAGTAGACTTTCTGGCTGAAGTGCGTGTTCAGAATAATAGTAGAGCTGAAACCTTCCACAGAGAGACTTTGCCTGCAAATGAGAAACAGTCAGATTAAAAGTAGTAGTTAATGTGTTCTCAAATTCATTATTTTAGAAAGACCCAAGTAAAGGGCTTTGTCTTTAAACACCTTTAAGGTGTTGAGCAATGATGCACTTGATTGCGCTGTGATTGCGTGGCTGTAACGCATGCAAAAATTGAGATTTTACATTATGTGGGATAGAAGATTGCACAAACGTAGGGGGGCTGACAGCTTGAGACAGTTTGAATGTCAAACTCAGATAAGGTGCCTTCCACCTCCACATGGCTGTTCAACACGTACCGCCAAGCACAGGGTACAAGTTCAAATACATTTACCTCCTCCAAGAAAATACATTTACGATAATAGATACGTTTTCCACATGCTTGAAGTGCGTAAAAGGCTAAATCTTGCAGCCCTGTGCAGCTTGATTAAAGCATTTTCCAAACGTGACATCATCGGTGGAAAACTGCTTCAACATCCGTCATAATCAAACACGTTGAGGCCGACTATATGACCTGAAATGCTCCTTCGCCATTCTTTCAATTTAGCGTTACAAGATTGAATTTCGGGCTTGTGCGGGTGCAATAGATGCTGAACGGTTCCATTACATCTATGCACATTTACGGTCAGGACAAATAGAAAACATGCAACAAGTGCCAAGTCTGAGGCTAAAACAACTTGAATACCAGTCAGGTAATTGTACAGTATATTGTTTGTTTTCTTTACCACTTAATTTTTCCCACATGTTACTTGAATGATAATGTGATGGCTTATCACTGAGTCAGAGCCAAAATCCCTTTCTGGCTGAAACTCGTGTACATGTCCCAGCTCGTCTCAGACCTGTAGCAATAGCTGAACTACAGCCATTAACAACAGATAAATGACAAAAAGACAATTAGTTTAGATGCAAAATTCCAATATAATGAGAGTCTATAGATTCAACTATAATATCAGTGCCTGTAAATCTGAAGGAGAGTTTTTTTAAGTGTGAAACAAACTACAAAAGCTATCCGACATGAACAATAGCGATTTTTATGAGGACACATAAAACAGAAGTAGACAGACATGTACATGCAATAGTCACTTGAACGAATGCCAGAGTATAATAAAAACATAATACAATGAATTATGACTCCACTTCTGTAACTGTACATACAGTTCCTGGTACAGCATCCTGTGCTATACATTACACACTAAAAAACTAATTTCTACATTACACATCAGTCATATTCAGTACATACTGTTACTGCATGTGTTCACTGCGCTCGTGCAGACAATAACACTGACTCAACCATCAGTCAATCGAACAAATAATCTGTTGGATTCCATCTGTCAGCAACAGTATCATAACTGCCAAATCACGCTTGGTTTTTTTTGCCCCATCAGAATATCATTGTATTATAAAATAAACTCAGACTAAAATGTTGTATTTGAAAGGAACTTAAAGACAACGTTATATGGGTTGGACAAAATCTAAATAAAAAATAAGTAAGTAAAAGCTAAATGTTTTAATAAAGCCTTTTTCACAACTAAAAATCACAAAGCGCTGTAAATAAAATGGGAGAGTATTTCATAAAATCAACCAAAAGCATAAATCCACCAACCAAAAGCTTTCCTAAATAAAAACATATTGAGCTGCTTTTTAAAAGAGTCCACAAGACAGAGGGACAGGGGCAGGTTAGTCTAAAGTCTGTGGGCTAAAATCTGAAAGTACAGGTCTCTTTGAGTTTTAAATTGAGTCTTTGGGACTTTCTGGAGCTTAAAAATAAATAAATGTTGAGTACAAGTAAAGCTTCAAAGTAGTTATTCCTTTAACATCTTTCATACCAAATAGACTACAGTGGGAAACCGTAAGTTACAGTATTTGTATAATTCATCTGAATAAAGAGAGGAACTATTTAAAACTTAATGGTATATTTCTTGAGGGAAATTATGTATTTTTTGTTATAATGTATTTATGTGGCAGCAACAGTCACTTTCTGTTTCCAAATAGTTATACAGTGTAAAAAGATATTAGATCACCATTGTTTTCTTCAATGTCTTGTTTATTTTAATGCCTGGTACAACTAAAGGTACATTTCTTTGGATAAATATAACAACAAAACTACTTCAAAAAAGTTTAATATCACTACTGATATTTAGCCATTTTCCACAGTTTTCTTGATAACCAAAATCACTTCAGTTCTTACACCAACAGCTATGGTATTGTATTCACAAAAAGCCAAAGCCATTCAATGTTTTCCTTTCTGTCTATTTTAGTTAGAAAATACACAGAGGAGTTATAGTATTTCATTGCATAGTAATTGTTTATAATGGTCTAATAATTTTTTCCGCAACTGTACATTAAACAATCCCAGCAGCATATGAACAGTTACAATAAGGCATCTATTAACTGAGTAATGCTCATGTCCATATAACAATAACAATAATCTGCTTGCATAATTAAATACTATAAACAAGGTCGGTTCATGTTGTAAACAATGATCCTTTTATTACAGTAAATTGATTAATACAGGGCTTTTACTGATGTAAATTATGTAAATATTTCTTCTGTTAAAGCTGAATTTTTCCAAATGTAATAGTACCTCCTGCCTGTAAACACCAGTTTAAAATGGAGATAATGAAGCTTATCAGTCTAGGAATCACAAAAGAGATCAGTCATCAGCAAAAACCACAGTGTAATGTTAGTAGAGCAGAACGTTCAGTTCATGACAGGTACAGCACTCGTACAGGAAGTGTGACCCCATTGTGAACAGGTGAGTGGGCAGTTGTCATCATTAGCAGGTAGGTCGGTTAAGGAGTGGCACGGCTGCTCGCGTCACAGCTCACAAATGAATAATCCTTGCAGGTATTTCCGCTCAACCCTCAGCCCACTCACAACAAGGAGTGGAAGGTGGGAGGAGCCAACCCACTCACTGCAGGAACTATGGGGGAGGTTAACCCTCAGGTGTCACACCGGACGTTGAAGAGGAATTTTACTGGCCGTGACAATGTTCAAGTCTGCTTTTTTTCCCCCACTTCCGCCTGAAGATGTGGTACTTTATTGAAATTAATATCTTCAAGTAACATTTAGTCAGCCTTTCTTCATTAGAAGTATTTCTTAGCATTTAGGGACTAAACCGACTTAATTTTTCTACTTTTTAAATGGAGTACGTTTGGTGTGAGAATATAAAAATAATATCCAAATAAAAATTAACTCTTTGAAGGAGTAAATGGGTGTGTTTGAGGTTCGCAGCTGGGGGTGGAAGGGTGTTTAGGAGCAAAATATAACAGCGAGAGAAGGGATGCCAAAGCCAGAGACACTCTAGCATACTCTCAGGCCATGTGTTTTCAATCTCAGTCCTCTTGCTCCCTCCACACTCTATCCCAAATGCTCCAGAAAATAATCCTTGTGTGTTTTTTCCCCAGCTTGCTGGAAATGACCTAACTATTGCCAGGAAGAGGAATGTAAAGCATTCCCTGGAGCTGTTCATGACGTCAGAGCGCAGAGGAGGCCCCTGCGCTTCCGCCAGCCTGGATATTCCAGAGAACACTCAACTCAAACTCCCAACAGCTGGAGTCAACTGCTGCCTCGCTCCAGCTCCAAAACAACCCCAAGTAAACACAGCCTCCTACACCTCCATGTTCTCTTTGAGTGAGACTGATCTCCACATCTGGACCTTCCCTGCTTACTATTGGGAGCAACAAAGCAAATCAGACCCTCAACTTTACAATCACATAAGTATTATTAAACTGTTTACGTACATGTGGTCTAAATACATTTCAAGCAATTTTTTCCCAGATTTCTTTATCTTAATGATATAATATTATAGAAAAAAAACCAACCTATTCCTGTCAAAATTTACATATTAACACAAATTAATCCATTGTCATGATTAATCTGATTAAACATTTTAATGCAATTAACCCATCTACAGCACAGAATGACTGCAAAGGCATTTCTGGCAGTTTGTCCAAGTAGAGTCAGAGTCACGTGTGCTCTAATGGGCAGTTGATCTGGTAGTGACATGCAGCAGAACCCACCCATAAAGATGGAAGATGCTAAACTGCATGTTCGCCTCTGGATGGAAATATGAGGACAAAAAAACCCAAGATTGTTTCAAGTTGCTTTGTTAAAACTGTTGAAGGTGTTTAATAAACAATTAAAATACATATATATTAATTTCTTTTCTTGAGCCTGTTTGCATGTGCAAATTAAGACATAATATAAATTAAAAATGAATGATATTTAATTGTGATTAAACAAAGTTCATTCACAGCATCCCTGTGATTAATCTGATTAAATGTTTTAAGCATTTGACAGCACTAAAAGAATATTCAAATATATTTATTGCGGTCTGAGCTGCGGGCAGGTTACTTAAAAAAGCGGTCGGTTGTGGGTCATTTATACATCGACCCACGCATCACTGTTCAATATATATTTAATGAATATTACACAGTCCTCTTCCTTGATGATCTACTTTGGTAAATTAAGGTCTTAACTTGTGGTCGTTAAATGAAAGTGTAAAAGGAAGTGTCCTCCCTCTCACTTCCTTTTACATGTCGACAATAGGGTGAGCATATTTGTTTAATATTTGGTGGTCTGCTTGTACTTTGTCAACTTGACCAACATTTCGAACAGCCTACAGTCTAATCAACACACTGAACACAAAGTTAAGAGGAACACCGAGTTTTTTTTGGGGCATTATGAAGTCTGAAAGACACATTAGAGTAATATTACTCCACATACACTAAATATTTGGCAACATTACCAGGAAGCTATGAATTAACACTTCACCTGCAATACTGGCACTGACGCAGGTCTGTAGGTGCTCACAGATGTACTATTGGATTACGCTTAAGGCTTATTCTGTTAGCTTTATGCCATATCATTACCATTTTGGAGGATCGCCATCAAGCTTGAACATCAATTTGTGTCTTAGCTTTAGCTTCCTGGCCATTGACTTTGGATGTAGTGTCAATACATCCACAGAACACTTCATGATACTTAAAAATTCATTAAGTGTACATCCAGCAGCAAAACTATCTCACATGATATACCACCCATATGTGTAATTGGCCCATCATGCTACATTTGGATTAGCACTTCTTCCCCTAAATGTAATGTTGATATGTATGCCCAAGTGTGTCATAGTTGTCTCTTTCAACGAAAATGTTAGACATTTCTCTTCCAAAACCTTCACGAGTTGAGTTATTTCCCTGAAGTGCTTTTGAACCTGTTACGGTGCATACGGTATATCCTACTGTTGTACAGATGAACTTGATACTGTCCAAGTTTTAGATATTTCTCTATAGAAGAAACCGCATTGATAAATTTGACAATGAGAAGAAAAATAAAGACTGTTATTGTTCTTGTTGTGCACTGAGCCATTGCATCATGATTTCATTTTGATGCAAATCTTAATGACAAATAAAGTATGCCTAAGTCTGTCTAAAAATTATAAAAGCCAAAAGGGAAAATCTAACACACAGCCACAGGTACTCATTGAACTGACAATAAGTCAGTCTGAAATTTGTAAAGTCATGACATTAATTTCCTTGAGCTTTCAGGCTGAATAAAGGCACAGTAAATGCAGTGCTTGTAAACTTTTAACCCTCTGAGAATGTGGAAAAAATAAACACTGGGGGTTATTGAAGGAGTGCAAACTGAAATGAAAGGAGAAAAAAAAATGGAGTTGTGTTTGGAAGGAGTTTGCATGTAATTCATGCATTAGTGAACATCAAGTGTCTGCTTGTCTTGGACTTAGTGTAATGTTTTTAGATATTTTTTTGAGCATCTAAATACTATCCAAGAAATGACTAAGTTAAAAGTCAAAAAAGGAAGCGCTCAAACATATGTTGAACAATCTGAATAGAGCCTTTTCAAAACTATTTTCAGTAGCAATCATCTGCATGTTGTGGCCTAAAATGTATAATGTGATGAACTGGTGACATGTCCAGGGTGTACCCCGCTTTCGCCCATAAGTAGCTGGGTTAGGCTCCAGTGACCCCCCTTTACCTTAATGAGGATAAAGCAGTTTCAGAAAATAAATGAAGATGGAATCATATCTTATAGTCATTATGGAAGAGTGAGGGGGAGTTGTTTACCTTGATGCAATACTCTTTGGCAAATCTGTGGCTGAAAATCTTGGGCTTCTGTAGCTTTTTACTTTTAGAAAACAGTTACAATACCTTAGAAAACAGCTCTGCCAAGTTAGATCAGCCCCCACTCATATCCCCCCTAAATGAGCAATAGGTTTCACTTTCATTTCTGCAAATTGCGGTCTGACCCGACCTACCAACTGAATGAACCACATGTAAGCCCCCCCACCCCACACACAGACCTGATATTTCCTCAAAATTTCATCCAAATTTGTCCATAACTTTTTGAGTTATCTTGCCAACAGACAAACAAACATACAAACCATGGTGAAAACGTAACCTTCGCTGTTCCTTGGCAGAGTAATGAGTGGCAACATTCTATCTATCTAACTTACATTATGATAGCACACCTTTGCTGGTCCACAGCTGTCAGACTCTGGGCAGGTGTGTTTGAATTGTACAAGGCCAGATGTAAGGATCCTGCTCTAACATCTTATGTCATTGCAGTTTGGATGATTGTATGAATGATACGATGGGTCAGGTTTGTGCTCAGCCACTTACATGATTTCTCTGACATAGAGTCCAGCATCAGGAAGCCTTTGTTTAATAATTGACAAAGCAAATCTTGAAGCATTTGAAATTATGGTACATTCATCAGAGTATCTTAAGTTTTTCAGCTCTTCAGGTTCCCACTCATTTTGGCTTTTTCATCCATGCTATCTCTCATATTCCACCATACATGTATGCTTAGCTCATATAGTAAATCAAAATGTACATAAAACTAAGTTGTTTTTTTTGTTTTTGTTTTTACAAAAATTGTTTGGAACTCTAATACAGATGTAATGCATTTTACATCAACTTTGAAGACAGCTCAACCAATCATAATCAAGAACCATAATGACCTGTTTTATACTTATTAATAACAGATTACCATTTAATTTAATTATCTACAAAGTTGGTATATCATTTTAACTGCATTTCTCAAACTCTACATTTGAGCAGCAGGATATTATGCATAAATATATGTCCCCTCACCATGGTGGGTATATGTGGATGACGTCTTTGGGTGCAGGAGCCAGCTGGGCTGCAGTGTCTCGGTTGAATAACACCAGCATACGGGGTTTTTCTTCAGGGGGAGTCCAGCTGTGTTGGTGGCCCTCTCTGGGAGGCTGGTGGTGCTCACAGTGCACGAGTTGCATGTTGCACTCCTGCTGAACCTCCAGCACCTCCAGCACCAGCACACCAGGCCTGTCCACTGGAGGCAAGAGCAACAACAACACAGATGTTAAATGTGTGTCTGCTTTAGTGTTCGTGCCTTCAAATGTGTGCGTACAGTGTACTTCTGCCCTCCTGCTCCCTGTGGGACTCATTATGTGTTATGAGAGTAATTCATTTTCAGCTTCAGAACGATTCACACTGTATTGCTGTAAAACTGTTAGTAAGACTGTGTTGGATCTGAAAATTTGTGAATCCCAACGGTCGTGTGCAAATGTTTGGAACGCAACCATGATGCTGACTGAGCATTTGGCTAACACAATAAAGTCTGCAGAGATAATTAAGACGAGCAAATCAAGACAATACCCTGAAGTAATAAATCAAACAGAGATAAGAAACTAACTTGGCTGCATGCACTTTTGTGTTTAAGACTGATTGCACTGAATTGTGGAAATTGCATTAAGAAAACTCGAGGTGCTTAGTTTGTGTGTTAGACAATGAGGCCAAAGGGGTGTATTATAATATGTTAAGAATAAATCAGACACTAGAGATCATTTGATACCTATTAGGTTTTTGGATGCATTTGTCCACACATGAATATTTACTGATTCATTTCTCCCTGTTGTCTATAGGTCCCAGATGATGAAATCAGAGTTACCAAGGGTAATATGCCAACACTGAAATAGCACTGGAGTCAGCCTCTCAACCTATGATGACCAGACATATCAGTGAAAGAACGTAAGTATAAATAAATAAATAACATACTTGCATCACACACACTACACTTGCTACACTAAAGATAAACAGGTGTCCTATAACAGTAGGGTTTAGTTGAGTAATAGTATTCTTAGTAAGAAGAAGTGCGGAGGATGAAAACTTGGGTTTGGCTCCTTTTTATAGCTTCGGATTATGAAACAATGTTATTGCACTTAAAAATCATTTGACAAAACACAGGTTACAAAATCATAACATAACTATTTCAGGGAACTGAAGATATTGGATCTAAATTTAAAAAGTAGGCCAAATCGATATGAAATGACATTTTCATTCCACTAATCCAGCCATCTGCTGACCACAAACTTGTAACTTGTATGAGGTGGGCGTTCTTATTCCACAATCAACTGTCACATTTGACCTAGAGCTTGTGTCCCACCATAAACTAAGACAATTCGAGAGGTATGGTTCACCACAGAAAGGAAAAAAGAACTAGGCAAGCAGTTTCCTGTCACCTACATACTGAGTTCACAAGTTAGAGCCACAGTGATCAGTTTAGTAGTCGCCCCCAAATATACCTACACCAATGTGCACTAACCAAATCACAGTTTATTATTAAATCTGAAAGAAAATTAAGGTGTGTTTGTATGCAAGGCAAATCTGTATTTTTGAAAGGCATTAAATGTAGGTAAATCACCTGCTGTTGTTGACATGTTAGAGATGGATTTGTGCCTCCAGAAGCTAATAGCTGACCTCTGTCTGCATTGAAGTCGATTCAGCCGTTCTGCGAGGCCCCCACTGTGCCACACATACAAATTAAGATGATATGTGATAAAGTCACACACTAGATGCAACCTAAATTGATTCTTTCAAAGAAAAGGAAAAGATTCTTTGTTGTGGGGAACAAGCTTAGTTCGAGATTACAGATAGCCACCTGTAAAATCAGGGGGCTCGGAGATGGCAATGACATTTAGCACCCACATGATGACACCAGGTGTCCCTTTCATCATCACTTCTGCGATGGAAATGTTGCCACCAAGGTTTGAGTTTATTTGCTTGATCTTGTTATGAAGCAATAATATAGTATACAGCACTGTGAACTCAAAACAAAAGCTGAATGCCAACCTTTGAAACTTCCTTTTCTTTTTGGCAGAGTCCTCTGGTGTCTTGAACTGCTTATCGAACAGTTTCTGAGGTGTCTGCAGCAGCGCCTGAGCAGATTTGACCCAGTCACTGACTGACCTTTTGGTGCCCTCATTGGTTTGGTGAGCAGAGCTCTCACAGTCCAGTCTGTACGCCATTGTGTCATCAACACTCTCCCCATCAGACATATAGTCTGAGATTTCTAGCTCTGGGACCTGTGAATTACGTCATTGATTAAATAACTGGAAAAAAATTTTTGTAAATATGTCATTTTTAATTCACATAGGCAATTTGAAAGTTGATATGAATTTAATGAATAAAATTACTATGTATTAAAAGAAAAATAGAGACTTTAAAATATTATCAGCATTTATTAAATTAATGATGAGTCAATAAACAGTAAATCAATAGAAAGTAATGAAATCAATACACCCAAACAAACATTTTATGCTCAAGGGTACACTACCAGTCTGATTAATTCACAAGATACCGTACCACAATCTTTTTGCTGTATCACCACAGCACACCTCAGGCACCAGTTCTCATGGAAAAATCCAAAAGAAACCTGAGTTCCTGTCATGTGCAGACACGACCAGCATACCAGGCTCTGTCAGCCAACATGCTCTCTTATTTGAATCAACTTGACCCTGCTAGGCGAGGTGCCAGCAGACGTCACACTCTAACCAGCTACAGAGAAAGGAACACTATGTTCCTGGCCCTGGCTCAAAAATGTTTTCACCCGGCACTAAAAGCATTGTAAGTACACAGCTCTCTGCAGCTTCATCTACTAGCAAGTTACTCTGAACAAACAGTAGTAAAAAATGTTTATAGCTCCGCTCTGTTGACACAGTCCTGATCTAGTATAGCCTGATGTGGTGGGGATTGTTGACCCTTTAAACTGATGTAAAGGCCTTGCACAGAGCAACCCGCTGCATCTGGGAAGCGGCCATCCTCCTTGAAATGCAAAGCCGCCCTCACAGCTCCGCCTATCCACCTTCTATGCTAGTACAACAACACAGAAATCTGGCAGACACACATCAAGTGAGTCAGCCGTGGATTTATCTGGAGCAATAAACTTGGATTGTGATCCTCTGTTCTGTAGCCTGCTAGATCCGGATTGATTTAGAATTGGCAGTTTGTCAGCAAATGTTCTGGGCAGCAAAAAAAAAAAAACTACATCAGAGATTTCTGCTTAAATTAAATTAAAAAAGCTTCAGTTTGAAATTTCAATATAATACTCAAATATATGAAATAATACAGAAATCTGAAATATCCAAATATATTATAATACCATATATATATATATATATATATATATATATATTCAAATACCATTCTAATTATTAATAATGTGCAATCAAGCTACCAGAACACATACATTTCAGCTCTATGATTATCGAAAAAACTAGGACCCTTAAATTCTTTCTTTCTAGTAAGCCTCTGACCGCACGCCTATAGTTTGATGATCTTAAATCTTTTTTGACCCCAGAATGCTGATAGCAGCAAATTTACTGTGACAAGAGGAAGTAGCAGGGTCTGTGGGAGTGATGTTAATCTGCTTACAGGCTTCCTCTCAACATACTGCCTGCATACTTAAAAGTTTCATCACTACTAGCTACTTAAATTCATCTCAACTCTGTGTATTTAGCGGGCACAGCACCATATTGTACTATCATGAACATACTACCAACACGAGACACTGATATTTTCATAAACTCCTACTTATGTAAACAATGACATCACCTGACTAATTTGGCCTGATCCTGCTTATCAATTACACAGTGCAATATGTAGCTGTGTGCTTGGGCCTGTACCTTAGCACCACACCACTCCTTGTACATTCTCTCCATGCCAGACCTGCCTTTAACAAACACTGGTCTTGAATGACTTCTGAGAAGGAACGGTCAATACAAGAATATGGCTCATAGGAGTCTAACTCCAGTGATAACATAGATATAAGCATGTATAATGACACAGCAGTCTAACTGTGGAAGTGTGATACTATACATAAAATTAATAACACTGTTACATTGACAAACTTGAAAAACTTTACCTTTAGAGGACATAAAAACAGTTTTTTGTAATTAAAGAAAATACAGTTACTTTAAATGTGCTCTGTATAAGGAGCAGCCTAATTAAACCTTTTTACATGTCCATACTATGGCGCTGTTGCTCTCTCTTCAGCTTGTGAATGTTGACCGTTTGGAACATAGCTGAATCTATAAAGTGCACAATGCTGTGCTGGTTTGACCTTTGTCAGACCTTTTCATGATATTTTATAAATATATTTAAAAAAGCTGCAGAAATCTCCTAAGTGGAACTAAATTTAAAATAATAATTTAAAAATAATCAAAACAGCCAAAAATAATTAGGATAAGAAGACTGACATTAAACACTAAGCAATTTTGGACCACTTTTACAAAACCAAAACTGAAGGTGAGGGATATGATTTTAATAGACACAATGCAAAGAATGAGTTTACTCAGTGGACTGTAGGGACTAGTACTGACAGAAAAAGCATTGTTTACAGCTCTGGGATAACTGCATGCATGACGTTCAACTCAACACTTCCAAAACTTTTCAGCACTTGGTGGTCTGGTTACATCTGGTTCATTACTTTAAAGGGTGGATTACACCACCTAGTGGCTGCTAATACACCCTACAACCTAGAGTGAAAGGATGTGTCATTCAGTATAGACAACACCTGTTATGTTTTAATTGTGCTAGAGTAGACTATAATAGACTCCAATATATAGAGTAGAACACAATTCACTTACGTTTGAAGGTTTAACAGGAGAATCCATTTGCTTTTCATGAGAAGACGCAGACTCACAGTCAGAAATGTGTTGCCCACAGTCTCTATTAACTTCTTCCTTAAATTCATCCACATCACTGTCTGTGTCAATAACGGGAACATCATCTAGAAACAGCACAATAACAGAATGCATGCTTGTGTGTGAGTGAGTGGTGGGTTTGAAATGTTATTTACTCATTTATTTTAGTTGCATTTGTTTGTAGGTAGGATTTATATACAGTTGTGGAAAAATGTATAGATTATCAACAGTAATCGAAAATGATGGTTATGCAATGAAGTACTAACTACAGAGTGTAGTATGTGACTAAGGCGTGAAAGAAAACATGGAATGCCTAAAAGTAATGTTTTTATCAGTACAATACAAAAGTTATTGATGTAAGAACTTAAGTAATTTTGGTTATCATCAAGAAACCCATGGAAAATTAGCTCTTACTTCTTACTCTATGAGCCTTTTTTTTTTGGTTATCATTATATTTGTCGAAAAAGAATGCACATTTAGTTGTATCTGGCATTAATGTGAACAAAAATTTTGATGGATCTGTGTGCACGTGGAATGTGCTTGGTGTCCTGTCCTTTGCTGCAACCTGTGTCTGTAAATGGAATTGCCCCTTTGGGATAAAGTGATTTGAATCAGATTTTTGTCCACAACTGTACGATGTACAGATTGAATAACACTTTGACATTTTGTTATACTTGTAACAGTGACAATAAATATATTTTATTTGACAAATAAATCACTTCATTGTCATTTGGTATGTCACAGCAGAATGAAACATTTAGCATCATACAGCAAATGAAATTACATTCACAGTCTCTCCAAAAACTAGTGCGTGCCGCTGCCTTTGTTATGGCATTGCCACTGACTCAGATTTCAGAGCTTACAGTACAGAAAGACAGAACACAAGCACATACGTAGACATATACATACGTTATAACATAAGCCAGTACCATGGTGTACTGTACTCTTATCTCCTGTTAGATTTAACTCACCTTTATCAGTGGTGAGCATGCGCAGTGCTCTAATGTAAGACTGAGTGGGTGCCTCTGGCTTCTGAGGGCATTGATGTGCAGCCACTCTGGAAACAAGCTGCTCCTGAGTTTCATCTTCAGATCGTTCACCATCACTGGAGCTCCAGTCAATGTGTACTGGGTCCTCCTTGGAGTGAATTCCACTAGTCTGTTCTGAGCAAACATGACAGTACACTCAAGAGTAAACTAATAATTGTAAAAGGCATGGCTCCAAGTTATATTGCCCAACCCTTAATATAACCGTGTTAGTTAAAATAACCTAAACAATGAATTACCAAAAGAAGTAGACTGAGCCAGCTTTCTTATGGCAGACAATGTCCTTCCTGATGACTTAAAGTTCTGCAACAAACACATTCAACACCAAACACAAAGTCAGAGAAACTAAGGACGATGCACAGTTTGGGACAAGAAATGACTGAAAAAAAGCACAGAAGTGTCGGTGTTCTTTATTGGTACCTTTTTGGTCGGAGCATCCAAAAAACTGTCTCCACGCTTTTCCCAACTCTTAGTAGAAGACACAACTGAAAGTGATGTCTCTTTCCCAACTTTTTGGACATCATTTTTAACATCGTCCGGAAAGAAGACGCACTTTATATCTGCCGTGTATCTTTTTCGCTTCAGAAAAAGTAGTAAGGTTCACATTAAAAAATAATTAAAAGCACAATGGGAGTCCTCTACTAGTGATTATTGATACTTTACTGACAGAGTTGACGATATTGTTATTTTAATAATACTCGCTGTCTAAACTCAAACACTACTGATAAGTATGTTAGCTTAGCAGAAGTAGTTAGCCAATTGCACAGCTAGCAGTGTTCTTACCTTTCTAGAAGACATGACGACAGAGTAAAATGCATTCTATCAGCTTCTGTAGTCGTTGCTGTATGTGTGCATTCACGCTATATTACGTAACCATATAGTCCATTTCACTTTCATCTTACATTCGGAGTTTAGTAGCCTCACAAAGTAGCAAATGAAGCTAACAGCCACAGCCGCTATGCGTGCTAACTGTACGTAGAGAGGTGTGTTTCTTTGCCTAGCAGCGTGGACCGGAAAAACTATGCGTAAGACTGGCCTCCTCTGAAAAATACAGCCTGTAGTCTTTATTTATTTCTACGTACAAGTACATACATTTTCCTACTACTTTATTCTTCTTTTCAACGGTATTTGTGGTAGCTGGATCGTTAATGCCAAATTCTATGCCATGTTGCAGTCTAGCATTTACATTCTGCCTATTTAACAACAGTTTCAATTATATATATATATATATATATATATATATATATATATATATATATATATATATATACACACCCAATAAAAATTACTAACTTCTATTACCAACTGAAAAATCAGAAATTACACAGAAATGTAGTAAACCGTTACTAAAACGAAAATGGTTCATTTTATAAACAGCTGCTGTGTCATGTAATGATAATACTATCTCCACACTGAGTGGGGAACAAACAATATGAAACCTTAATCTAATACAAAGATTCCATGACAAAAGCAGATAATGTAGTTATTATGGTAACGGCTGCCTTCATACTACTAGTCTGGAGTGACATGACAACACTCCTGTGGACTCAACGCAATTTTATTACAGCAAAACCATTCGAATCTCAACATCTTTCAAATAGCAGGTTAAACATACAAAAGCTCACTTAACATACTTGTTTTTTTATTAAATATGTAAAAAGCAGGTCAAGTTATTCACAAATAAAATGCAAACATGCAACACGTTTTTTGGGGAATGCATGAGTGGGACATGAAAAAAAAACATTTACCATTCATTAATTATTGACAGTACATGTTTACATTCCTTTTCATTTACACAATTATATATGACTAAAGCATTATGGTGCACTGCCCAGTTCAATATTAGTAAATGCAATATTAAGAAAGGGTATACAATGTACTTGCTGGAATATAGCGTGGCGAATTACTCAGTGAACTGACTTGTCTCCCTAAGACCTGTGGTTTTAAAATAAAAAAACAACTCTGAAACCTGAAACAGACCAGTTCCAGCTGAGGTTTCAAAACTTAAAAACGCTGCATCATAGTAAGACTAATCAACAATAATGTTTCTTCCTTTCCTACATTTATGGCAAACAAAGTAAATGTCTATCACCAAACCACCTTGTATGATGTGAATAACACATTGTTGAGCACATTGATTATCTGAAGTCTTGTCATTTGTGAAGATACCTGTCAAACAGTCAAAGTTGGCATTATACTACATTTACTTATAATCGGTCAACTGTATTGTCCTCCTTCATGAGGATGCAAAGATTCTTGCACTATTCCTAAGGCTTAATAATAAATACGGTGAGGGTCTATGGACAGATTGTCCACAACAGAATCAAATGTCAGTGCAACATATTGAGGGAGGTTAAATAAGAGCTACTATGAGCCCTTTCAGGGCTTTTCTTATTGCATTCTTGTGATTAATATTGTTGATATGCAAAATAAAAAACAAAAGAACAGAAACTGGGAAGTTAACACTTGTACTGACAGGTATTTTTTTTTTTTACCCGTCTAAACTTCAGCATTTCATCACAACTAGGAACTGAACTGATTTTCCACCCACACAGTCCTCGGAAACTTCTGTGATGGTCTGAGCTTGTCTGCTGGTGGAGGTCACAAGCACCTGCCACAGCAGTTCACCAAAAGTCACAAAAACATCGAACAGTGAGCAGAGGCATACAAAAAAAAACCTGTGATGGTGTTTCTATTGAGGAGGTTGCTTCATGTGCTCAGTCTTGGAGATAACAAAAACCAAAAACCATGAGGAAAAATTAAAATCCTTTAACAGTTCTCACATATTAAAAAAGGGTGGTGTCATTGCAGTGAAGGATGATGGCAGTCAGTATTCATCCTGTTCCTCCTGCTGATCATCTGGTATCTCCTGGGCTTGCTCATCCACTTCCTGTGCATCTCCCTCAGCCAGCTCCCCAACTCTTTCCTAAACAATAAAAAGAGATGGATCTTAATACCAGAACTACTCATCTACGCATGCTCCTAGGCACAAACTGAATCATACACAAAGACTGAATTGTTGTTTCAACTACACAACCTCCACATGATTTTACCACATTTATATATTTTTTACACATTTCACTACAGCAAAATCCTTTGAGAAAAACTACTTTAATCAAAAGTTGCAGACTGACCTGATCATCTGAAGCATAGAGGACCTCCATTAGCCGATCCACAAAAGGGGCACTTTCTTCACCCTGTTCCTGGCACAGCAACTCCACCTCTCGCAGTTTACTGAAGTAGTAGTCCCGCTCCTTCTCCACTCCTTCCAGTGCCAGCTTTAATGTGTTCACCTACAAGACATAAAGCAAACAAACAAATGAATAAATACAAAAAGAGGCAATACAATTCAGACAGTTAATTTAGCAACAAAGCAAGATTATATGAGCTGCAGCCAGAAGATAAACAAGTGCAAGCAGACAGTTGATATGTAATCATGCACATCTGCAAACAAATGCAAGTGTTTGCTTCTAAGAAAGCATCTTGTTTATTATTGTTCAGTGTCATGTTAAATGGTGTTCGTGTCAAGTCTATGGATTGGAACTCTAACTATTTGGTCCTTACTTTGATAATGTACTGATCAATTTAGTCATGTTGGGAAAAAAATAAAAACAGAACAATTTCTGCTTGCTGCTTCACAAATTCCTATTCCTATTCCTCATTCTATAAAATGCATTCTTCAGATTCTTGTTTGGCCAGTGGTCACACTACATAAACACCCTTCTCTAAACTAAGATGAATCTGAGCTGGAGGTTTGTCTTAGTTTGTTCTAGGCTTGGATATTAACCTTACATAACCAAATTACTGATTACTGGAGCCAACTGACAAGCTACATCAGTAGAAGCATGTCAGATGGACAGTGAGGGTAGCTCTCTCTTAAACCTACACAGCTACATACCATACACATGTATTAAGTTTGAATGTAATAAAACCATTTTGTCAACTGAATCATGGTGGATGAAGTGACGTTCCAGGCTAAATTTTATGATCTGGTTTAGTGTTTAAAGGGGACATATCATGCCTATTTTCCACAAGTTAACACAGCTCACTGGTGTGTCAGTGACCTGTCTGTGACATGCTTTGGTCAAAATACCACATTGATGCAGAGATACAGCAGCTTCTTCAACCTGTCAAAACAGCCCTTTTAAAAACACACGGTCTTTGAACAAACAACCACTGCTGCTGCTAAATATTTTGTTGTACTCAGAGAAATGTTTGTTGGAACTCTTGACCTTGTATGTAGAAATGTTGTGATGTAACTAGTTATGAAACATAACAAATCAAGAGGAAATTAAATCGGGTTATAGAAGTTTGCTCAATTTTTGCCAGAATGAATATAAAGATAGTCCTGCAGTACTTGGGGGGGGGGTTGCAAATCCAACTTTTATGAATGGTTAGGATCCAAATACACAAATAAATGTCCCAATAAAAGCGGGTTTACCAAAATATGACCTCTTTAAAAACTATAGCATGAGGGTCTTTACTTTTTTCAAACTAGAAAAGCACTCGGAGAGCAATCCATAACTTTTTGAGTTATAATAAACAAACAAACACTGGCAAAAACAGAACTCCGCCATTCCTTGGTGGAATAATAACTCTTAGTCCAATGGTGCCCTTCATAAGACATGCAGACATTCAATATGTACAAATAGTGGTGTCGTGGGAACAAACTTAGAAATTAGGTTTTGCAGTTGTAAACATACCTGGTCAGTAAGGTGTGTGACCTGTGCTTCCAGTTCTTTCTCCCCTTTGGCAGGAATTGGTGCTGCAGGGATCTTTTTGGCTGATGAGGGTCTAGATGTTGGCGTTGAAGACTTGGGGGTGGTGGAGGCAGTTGACCTTGATGCTCCTAGAGCAGGAGAAGGTTTAATCAGTGTTGGATGAGCACTCGTATTAATTCCTGAATATATGTAATTATACTGTAATGTTTAAAAAGCATGACAAATACATTTGTTAACATGTATGACCGTTTACCTGCAGTAGGAGAGCTGGCTGCATGATGGGACTTCTTTGGCAGGTTGAAGATCTGCTCACCGGGGTCAGGAGGGGGAATAGCATCCTGACCCTGTCTGGCTTCAACTGGGTCATACTCTTTACCATCATAATTGGCATCAAAGAACTTCTTAAACCACTGGATGAAATCAAGATTGTCCTGAAATCGCCCTTTAACTAGCTTCTCCACAGGAATAATCTGAAATCAATAGAACAGAAGGGAACTGAATATAAGTATTTATACAAGAGTTGGGAAAACAAGATCCAAGTGTGGTCAGACAAACCCACCTTATCCACATTCATCCTTTTGAAGGATGCTTGTAACAGCTTGAAATTGTGTATGTATTCATGCTCCAATTTAGCTTGAAATTTGACCTTCTTAAGACTGATGCAGCCAGGGAAGAGCAAATCCATGAACTGGCAATAGGCAGCACCTACAAAGACATAAAATGATAATAAGCAGAGTGAAAGACAGCCAACTCCCTCCAGCTGAAAACCAGGATTTATTCTATCTGACTGTTGTAGCACGTCAAGAAATCACTTAACATAATGAGAAGCCAAAAAGAATATTTACAGTGTTACTGAACAATGACATACTTTCTTTTGAAGAAAACTATAAATGCACATGCTTGGGGACATGCTAATATTAACTAAAACCTAGAAAGCACTTGTAAAAGAAGAACCCCGGTTCAGGCTATAATGTCATATAAAATGTGGATATAAGTAAACGACATCAAACCATAAAAGTGGCCAATCTCTTAATAAAGTAGGTTGTGTGGAGGGAGGGAGTGATTGAAATTGGATTACTTGGTCACAGTAGGAGAGCACGGCAAGTTACACGTTTATTTTTAGACGACTGGCAGGGTAAGGTGAGCGTGTTTGCACAGGTTGCTTTAACTGTCTGCTTACATGTAGAATTAGGTGACTACTTTGCATGACAGGTGAAGATAAAATCTTGGTAAACATGCTCACTGCATCTGCATGTGGAACACAAGGTAGAAGAGTCAGCTGCAGTACACATTTTCTAAGATCTTTCAATTCTCACCTGAAGAGAGTTGCTCCACTTTAGTGTAGTTTAGGCAGAGGATATCGTTAACCCAGGCAGTGATATCATGCCTGCTCATAGTCTCCTGGGTTATTGAGGTAGAATATACGTTGACCGCCATCCCCCAACTGCAAAAAATATGAAAAAAAAAATTTATAATAATGGCACCTAACTAAAATCAGTGTTCCTAAATGTATTTTTGACACATGCTTTTAACTTTACATAAAAATTACACATATTGAAAACCAAAACATGATAAACAATAACATAGTTTCTTCATTAGAAGGCATCAACCACACAATCAGACATAGAAGCAACTGAAAATAAAACTACAGAGATTTTCTCAATACAGAGAACAGGCCACACAAATGCAGACATTACAACAATGTTTTGTGTGTTTGTGTGGCTGTTCTGGTTTTATTCACATGTAGTGTCCTATTATATTAAGTATTCAGTGTATGGTCAATGCTTTAATTTTTTGCTTTGGCACAGCATTGCAAAGGTGTATCAGGGTTTTTAAATAAAGTTCACATTCACAAGGACTCACAGACTGACCTGCAAAGGAGAAAAAAAGGACCTACAAATTCCAACTATCACTACACGCTACCTCCATGTCAACTCTACTTAGAACACAACCCTAGAGTCATTAACCTGTATTCTTTGAGTCCAGTGCACATGTATGCTGTCACAGAAATTTTGTCAAAGCTTCTATAACAACAAACAATGCCATTTTAAATGTCAAACTGAATTTGGCAAACAAACTATTACCAATGTGAAGATGTAGAGTCACTTTGGTCAAAATATTACGTTCAATAATAAAGTTCATAGCAATACTCAGTCAGTACATAACATAATACTGATCAAATAAATGAACAACAAATAACCCATAAGGTGTATGATGTACATGTTCCATGTGATACTTCTTTAGCAATACTGGTGCATTCTTTTTAGTTTTTCCTAGATATGTTTCAAAACAGATAAGACAGATATCAGTACAGATAAGACATTCTCTTTGCTGGCAATATTAACATTAGCAACATTACAATAATACACCACTGATGCTGTTGCAAAGCCTAGTTAAAAGATGGAGCTTTGAAGGTCTCATGAGTACTGCCCCACTTGCAATGGGAATATTTCAGCCCGTATACCAAAGTCTAGTATGTGCCAAAATGCAAACTCTGATCCTTGGGCTCTGGATTAAAAAAAAAAGCCACATTCCCTGCAAAACCATTGCTTACATCACATCATTGGGTAACAAGAGGGTCATCATCCCAAATAAATGAGCAGTAAAAGTGTGAAGCTACTCACACACAAAAGTTATCCACTATGAATCAAGACTGCAGTATAATTATGGCAGCCTACTTTATTACCAAGGAACAGTGAGAGAGAGAGAGAAAAAAGCTGCATTCAAACAGCTCCTAGTATGGCATTAAATCATGCTATATCATCGTCATCATCATCACAGCCACCGTCCACTAGCCGACAACAGGGTATGCAGGATAATAATAACCTCCCGGCACTTAGGCTGGGTGATCACAGGACGCCGGGAGCTGAGCCTGCTTTGACTGATTCTCTGGGAAGAGAGGAAGGAAACTGGGCCAGCGGCTCTCATGTCAACAAAGCGGATGTATGTGCCGTTAGCATGCTTTGTTAGCCGGGTAGGGCTGACACCAGGGCTGGGCTGATGCCTGGAATAAAACCCGGCAAACCTGGCTCATAACATGGGTAGAGGGGGAAGGAGGAGGAGGAGGGGGGGGGGTCCACATCTCAACACCACCATAAACACACCGAACGTGATACTGGGGATAATTCTGTAGCTGCTTAGTGTCATGTCACGATGGGAATATTCAAGTAGTAGCAGGGGCGGCTGTCGGCGCCGCTTTGACAAGCCGGACCGATATCAGTCCGATTCTGTCCTCCTCCTCCTCCTCCAAATGTGTCTGTGCCATTGCGCACCGACACACTTGACAACGGCACACTGCGGACTAACCTCTCCGGAGGGTCACTTGGGGAGGTTTTGGATACCGGTGGGAGAGGGTGGTGGTGGTGTATGCTAACTCGGGAAGAGCCTTGAAGCGATTTACGCCATAGTCTCCGGCACTAACCGAGGGAGACAGGGAGCTAACATGACAGGAGACTGGGAGACAACAGGGAGACATAGCGGTGGGGTGCAAAGCAAAACCAATACACGGCGAGAAGAAGCAGGCCGACATCCAGTTTTCTGCAGCGGCGTGTGTCTCTTCGTTTTTTCCCCCTTTTCAGACCACATCAAATGAAATGCGGCGTTACACTTATTTACCTGTAGGCGCGCTCTCCTCGCACCGTATTTTTCCTGTAAGGAATGATGTTGGTTCCGTTGTCCTGGACGATGTCGTTGTTATTCTCTCCATTTGGGGAAAGGGCTTGGGTGGGACCGGGCATTTGGGTCTCTATAATGTTGAACAGATACTCTGTTCTCTCTCTGCCCAGGAAAAAAAAAAAAACAACAGGAACGATGCAAATGCTAAGAAAGTGCCGCACCTCGGGGCTCTTTCCTTCTGTCTGCTTATTCTTCACAAATCTCTGCCCTAATGACGTTGCTGAACCCTGTACCACGTGACTGATGGGGTTGGCTGCCTGTTCCTTATGGTGGGCTATTTCAGTACATCAAATCACATTGATCATTTGTGTGCTAAAAAGCCTAATCAAGTCTGATCGATGCGTGACGCTTTTGCTTTTGATAAGCAGAAAGCAAACAGCTGTGGTCAAATGCTCATAGACAAAATACCCACTCAACCAGATAGGATGGATTTGATAAACAGGAAAATGCAGCCCACCCAGTTTCATCCTCAAATACTCAAATCTTCAATAGATTCTTGCTTGGTGTGACAATAATATGATACTGATGAAAAATGATGTCAGCACAAAAAAAAATGACATTTGATTACTAACCATAATAGGACAATACAGTACTAGAGCTGAAACTACAGATTTAACTGACTTCTTTTTTTTTTTTTTTTTTTTTTTTTTTTTATATAAATCACTAATATAATGTTTAAAAAGCCAGAAAAATATGCATGAATAATCCTAAATAAATGGCTGTGGCCATGATAAGAGATACATACGCATTAATGACATTTTAATAAAATATATTAATTCCTATAGACAATAACTAATTTCAGACATTACTAATGTATAAATGTCGATAAAGAGTGCATTATTCTATTTTTACACACTCTTACTCAGTAATTATGTACCGATAATGTGTCAGTGAATCATAAATCTACACATCCAATATCCCAGTGAAGGTAACTCAGTTAACTACATGAGCATGGTTAGTAATCAAGAATGAAGAGTGTGACCCAGCTGGTTACACTTAACAGCCATAATGAAAAGCTAATGGGATTTTTCATGACAGCACTATGAGTTAATACAATACACCTATGACGTTTTATGCAGGAATTTATGCCCAGCTGTTCATAAGCCAAAAAGTCCAACAAAATCAATGTGCCTTTGCTGTGGTAACACATGACCCATGAAGTGGTCAGGATAGTGGTCTTTTGTTATTTAAGTCAGAGTCATACTTCTGTCATAACGTAACATGTTAGACTGCCTTGATTTGTTTCTGGCTGTTTCTTTTCTAGATTTAATTTTTGTACTGTTTAGTTGTTTTGGCTAATAAGCCACAAAATGTGTGTTGGCATGTATTATTTTGTTGACAGTCATATTGGGATGAAACAAATAAATGTTTTACGTATATTTAAAAACATGTGCAGGTAATTTGAGTCATTAAATATAACCATTTTAGGGACATGGGAAGCCTCATATATTGAATTGCTTCACCAGGGGTTCCCAAAGTGGAGTACTTGTGTACCGCCAGGGGTTCTTAGAAGATGTCCAGGGTCTACTTGAAATTTTTGGGAAAAATACATTGAACATGTCATCATGTACTGAATACAAAATAAATAATGAAACACAATCAATGCAGGCATATAATAAAATGGAGACTTCTGATCTTATTTAATTTATTTCAATATTATTATTATTGTCTGTCATTTTGTTTAACCTTTGATAACATTTTAAGAAAAAATCTATTATTATTCAAGAAGAGTTTGAGTATTTTTTTTTTGCTAAAGAAAGTTTCATTTATTCATTCATTCATGACCATTTCATTTATTTTTCTTGGCAAAGAAAGAGGGCACTTTTCAGTTTATATTTTGCACAAAATGCACTTATAAAGATATTGTTTTTAATATACTAAAGTTAAATGTATTATTTGTTTACAAAGTTCCAACACTCCAAAACTGACACCTTTGGAACAGGAACAAATTTTGCCCAATTTTTTAAAATCAAAATTGCTGAAGCAAGTGTAGAGAGTAGAGTAGAGATGGTACTCTATTGTAAAATGTTTGACAAACACTGGTCTATACCATAGCATTTTGTTCCAGGCTTAATTAGAATAAATAAAGTCTTTGTTTCCACTTCAAGCTGAAGAAGCAGCCATTTTGTATTGTTAAAAATAACTGTCTATGAATGGAATTATCCATACAAGCTTTTGCCAATACAGGTTTACTACCCTTCAGTGTAAAAAGTGTTCCTCTGGTGCCACCATCAGGCAACATTTTATGAAACTCAGTGGTGTTAACCTCCTAAACTCAGACAATGTGAATCTTCACAAATGTCAGTAAATGTAACAATTAGCGTTGAGCTTGATTTTCCATTTATTTTAATGTTAACAAACATATGAGAGGTCTATATCTCGTGATTTTATTTATCTTTCTTTCTTTTCTTTTTTTTTAATACTGCACATGCCTCATTGACATTTCATGGTTAACAGTACAGCTTTGAAGATATTACAATCCCCAGTGTTTCTGTCTGTCTCCAGTGTTTGTGCCTATCATCAGTCATATTTAGACCTCATTAATCAAGTTTATCACCCAATCACCCAAGAATGTCACATGTCATTAAAGTGCAAATGTATGCAATGTATGGAACACGAGTTAATAAGTACTCAAAAAGACCAGAAATAGATCAAGGCAGCGGCTGAAATATAACACGAAAAACTTGATGTTAGATCACATGACCCACATGACATAACCCTCCCTCTACTTGATCACATGCACTTTTTAGTCTTTGCACAAATTCCTGCAAAGCCAAACTAACAGAATAATCAACCACTAATCTTATTAAAAGACCAAAAATCATGGTGCTAGACATGTGTGCGATAAGAGCAAAAGCATGCAATACTACATTTCCACTCCGGTAATGCTGAAGGCCCATCCAGACGAGACAATGACAACACTGGCAGCTGCGATTGACTCTGCATGTCTCACCAAACCACACAGCAGAAAAAGTCAGAGGTCTGCTTTGCATCCCAAATTTAACATGGTCAAACTTATGCTAAATCTACTGTCATTCACAAGGCAGCATCATCCATACTGCATCACTGGCAAGTCTGGTAGCAAGCTGTTATTGAAGTGAACTTGCCACTTCCCAGTCTGAAGGGCCTTAAATTGTTGCCACAGAGTTGGTGCATGCATAGTGTGTTTTAATATAATATTCAGACTGTGATGCATAAAGAATGGAAAAGAACAATGTTGTGATAGCAAGGGGACACATGTCCTCAGGGACTATATTTGCTTACGCCATTGGCTGCTGATAGGCTGTCCTCTTGATGCTCTCAGCAAAAAGCTAGGATTTGTCCCCAGAAATGAAACAAAAAGCCAAAGAAACACCTGTTATATTGCAACAAAAGCACAACAAACTTGAGTCTCTGTGCCAGTATTTTGAAAAGAACATCAACAGAATAATGAGGTCCGTCAGTGTCATGTTCCTTCACAACAGAGGGCTTTTATTAAAGCACACAGAAAGAGTTCTATGTGGGTCAAGACCATTGCAATAACAGGAAACTGATCTGAATGCAAATACATCCCACCTCTGTACATTTTATTTGTGAACATTTGCATGTTTGCTCTGGCTGACGAGTTAAGCGGTTTCTTTTCTTTTTTTTTACATCTATTGGTGGTAAACTTTAAAGATGCTGTACAGAGAATGTGTTTCAAGTGGATTACAGTGACACCTACAGATGGAATCAGTGGTGTTTTTAAAGGACAAAGACTCCCCTTCCCTGAGCATTAGCTCTACTGTTGTGAAGGCATAACTTTGATAAAGGTATTTGTTTTGAAGCTAGCGAATGAACAGCAGATCCTCTTTACAACACAGTAACTTGAAATAACACAAAAAGTAAACTTCATAAAGTCAGTTTGTAGTAGTTTAGTCACTGGTATTAAAATGAAAGTGAGACCTAATTTGTATATCCAACTGCTGCTTCTATGTCTCTTTTCTCCAAAGCATTATTCATAGACCGGTGATATAAGATGTATTCCAATAATATACAGTTACTCTTGCTTCAAGTATTCAAGCACTCTAATAAATCACTTCAGTCATTCAGCACCTTCATCATTCTGCATTAGCAGTTCAGTGCTAACTACTTCAGCCTTCTGCATTCACATTATTCTACTGTTGGAATGATCTTGTTCCTAACAAGAAGTTTAGTATCCAGGTCCCAGCATGAACATTCAACTCCATACAGAACCATTTCAGTCTCATGTTACTAACTTCTTAGCTTGAGACTGAAATGCTCCAAATAAAACAGATTAAGAATGCCACAAAATTAGCCATGTGGCGAATGCAGAAGCATTTATTGCATACATGTTTGCCTGGACTACCAACAGCCACTATAGTCAAATACAATGATCCAATGTATATAAATAAAGAACAGACACATAGGATAACTGCGTAGAAGGAAGATGGACACCTCCAGCTGTTTTCATTCATTTTAACTCCATTAGTCCAATGCAGAGGTTTACCAGTGTTTAAATCTCTGATCTATCCACCTCCCGCTTATCTTTCTTTTTCTTTTGTCCAGTCCAGCTACATAACATTGTTCACCATCACAAATAAATAAATCCAAGAAATCCTTTTTTCTAGGAAAAAGGACAGATCTTAATCCTCCCGCCTTCAGTGTACTTCTCACTGAACTCTGCTTGTCGGTGTGATGTTAAAGTGACGCATATGTGCTGTAAATCAGTCCAGTCCATCCAGTCCAGGTTATTTCCAAATAGTGTTTGGAAACCACCTATTTTGGTGCAGATAATCTCATTTTAAATTGCAGACTTATGATCAGGCGCATATATTCGACTTTTTCAAGATCATAAAAAAAGTCTGTACAGCATCTTTAATTTCTATGAAAGAGTATAAAATTGCCAAAGTATGCACCAATGCAGTACTACATTTTAGTATCACATGAGTTTATCAATGCATATGTGGCACTACAGAGGACACATTTCTGTCAAACTAATATCTATTCACAGGCATAAGTTAATTATACAACAGTTTTAAGCCGCATTCATCACAATATTTATTTTTTGCACTGAATTTTGCTTTTAATTAGAGGAGAATGAACCTTGTTAACATTAATTTAAGATTTTTCTAAAACAGAGCTTCACAAAAACATGTAAATGTGCACACATAAATCTAAAGTCAGCTTTATCATGTGAACAGTATAAGGGAGGGGTTTGTAAAAGTAGCTTTGGCAGATTTATGAGCCTGAAACAACCAGCATTTCAGTAACTCTGCTCGTTGTTTCTCCTGTCACTTTTGGGTCTGGCCAAGCAAAAGTGAACACCAAGGTCAAGTTCATTTTTCTCTAACAGAATACTTTTGATTATTCAGCATGACAGCCATATATTGCTAATTGTGTTTATTTAATTTTTAAACCTGAACTGCAACTGGATAAGAAAATATATGAGAACATTGTGTTATTTAAGAACCGTAAATGCTGGAAATCAGTGTATACAGCATAAATTCAGAATGTCAAACAGCAATGTCTAAATAAATGTTCAAAATGTATACCCGTCTAATCTTAGATTTCAAAACAATCAAATACTATAATGATTTAGATTATTTGTTATTACAAAAAACTGCAGAAAGATATGCACTGTATTAAACATAGTAATGAACATGTGTTGCCAAAGATTTTATAATTTTATCAGTATCTAAATAAAATGTTTGATTATCATTATGGTGCATTACATTAAACAAACACCTCACTCCATTATTATTTTTGCATTCTCATTGTGATCATGAATGAATGTCTTTTAAAACTAAAATAAAAGTGACATAGAAGTACTTTATTGACCCCACATTTGGGAAATTGCTTATATAGGTTTAATTTATGAATATAATGTACTTTCATATACCGACAAAACTGTGGTATGCCAAGTATTTGCATGTCATAACATGTATGCTAAGTATTTGCATGTTCCTTGAATAACTGCTGTATATTTTTCCTCACTCTTGTTACTTATCAATGATGATAAATTCAAGTTTTATTAAATATTTGGTTATTATTCCTAAATGGCATGTTACCCAGTACTACTGTTGTGGCAGCTCCCAAATTAATTTTTCTCTATTTCTCCCTTAACTGATTTATGACTACATTTCCAAAATAATATGATTCTTTGTATTTTGTATATTTTAGTGTAAATTAAGTATTTTCCTATCCCTGAGCATGTCGATGCTCATGAAAACTCAGAGTAAATTAAAAATTATCTATCAAAACCTAGAAAAATTAAGAAAAAAAACTTTTACAGCAAAGATATTGCTAACTGAAGGTAAAAACAAGTGTGTATATCCTCTGTTATTGATCCAAATCCATCAGTTTTACTGCTGAATTAATGTTATTGAAGATTATGTCATTTCCATGTTCGCTACTGACCCTCTGAACATCCAAATGGGTCATATCTGATGACCCTGAAAAGGTTAATAACTGCATTTTACACCAATTATTTACATGTATTAGTGGATCAACAGTTGTTAAACAGTTTATATCTGTACTGTATATGCTTTGTGCTATTCACGTTATAACAGATATGGAATGATTAAGATTGCTGCAAAGTACTTTATCATTCCTTCACTCATTTGGCAAGACCCTTTGGTAAAGGAGACCAAAATGCCAGTAATGCACATCTGGATCATGATGCTTCTAAGTCTCTGTATGACAGACTGAACTGTCTCCATAAGCCCTTTCCATTAGGTGTGTAACAGGGATGTACTGTCACTTTCCATTGAAGTCTTCTCTTGCATTGGGAATGTAAGTGGATAGGTAAGGGGTTAGGGGTTACCCAAAAGACCCACCCCTAACCCTGAAATAATACTACAGATCACCATTACCCAGAACTGCAGGATGGACAGGTATCAGTGTTTTCCAAATGGGCAACTATGAGGACAATTTTCCAGGGGTCATATAATTTTGCTGACAGGAGTGCACAAATATACATGGGAGAGCTCAAGGCAATAATAAGGGCAGAAAAGGCCACGTCTGCAATAGTAGAAAAGCATTCAATAGAACCGTTACATATTCAAGCACAGTAGTAAAGCTATTAGTTTGTCCATTGAATGTAACCCAACACCCAAAACTACATTGAGTCAGTTGTAATTCCCGATTTTCCTTTTGTTTCCATTTCGCATAAATACATCATATGTGTCAAAAATAATGGCTGAAAAAGAAAGAGATGGTCTTTTTTGATCTCATTTCTGAAATTTTTAAGGTAAATGCTAATGATTTAGTTAGCTAGCTGCAGCAAATCTGTTGAATGAAGCTAAGTCATTATAACGTTTGTCATGTCAGATGCACAGACTGTACCTACGGAAAATGTCAAATTATACATCATATCACCGCCCCAGAAAGAAAATAATGTTTTCCCGCTAGTTAGGGTTAGGGCTGTACATGTTGTTCAGCTACCCGCCGAGTTAAGAGTAGGCTAATTTTGTTCCTGCCAATACTTTGTCAGAACAGTGACAGCAGACATATGCCCTAACACTGGTAACATCACCGCACGAAAAACCGACACACACGGAAACACGAATACATTCACACATCACGGTGCATGTTATGACGGGAATTATCCACAACCTTACAACGTTTAGAAAATCTAATGTCACTTACCAGTTAACTCTCCGATCTGCAGGTTACAAGGTGTTAAAAAAAATCCGTTTTCCGGCTGAGTCACCCCACCCTCAAACGCCCATTTTAACAACGTTCCGAATGCCGGCAAATGATTGGTCAATGTGTCATCAGTCTAGTTGGTGATTGGTTTGTTTGAGACATCTGTTCTAAGTACGACCAATCAAATTTTAATGCGTTGATCATTGACAACGTAAGACAGCTTTCACTCTCGTGGAGGTGTTGGTTCACTTTTTCCGACAAAACATTTTTTTATTGAAATAATACATATTTTAATTGATTACATTGCCTCAACACTACATTGCCATTTTCATTTATAAAAACAAATAAAGAAAATAAATTACAGACTTGACGGGTGATGCGGTTGTAATTTTAAATGTTTTCCCCCATTGTTTCGATGACTAATCTATTATTAAAATAGTTCATTAATACGGTGATTGTAGTGGTTTAATCAACACTGTTCCATCCTGTTGATATATGTTTTTTTTCTTGTTTTAGTTTCTTCTTTTACAATACATGGTAATATCGATACGTTTTGGATTTCAGTTCCAACAATCTTCGCAATCGGAGCATGATGCAAATAAAAAAAAATAAAAAAACATTTGCTTTTTTGAGGCGGAAATAAAATCCTCTCTACACTACATATGCATTACTCTTTTTTAACACTAGGGCGCAGTCATGTACTTGAGAAAAGTGAGGACAAATGTGACGTATTTTACCATCAATTGAGGCAATATATCACGACTGAAGCTGCTCCACGTTGATAAATAAGAATTAAAAAGGAGATATTTTCGGAAAATAGCAATTGCCAATTTGTGTTATTATTACAAAGGTCGTGTATACTGTCCTGAATTGTGTTTTTACTGTTAACATATGTAATAACATTAAAGATAATAATGATAATATTAGTAGTAATAGTAGTAATAGTAATACAATAATAATAATAATAATAATTATTATTATTATTATTATTATAGTAAAATAGTAACCATAGTAATAATGCTGAGAGTAAGATTCTCCTTCGTAACATTCACGACTGTGACTTTCAGTACTGGATGGCTGCTTTTATGTTACCTCAAATGGAGGGTCTACGTGATGAATTATAGACAATAGGTTGAGGGCAGCCAACAGTGCATTTATGACAGATAATAAATGTGCACTGCCAAACCAAGCCAATTGAAGTGTACCGTTCTGGAATGGAAAAGGAAGAGAAAAGAGTTCATAGGCAAAATTGTGATATTGTGTCAACACTTTATTATGCATCACCACCATGCAAAATCACTGCTATGAACTTGCTCAAAAATCAAACTAGATATATTTCACACATTTATGATTTTAGATTGGCTTGCCACTTTCCTCAAAGTGACTGAGTTAAGTTTTGCGCACACTCAGAAAATACATCATGAGTGTGAGTATTCTGTATGTTGGTGTGCAAATCACACAGACATTTGTGTGATATTATTAATGCTAACAAATGAAACAATAGCAAATAATCTATGATCAAATCATGATTTATAAACCATAAAAAGCACAATTTTCTCAATGCCCTCACTGGTTGTAAACTCTTAAATTTGAGCACTTTCATAAATTTCACACAGTATGACTCCAAGATGCTCTTTGTCAACCAAGTCAGCAATACCTGTAATTTAGCCGACCTCTTTTATGCTGACAATGTCTATAATTTCTTACCAAATCCACCTGTTTGACATCCATGTCATCAGAATAACCAAGTTTAGTCTTACTCATACAGTAAAGGAAAGTAGCATTGGTGCAGAACAGGTGCGTTTTGCTAATAGCTACATACTGTATTGACAGTTTGAATGAACTCTTTTGAGAGATCATCCACCCAGCTAGGGCAGAGTGCTTTATAACTAATGTATCAAATAAAACAAACATATCTGATCAACAGCAGTAGGCCAGCTCCAAAGTCAAAAACAATACAAAACCACTCAATAGCAATAGTAAGAAATCTATGGAATAGTGGTAAAATCCATTCATAATAACCAGGCAAGAGTTATACAGTTACAAAATATTGCAAATATTGAATCTATAACTTTTCCTTCAGTGTAATCTCAGGGTTATATCATAATTCAGATGACAAACAAACATTTAAACCTGGTTTACAGTATTCAGAAAACATGTGGATTTAAAAGTAATCAGGTTTGCCAACCCGTACCAACAGTATTGTTGTACATGTGCTAGACAACTCATATAAAAAGGATAAAAATTAAAAAATAATTCCCCAAATCATGTGATTTTTTTTTATGGCACCTGTGGTATAATAGACAGCTCAGTAATTAATCTCTTTACATCAGCTCACAGTATTACCTTAAATATGCGGTTGGTTAAAAAATATATCTTTACATAAATGTTTTCTATGGTTGGATTTAGCAAGTTCTTCATGTCATCATTGTTTCTGTTCTTCCAGTGTCATCACATCCAGTGTCTTCTACTATTGATGCTTTTCATATTGCTCACCTGTTACAAACACACAAAATGTTACTCACACTGCATCACTTACAATGTGAAAATAAAGTCATATGCTTATTATTGGCAATATTTTGTATTATTTTCTACTTTTATCACATACACTTACCAGCTGGACAAGCACAATCACTGCTGCATTGTTACCTGTACAGTACAAACACCCATAAAATACACTTAGTTGGAGCAGGTACTGACAAGGGGTAATTTCATAATTTAACATCTTCTTTACTTAACTTTGTACTCACCATGCACGATTTGTCTGGTTCCTGCCTGTGCTTCATTAGCTCCTCCAACTTGAGTTCGTCTTCCAGCTGCTGCTCCAGATTGTTCTCATAACTCTCCTCATCTGCAGTGCTGGCAGTTCTGTAAAAAAAAAAAAAAAAAAAAGCAGAGGCATTTCAACACAAAACAAAAGACACAGCGTGTACCTGACAACAGAAGGTATTGTGAGTGACAATAAAGACCTCCATGATATAAATGTCATAAAATCCCTTAAAACAATAACAGAGACTGTATAACGTGCTGAACAATCTACTATCTTACTATCTGTATGAAACAAAAAAGCCCAAGAGGGGAAGTTGGCAAGAGATGAAGCAGCAAACTGTGCTGGAGCAGTTCCTGAAGTTAAACAGAACATGGACAATGAACTAATTAGGAGATTTAAACATGGATGAGGATGTTTTTCCCACTTTAACATTGTGCTTTCTTAAGATGTTTTGCATTAAATTCAGTTGAATGTTATGCTAAATTCACAATATGTATATCTCTTCTTCCACACATTCATTTTCATTCGGTTACCCAGGCTAGTTCCATTGTGTTTCTCTTTTTCTGGCAGGTTACCTTGTTTTATAATTGAAGAAAGGATCAGAAGAAGTTGCGGCAAACAGGTCACTGCGTCCGAAGTCTGAATCCACAATGCTGTCAGTCTCACTTCCACCCTCTGTGGAACAATTAAATATTAACTAATGAATACAAATTCGGAGAGAACAGGTTTTTCAAAAGGTTTTCAGAGAGCTGAGGCACACATATGGGAGGTTACGTCCACAGGGATGCACTGTATATCAGTCACATATCAGTATTTGACCTGTAGACTGCACATTTGGGTCAGCAAATAATCTCACCTATGGCAGTGGCTGATGATTGCACTGGGAAACAATTTGAAAAAAAAAAAAATCTGTTGATTTATATTTTTATGGTGATTAAAATTGTTATGTTTATTCCAAAATTGCAGTCAGTTTTTTTCTAGCATGTCAATATTTTTCTCCACAGTTTACCCTCCACATTGGCAAAATTCCACTGATTAAGCTGTAGTAAGACTTGCTAGTTGATTTTGATTGGACTCATTTACAGCTATGTGGAAACTTGTTTGTATAATCACCATGGAAACAATGTGGAGATAGGTCAATAGGTTAGTACAGTATAATTACAGTAACCATATCCTTTGTAATAACATAATAGTGTTAAGTAAACATTGCAGTCATTCCTGTTTCTTTTATATTTCATTGTATGTCAATATTTGAAAATTTTTATAAAACAAGCACAGTATTTCTCATATGTTTTAAGAAAATGGGGATCCTATAGCAAGCAAGTGAATTTTTTTTTTATATAGCACCTTTCACAGACAAAGAAAGTCAAAGGTGCTTCACAAAAAACAATAAAATACATGAAAAAGTACAATCCCAAAAGGTATAAATTACAATAAAAACGATGGACATAAACAACCCTTAATCTACTGTCATTAAAATATTAACTAATTGATGTGATAGAGAAAAACTGAGATCAGTTTTGTTTTCCGCACCCAAAAAATAGTTAAAAACAGCTGTCAGACCTAACTCAACTGTTTTCATGTATGACTGTATTTGTGCTCTGAAGACATTAAATAAATTATATGTAATATTGATATTGTAAACTACTTTTAAACACTTTGTCACTTTCTTTGACTTAAAAATGTAATTGTTGTTAGTGGTTCTCATCCCATCCTGTCACTTTGTGATGCTTTGGTGTTAGTTCCCATCACCATGGGAGACCAGCACAGTGACTCACTACTCCCTCTAGTGGTCACAATAATCTCCCTGATCACAGGTAGGCAACCTGTGGCCCTGGGACCCGCATTTGGCCCTTTTTAAAGGCTCCATGAGGCTTTGTCAAAAAACATTTGGAAATGTATGAAGCTTCTTTTATCCCGTCCAACAAAGGCGAGGTGAGAGTATTGTTTTTGGTTAGTTTTTTTTTGTTTGTCTGTCTGTTTATTTGTTTTGTTAATTGTCAGCAACTTTATACAAAAAATACTCGACCGAGTTTCATGAAATTTTCAGGAAAGGTGCAAGGTACCCCAGCATAGATTCCATTAGATTTGGGTGAATGTAGGTCAAAGATCAAGGTTGCAAAACCTGCCGTTTTATGTAATTGGTGTTTATGTTTTGTGTGTTTATTTATGTTTAAAAAATGAAATATTGAATAAAAACAATTTTTAAAAAGGGGGCAGGGTTTGTTGTAGCTTGTACCGTTATTTTCTCTCTCTCTCTCTCTCTCTCTCTCTCTCTCTCTCTCTCTCTCTCTCTCTCTCTCTCTCTCTCTCTCTCTCTCTCTCTCTCCTCTCTCTCTCTCTCTCTCTCTCTCTTTTACATTTTGTTAGTGCCATAACCATAACCATAAAGTCATTCTGAATTAAAAAAACAAAATAGAACTACTAGCACTACTACTAGTAGTAAAAGTACACTATTTTATTGTATGACAATGAAGATATTCATCTGTTTACCCCATTTCCTTCATATAACAGTTGATTTTTGCTGCACAAACATATTTCAGTCTTTAGTTTAGTTTTGTCATTTCTTTGTGGTTCTGTAAATTTAATGCACAGAATCTTTGATTTATCCTTGAAATATTTTGTACAAACTAATGCTAAATAGTCACTTCTTTGAGGTAAAACATCAGGATATATTTTGACTCCAGACAGTTTTTGGTTAAATCTCAGTACTAAAATGACTCCTTAGACAGTAGAGGTTGCTGACAATCAATATGACAATCAATATGAACATGTTCAGCATCAGCATTTTTAGCATAACTTCAGAACTATTTATTCTAAACACTCTAGTGAGATTTTAAAGTTTTTTTTTTCATAAAGTTGAAATCCTACATAGCGCCTGTTTTAAAATGTAAGAATGTTCTGTTTGTTGTAATGAAGATTTCTTTGTTTTTCTGGCACAAATTGGGTGAAAACAGCAACAGAATAAGCTTTGGCAACACCATCTGCTATCACACATTTTTATTTTAAACCTCAGTATTAGTTTCACATCATTCTGGGCAATAATTCTAACCATATCTGCTAGCTACAAGACATTATAAAAAAAACAATATGCAAAAAGCTTCAAACAAAATCTTTAAAGTAGGCCTCTGGGGACCAACTACAATCATTAAATCAGGGGAAAGTCCTTTAGTTTTGATCTTCTCTTCATTGATTTTCTTTTGCTGGAGCCGAAAATGGCACGTGTAGAGTGTCTAAGCCCCTGGATAAAAGAAGCTTTTGTTTAGTTATTGTTCATTTTTACCTGAATTTAGTTCTTTAACCAGTGATGACATTGTGTTGGTGATGGAGTCAGCAGCAATGAGTAAGTCATTTCTCAGATTTCTCCTTGGACCTTTGGAAAAAGAGCAAAAATGTGAGATTGGGATACAAGTTTCAGTCATTCCACTGATGTATTTGGACAAAACATAAGTGTTGAAGTACCCTGAGCAAAGGCCTCCTGAACATCCCCTCCCACGCCCATGAGTGAGTCCTGAGGTGTGTGAGTAGGGGTGGTGCCGGCAGAGTCCGAGTGGATTGGTGTGGGGATTGGCCGGCTGATGGTGTGGCTGGGAGAAGAGCGTGGAGAGCCAGGACCCTGAGTCTGTAACACACCCATGAAGTACAGGCGTTAACTAGTCATTATAACACCAGAGATGACTAATAATGTAAGATAATGCTCATTTCCAGTGTTTCAAATTAATTCTATCCCATAAACAACTCAAAGCCAAACTAGTCGAGTCATTTTTAACATTGACTGAGAACACAGATCATTTAAAAAAAAAAAAACATAAACAGCAGCAAACGTTGCACACATGCCAGACATGTACGGTATGCAGAGTTATTAAGCTGTATTTATTTTCATGTAAGTATTTTTCAAAGGCTCAACATGCTGTCAAGGAGACATTTTATTCAGAGCTGAAGAGTTCTTTCAATTATTCCCACAGACCACACTGCATTTTTACCGTCTGGTGAACACCATGTATCTTCAGAATTTAGACAACTTGATGGATTACAGATCATTATTTTTCTTAAACTAGTAAAAACTTTTAAAAACCATAAATCAAAAAATGCAGTGTCACCAAACATAAAAACATTCCTGATTTTTTATTTCTACTGAGGAAGTGATATTTTCCAAATACAATATTTTTCACCAGATAAAAATGCATTCTCAATCAAATCCGTGCAATATATTTAAATGTTAAAAGTCTAATTACGTATCTAGTTTTAGATTTTTTCACAGTTTTCACACTTACAGCTCGTTTCTTTTCCTCTTCCTGCTGAAAAATAATATTTTACGGCTTATGAAACACCAACCATACTGTATTGAGTATTTATAAAAATCCAACCTTATTTCCCCCTGGAAGTGACAAGCATGTGGCTTTTTCATGAAAGTTTAATGGATTACCATTGATCCTTTTAGGCTAATTAGATTGATATCCTTCCCACTTAAGCCAGTATAGTAAGCAGTTTATGTGGTCTTTGAAGAACTCCTTTTTTGTTGACTGCAGGAGATATTCTCGCACCAAAGGTTATCCGTCTTAGTGAGGGGTGGACGTGCTGTCTTGTAAGGTGTGATGGAGCATAATCCAAGGCTCAGTGTCCTGTTCTTAACTCATCTGTCCAGACTCTTGTCTAACAGCATGAGAGTGCTTCAGTTAACATGGCTAATCAGCAGCACCCTGAATCTTACATGTATTTAAGAAGAAAACATTCATGTATAAAAGAGGATTCTTTCCTTAAAAAAGTCCATCATTTCTTTGCTTTTTAGATGAAATCAAAACAGTATTATATCTGGTTGTCCCTTAACAACTGAATAAAATTTCACAAATGTTTATTTTTCTAACATTTTTACCAAAAATTACTCTACATTTTTCTATTCACTGAAATGAGAAAAAACACAATTTTAATATTTTTAAGATGTAAGTTAAAGTATTCGCAGTCTATTTGTGAGAAACAATTGTAATGACCAAGGAGATTATAACTGTTTACTGTAATATGTGTGCCCTATTATGGAGATATTGAGTATTTTCTCACTTGTTTACTTTACACTAGTAGGAGTGATCACTCACAGCTGGGAAAAAATATGATACAATGGGAATTCATTACCTGACCATATTGCTTAGCAGCTGCTGTAAAGAAAAACACTTGGAATAGACTTTAAAATAAATATGAAATAAAATTACTGCTACCTACAGAAACAATGAAACTTTATTTAACTAACAAGTAGTCCGATAAATGAAAGTCATGTCTTGTGTACCTTGAGAAGCATCATTAGTTGTTCCAGCTGCACCATGAGTTCCCTGCGACTCTCCTGCAGAGTAGACATTCTTTGTTCAAGCTCATCTTTGCGTTGCCTAACAGAAGGAACAAGTTGTTCACTGTGATGACACAATAATGTCAACGAAAAAAAAAAAAAAGCACACAAGCACATCTGCATCCTCTGATGTACACTGTTCATTTGCCTTCAGGAAAAAAAAACCCAGAACAAGCAAGCAACAAAATGTTTATTCCAGCAGCTTTAGCATAAATGTCTTTTAAAATCATGATGCCGTGCAATGGTTTGAGGTTAGCGGGTTTACCTGAGAAGTCGCAGCTCAGCCAGCAGAGTGGGGTTCTGTTGACCCCGATCAGGTGGCGGCTGGGATGCCTCCTCATGCTGAAGGCGCAGCCGCTGGATTTCCTGCAGGATTTCTCTGTGAAAAGTATAAATACATGATAATATGGCACTACGTTGTAATAGAATACACTCCTTCTTTGCACCTTGATGACTTCTAATGTACCTTAGGCTGTGATTATATCAGTTTTAGTTGTTCATGGTGGTCTTTTTAACTATAGTTTCTTCATTATATCTCAGTATTACTATTTTACACAGTTTTTTTTCTATGTTCCTGCCTCCTCTCAACCCTATCAGCAGAGTAAAAATGTTTGTTACAAAAAAATGTATACAGTCACAGAAAAAAATTATGAGATCACCCTTGTTTTCTTAAATTTTTTGTGAATTTTAATACAACTAAAGGTAATTTGTTTGGATGAATATAACAATAACAACAAAAAATAGCTCATAGTAGTTTAATTTCAGAGCTGATATCTATCCATTTTCCATGTATTCTTGATAATAACCAAAACTGTTTCAGTTCTTATATCAATATCTATGAGACTGTACTGACAAAACTAGTGCTTTTATTCATTTCATATTTTCTTTTCTGTCTGTTTTAGTCCCATGATACATACAGGAGTTACTACTTGATTGCATAACGTGCATGTTTTTGATGATTTTTAATGGTCTAATAATTTTGTTTATATGACTGTACCACAATTTTGAACCAAAAATATCAGCATTTCCAGATACCTGTACTGTAGATCCACAAACAACTGAAATTATATCCATCTTAATAATTATTTTTATGGTTCAGATGCTGATGACGACTCAGGAAGTAAGAGAAAAACAGAACTTGGTTTAATACAGAAAATAGTCAGCAAAGATGTGAGAAAAAATACTCAACAGTGCACTAAGTAACATGTAATCCACACCACAATTATTTCCTAACAAGCTCCAAAGTGCTCTTTTTGGTTCCAGAAATAGATTTTGTGTGATTTTTCCATCCTACACCTACCGTCTGCCCATTGTGGTAAAAGCAATGACAAATCATGTTAAGATGGTTTCAACAAATGCACATTTGTTTATCTGGTTACTGGGTTGTTACTTGGGTTTCTTTTATACAACACTCTATTTATAGACCTACTGTACATATCTGAGTGCTTCTATGAAACTGGGTACATTTTGGTACCTGCCACTTTTCCACCTTTTTAGACTCGATAACAAAAGAGAAATGTATGTAGACACATTTCCCACTGGGATGTACCTAATGACGACCTCAGATAAATGAACAAAAAATTGTACTCTTGCTCTGAGCCACCCCAGAATTTGGGATTTTTTATTGAAATATTGACAAAAAAATATGAGCAAAATTATTGGAACATAAAAACTACCGAGGTGTTAATGCATTTGATGTAGAAAACATAGCTTGAAATGGTCTTATATACCAGCACAAACAAAGAAACTCCAGATAGATTGATAGATAGATAGATAGATAGATAGATAGATAGATAGATAGATAGATAGATAGATAGATAGATAGATAGATAGATAGATAGATAGATAGATAGATAGATAGATAGATAGATAGATAGATAGATAGATAGATAGATAGATAGATAGATAGATAGATAGATAGATAGATAGATAGATAGATAGATAGATAGATAGATTGGATGACTATTGGAGGCTGTCCTTTTATTTCAGATACTAAATCTAACTACTATCAATAAACTAGTAGAGCAAGAAATAATTGTAGATTCTAATAAGAAATGTCATGAATGTACTTTATGATCAATGCATTTTTGTGAGATGGGGAGTATTTTTTTTTTGTGTTATAAATGTGAGCATGGGGTGGAACTGAAAGGAGTCAAACAGAAAAGGAAAGTGTGGCAGAGGTAGTCATCCCGAACCTGTTTTTGCTCTCGAGCTCGGCAATGAGCTGCCTCTGCTGTTTGTTGGCATCCAGAGAGCAAGGGAGGTCTGTGGGGACCCTCTGCTGTTGAGCCTGTTGGTGAAACCAAGCAGGAAACATCACGTGAACAGGCTGATGTCATCCACTAGCTTATCTCATATCTCACACGGGAACAAAACAGTCAGGTCACCAGCCATCCATCAAGACAACTGGTTTACTGGTCTGGTTACAAATGATCATCACCTGTAAATCCCTTCTTCATCTTGACAATAAAAAGCACCGCAACCCCCCCAGTGGTACAGATAAACGTTAAAACCTCCCTCTCATCGAGGATATATTTTTGGCACTAGACACAGATGAAAGATGTCATGATAGTGAATGCAATAAAAGTCGTATATATATCTTACCGCAGCATCAGCAGCCAGTCTAGCAGCATAACGGGCGATGAGACTATGCTCTTCGTCTTGATGATTACTGCTCTCCAACAAACTGATAATGAGGAAAATACAGACGGGAGTCAAAATCTGACAATACACCAATAACACATAAAATATTCAGAAAGAATGAAAAAAAAAAAAAACAGATTAGTCTTTGGTAGTTAAGCTTTATGTTGTACTTCGACAGCAGGGCTCCTTTAGTCATGCTAAGCTTTTTAAGGAAAATCAGGAGGGAAGTTTCATTGTTATATGTATAGATGCAGATAGGAAGAGGTATTTAAAAGCTGGTATGATTTCTTATGCAGCAAAATATATGGTGTTTGCAGACACACGCGCACATACAGGAAATGTGATCCTATAGGAGAAAATATAATGCTAATACAATGTAGTTAGTAACTATTATATGTAGCATTACAACCATCATTACAACACACACACACACACACACACAAGCATATTAGTGCACACATATAGAAAAACACTATTTTTGAGCTGAATTTATAAAGAAGTGAATAGTTTTTATCATACATACATAACATAAATTTACCAAAACAGATCAAACTGATTTTATAGATTGGAAATGTACAGGTTTTTTTTTTTGTGGTAATAAATTAGAAATGCTTACACTGCCCATCCAAGAAAAGTCACATAATATATCATTTTTACCACCTGTGGCTTTGACTGCGGGATGTAGAGGAATAATTTATGACATTTATTACTTATGCAATACAACATTTATATCTGTCTTTAATTCCATCCATCTTTTTGTGAATATCTTGTACTGATGATGTGAAAGTCTCAGTCTGTACTCTGAACTCGTATGCTCCTAAATCACTGTTTCACAATTTGATCCTAATGAATCTGTGAATTATCATCTTGGAATGTTTGTATGATCAGGAAATTTAAAAAGAAAAATCCACTGTTATTGAAAGAAGAAGTTACTACTTTGATGGGATATGACTAGGAATTCAGTGTATTTTGGCAGCAACAGTGGACAATACTAGGGACAAATATAATGCTAAACTGCTAAACTAATCTGTTATATATAGCAAGAAAGACAATCCTCAAACTCTGGTTATCAAAGGACAGCCCAACAGTAGAGGATTGGTACAAGGATGCCCCAGGAATACTCCCTCTGGAAAAGCTGACCTATACTAGTGTACACCGATAGGATTTATTAAGATATGGCAACCCACTGTGGACAATCTGGATTTTATGGTCACATTTTACCCAGTCAATTTAAGAAACATTGAAATTCTGGTGGTTTGTGTGTGTGTGTGTGTGTGTGTGTGTGTGGGGGGGGGGGGGTTGTTTGTGCTTTTATCTATTTTATTTGAATGAATTTTGTTCATTTCTATCATGCATGTATGTTCATATCTGTTCAGTTGTTAAAAAAAAAGTGAATTGTTTTGGTTCTGCACAGAAATATGAAGGTCGTTCTTCCCCACAGCCATCAGACTGTAATATAGCAGTCAATAACCCCAAACATACACTTATAGCTATCATGCAATGCAATATAAATACTGTATATATGTAAATATGCCCTCCTCTAGGTATCTATACCTGCACTTTATTTTTTTCTGCTGTAACTGCAAAATTTCCCCAGGGTGGAATGAATAAAGCATTCTATCTATTCTTCTAAGTATATAGACATGTAACCGTCCTGAACCAAGACCTGATCAACTGAACCAATCCTGGATCATAACACTTCCCCTACAGGTTTGTCAAACAAACATGAAGCATGATGGATAATAACTGCATCTGCCTAAAGTCTCATCTCACCCTGATACATCTATAACTCAGGAACAGGGTCAATCTGGACTGATCAGACCTTTTTTCTATTAAACACTAACTCTAATATCAAACTTATGATTGTTTAAGATAGAAGAAATATGAAAAAAAATATTGCAAGTAGCAAGGATCAATAAAAAAAAATCTATCTATCTATCTATCTATCTATCTATCTATCTATCTATCTATCTATCTATCTATCTATCTATCTATCTATCTATCTATCTATCTATCTATCTATCTATCTATCTATCTATCTATCTATCTATCTATCTATCTATCTATCTATCTATCTATCTATCTATCTATCTATCTATCTATCTATCTATCTATCCATCCATCCATCCATCCATCCATCTATCTATCTATCTATCTATCTATCTATCTATCTATCTATCTATCTATCTATCTATCTATCTATCTATCTATCTATCCATCCATCCATCCATCCATCCATCCATCCATCCATCCATCCATCCATCCATCCATCCATCCATCCATCCATCCATCCATCCATCCATCCATCCATATATCTATTAATGAATTCAAAGTAAATGTAAAACAATATGTTCTTCAATATAAAATTCTATTTTCCATCAAAGTCTGTAATTCCAGTTGTATTGATCATTCATTGGAACTGCTCTATCACTTAAAAAGCCTTTAAATGTACAAGTGTAAGTTCTACACATATATTTTCTTGTTATAACCAGTGTTTAAGGATACAATGTGAATACAGTTATTATGAAATACCTGCTGTTGTTGAATAGAAATAGTGTTTTCACAGGATCAGGTTCAAGGATCAGGTTCAAAAACTCTGTGAGAGCATGCAGCGTTAAGTCGGAGCGAAACACATTCAGATTAAAGTTAGGTTAGGAGGAAGGATTACAAGGTGGCCATTCAGCAGAGCACATGGTTTCCACTGGTGCTGGCACACACAGCAGCACACCAACTAACCATGTTTTGGGGTTGTTTTGGAGTAGGTTCACATAGAGGCCAATCAGAACATGTTCGTCAGCAAGTCTATCAGCAACATCGAGGTTGTAGTGTAACCTGGAACAGTGCAGGGTTTCACAGAAAAATAAATACATTACATTACACAGGTGACACCGGAGGGAGGAAGGATGAGAGGGGGTAGGAAGCGGAGAAAGAAAAGGAGCAAACACAACAAAGGAGGGTTGAGAGGAACGGCTGAAAAGGAGCCCTTCATGGGTGACTAGAGAGAAACAAGGCGATATTATGTTTGGGAGACACCGCTGATGAAAGCTAGGAGAACGATTAAGGGCATGCTCAGCAAAAAAAAAACAAGCAACATGCAGTGTTTTTTTTACAAGCATTAATCACTCAGTGTTTTGCTATTACAATTATTCACAGCTATTATTCTTAAAACTAACTACAGCTAGCATGTCTAGTACCATAATAGAGGGTCGCTTAAAATAAAACTTAATTATAAAAAATTAAAATTAAAAAAATAAACAACATATTCATCCTTCAAACATCTATTGTAAGTCAAAACAATAATAAAACATGTAGTAAATGAAGCAAAGGATCATGGGAGTTGTTGTTTTTACCAATGCTGTGGATGAAATCTGGACTAGCTCTGCAGAAATTATGTTTACAGATAGGGTAATGTCTTAAAGTTGAATTCACATAACGTTTAGTGACATATTCACGTTTTTGTGTCATGTTGTAGTAAAACAGTTGCAAGTAAAAGTTAAATGTCAATATTAGTGAATTGGGTTTGACACTACTGACAAAATAAACTCATATATGTCTTTAAATCTAAATATTGCTGAATATATTATATTAAAAGGTAAGTTTACAGATCCAGAAATAAGACAATAGCATTTATGTTAATAAATATTTAAATTGTGAAAATATTACAAATTAAAGTTACACTTTTTCAGTACTGGCTTTTTTATTCAAAATTATGAAGCATAACACATGCACTCAATTTCCATAAATAAAATAAGTTAACATACAAGTAAGATAATTCAGCAAAGCAAATCTGTTACATTTTTACTGAGAAGTTGTGAGTAAATACTTAATATTATTCTCTTACATACTGGTATATGTTGACGTCAGTGGTTCATCTGAGTGAGTAATACTCAGAAAATGAGACTTTTATACATTGTCACTTGTGTCTCTGTAGACGCCCAAATATGTCTGGGAAGTTAGCATTTTATCAGTCTTTGTTTGTTTAGTTTTTAGTTTTTTAGTAATTAAATTGTATAACAAACTAAGAGCTGCTAAGCTGCATTATGGGTATTAGAAACTTGACTCTAATTTAATTTGATTTTATTACCTCTGCTAAGAAGGTTATGTTTTTGCCAGAGAATGTTTGTTTGTCTGTTAGTTAGCAAGATAACTCAAAAACCTAAGGATGGATTTTGATAATGGGGAGATCTGGAAATGATTAGATTTTGGTGGTGATCGGGGGGTGGGGATCTACCTTGGCAGAGGTCTGTGCTCTCAGAGTGCTTTTCTAGTTTTTCATAAAATGGAATAAAACTCAAGTTCTTGCAGTCAGTTGTCAGGTTTCATAACTTTTTAGAGAAACTAAAACTTAATCATTAAAGAACTACTATACGTTACAAATTCTTGCTACATTATATTTACTTTTTATGGAATTTCCTGCTTTTAAATCTCAGAAATCTTTTTTTTTTTAAGTTTTCATCCTCTTGGTTTAAAAGAAAATGATCCACTTTCTTACATTCAATTCTGATTCAAAACTCACTTAGATTAGTAACAAAATGCAGAACACTCAAAAATAGGAATATGAAATGTTGAGTTTTGAGATATGCAGTTGTGAAAGGATAACACCACAAACATAAGATCTAGAAAAATTCCTCAAACAAATATCTATCAACATATACATCAGAAGCAGATCCATGAATCCAAAAACATATCGTATTAAGTAGAACATAGACACTGATCATTTCACACCACGTCTGGGTTTTTATACTTTTCATACTTTCAGTACATTTTCCTAAAATATTTGCTAAATTAAGGTTTTAAATGCAAAGCTTCAACTAATAATGGAATATTTTCACAGTTTGGCACTGGTATTTTCACTTAAATTTAATCTCTGTGTATTATGGTATAAACATCTTGAATATCTTTTATTAAATACAGGGGAAAATTCTGGTATTCTCATTCACAGTTCTAAAAATATATGCGCTTCAGGAGAACATCAAGCCACATGATGCTCACGTCTTGTCCTGTTCACATGCTTTGACGTGCACATCATGAACTGTCACTCAGTTGACACATCATCTGTATATTTTTTTGCATAAACCTCTGAGCAGCGGGAGTTGTGTCCCATGAGGAAGAAACACATACTTTTCTTTTTTCATCAAAAAAAAAAAAAAAAAAGTTCAACAGCTTTTTTGTAAGAATCCGATTCTTTTATTCATTTAAAAAAAAAAAAAAAATTGAACATATATTTTTTTCCAACATACCTATTCATATAGATGTGAATTCATACTATAAACTGTGATAAGGGCAGCTGAGACGGGATTGAAAATAACACTCAGAGCTGCTTATATTACAGTTCAGCACTTAGGGTTGCCCATTTTTATTCAAATAAAACAACGGCAATAGACCCTTCAAACAAATAGTCAATGATCTTGATGATATATGCTCCATCTAGTGCCTTTCAAACAGTCCTTTGCATACGACACTGCCAACGCTTCTACAAGAAAACTAGTAGTTTTATAGTTTCTTTGGTACCATAAGTGCTTAAGTTTATGCTCTGTGATTATTCTCTATCTATATTAGTTCACACATGCATTTTAACTTCAAAGACATTCTCCTGAGCACACACCTATGTCACTTACCCTCTCCCTTTCAACAGATGTGGGGCAGTCCCAGTCAAGGGCTTTCTTTGCTCAACATTATTTTTGCTGAAAGGCAAGCTATTTACATTCAGTAGAAGAAAGCACAAAGAAAAAGAAAAAGAAACAACACTAGTGTTCACACTGCTCACACACACACACACACACACGCAAAGACGCACACAACTTTTGGAAATAAAGGCTAGAAAATAGAGACATTGTGGTTCACAGAGTCTACAGAGGACAAGGCCTTTAGGGAGCATGGAGAGCTGAAAAGATCTGCTTTAAAATCCAGGACATCCATTGTTTTGCTTGTACTTACTTTTTGGTGGAGTAAGGGTTCCCTGATGTAGGCATGGAGTGAGAGAATGAGTATTCATTGGTGATATTCACTGGTCTGGGTGGCCTATACAGAAAAAAAAAAAAAACTTTTTCAATGCAAAACTGAACTTTTATTACCTTACTTTGGATCACTCACTTTTACACTGATCAATAGTGATTTGCTAAAGAGAAGATAAACGTGATTTCACCTAAATCAGGACAACAGATTCCAATTCTGAGATTAGAATTTCATATGGATAGCAGCGATAGTAATGTCAGGATTTTAAGTCAATATCTAAAGATTAGCAACATATCCTGCTCTATAAATTCTAAAAGATCAAAATGCAGGTGGTTTATTCCATGTTAAAGCACCCAGACCCTCTCAGAAAATTCTCAAAAAATTCATAAAGATTCCTCTTATGATTATGATTACTGGTGTCTATTGATGTTATTGGAACTGTCATTCTATTGCATTTGTAGAGTCCAAAGCGATGCAAGGCTGAAAGCTAGAAATTTCACTGTGCTCCAGACTCTTTAATGGTAACATATTTGGTTCAAAACTCTGCTTACTAGATTTAACATTTTGGAATTTGTGCAAAATGGCCATTGTTTTCAAGGAACTATGAGTTACAAGTGACAATTGACTGGATAAGGACATGATGACAGTTGCAGAGTGCCAGTAAAAATGTATTTTCTCCACTCAAACCTCGTGTTGTTTTCCCCCCACCCAATTGTAGTGATGTAAGTGAGGCATTTTAGAAACTATTTCATTTACACATTTCTGAAATAACCTGGTACCAAGGGGCTTCAACCCAAATCTGATGATGATTACTGTTCCTATTGAAACTGTCACAGGCCACAAACATCAGAGTAAGTGTCTAAAACATTTATGAACCATTTAGAGCTAAACAGATGGTTTAGTACTTAAGTACTTTAGGTTAATTCTTAAAAATGCTTCCTGTTGTTCTGTGTCAACCCACAGTCATAGTCTATTGCCATTGAGATCTTTGTTTGCATACAGTGCATGTTTTTAATACATTTTCTCATATTTTGTGTTTATTCCTTTTTTGATATTGTGAATAGTGAGGTGTTTCTTCTAGTCTATAATATTGTTGACTTTAGTTTATTCACCTCATGCGGGTTAACAAACTACTTCTGAGTTCATTTGTGTTGATGCTCATATCTATACCAGCAAATTTGAACAATTAAGCACACATTATCTACTGGTTGTCAATACACAATAAAAGGCACTTCTACAACATTTTTAAATAGTCATCACCTAACTTAAAATCCTGAGGTGCTGGAAAAATTCCAATGTCAAATTTGCAATCAGCAATCCTGATTTAGTCAAGATATTTTTTCCTCCAGTTTTGTCCAGCTCATTACCATTATGATCCAGTGATAGTACATAATTAGTTACTGTAAATGGTATAGTCACTAATGAAAACATGCATACATGAAGATATGGATGTATACATCACAGATCACATTAAGAGCACAACAGTCAGTTTCAATACACTATGGGGGGGGGGGGGGGGGGGTAGATGGGACTATATGATTAGCACAGTAAGTACAAGGGATTCCAGTCTAGTAAAATTAACAAAGACACCTATGGTTAAAAGTTAAATAACAAATCTCACTCACCATGTATCTCTATTTTCAGGAAAGTAAAGAACAAAGAAAGGAATGAAAAAGCTTTTAATATTACAAAAAACAACACTACGATAATTATACTTTATCAGTACAATAAAAATGTTACATTTACCAGGGCAATAAAAGAACCAAACATGAGCTCTGGTAGGAGGTATGTCAAATGACAGCAACAGGGTGTATAATTCAAATTATTTTAACTGTAAAAGACTCTTTATGAAAGATTGTTACTGTGAATATTCCCACATTCAATTGCACCTATTGAGTAAGTCTTTGTGTGCTTATTTATAAGACATTACCCACAGCAGTCAAGTTAAGTAAAATGCAGCTGTAAATTACAATCATTCCCAAGGCTATAATTAAGCCTTATTGATCAGCTGCCTGAAGTGACTGACTCAAATCAGTTTAGACTTCAGCATCAGAAAGGTCTTAGGGCTGATATCAAATATTTCACAATCTAGAAATTGAAATGAATGCTGCAGAAAATAAGCAGGTTTCCATTACTGTACTGTGTAAGGGGGTTCTCTTTTTAAAAACACACATTTACTTACACAATATGAGCTAGGTTGAGAGGTTTGTCTGGCATTTCAGGAAACATGGGGTGAAGAGGCTCTCTGCTGGATGCACAGCTCAGTGACTTACTGAGGGCATGGGATAACTTCTTAGCAGGGGATTTCTGGTAGAATTGCAAGAGCGAGATGTCATTTTAACAGCAAGTAAAAGGTAATTTCTATTTGAAAACAGGTTGCATCATCAATGTGTGTGCACCAGGAACCCAACATCCATACAGCACTGCAAAAAATAGCCACAATGACTGGTCCAGTGCAGACACACCTCCCTCAGCCCGCCCCTCTCCTCCCTGCTTCTTCTCTTACCCATGACGTATACTCCTTCATTTGGTGCTGGTTGCTATGGGAACCACTGGCATGCCCCCTCCAGAAGCAGTCCTGACAGAGCTGGTAATTATGACATTGCTGGCAGCGGTAGCGGAAGCCCATCATACTCTCAGTATGGCAGTAGGAGCACTCGACCGGGTGAAAGACTGCAGGGAGGAAAGGAGGGGTCAGACACACATGCACACAAACAGATGCGACTATAAACCCAGGGTCTTTTTTTTTTTTCACATTGCAGTCAGGAGAGGATTAATTTCCACTAATTTGAGGACAGATGTGTGGGGTTATCAAATCTGTTTTGACTGCAATCATTTCTAAAATTCTAACCCAATATGCTCTGACTCTGGCAGTATTACAGTATGTAAGCATGTGACTGTTTCCTTCTGCTCACATGGAGGTGGCTAGTGTTGTTAAGTGCATCACAAATGCGCACATACACACACAGTCATGCACAGTGTGTAAAGTCCCTATGGGTCATCTTTGCTGGAGGTGTGTAATTGTGTGTGTTTCTGCTTGCACTTGTGCTGCACTGATTGCATGTATGTGTGTGTGTGTGTGTGTGTGGTGACTCAGGATTATGATGCAAAGCTGAACTTTACATCCTCCCAGCCTGCAAGCTTTCCCCATTTATAAATGTTCTGCATAACGTTGTACCGTTCTCCACATTGGCGAGCCGATGCATGAGTGGCAACCACACCAGACACTGAGGGGGCGGGTCTGACATCAACGTATCAAGGAATATGTTGAGGGAGACCTTTTTCTGTGCATAGGAATGGGGGGGAAAAAAGACGTCACAGGTAAAACAATCACAGGGAGGCATGGTACGTTTTAGAGGTGTTATTATAATGTGTGGTTAATGAACCCTGACCTGCTGTGGAAAGCAGGTTCTTGCAGCTTGTTCAGTGTAACCAAAAGACGGTCCCTCAAAAACAGCCATGGGTAATTTAAGAACCTCCTTCAGAAACTGGTCAAACTGTGAGTACACCATTATTCCAGCAGAGTCAGATATCTGTGAAAAAATATCTGTGAACAAAGCAGGGAGACATAACAAATGAACTAATTGTCAGTTGCCACCACAGTCGACTAATTACAGTATAACACAATATAATTATCCCACTTGTGAAAACAAATCAAAGTAAAGCAGTTATTCACATCAATTGTTGTAATATATGTGCAACATAGCCCTCTTTTTTGCACAGATATTGTAGATAATATAATAAACTCTATACTTTAAGATAATAAATGAATGAATGATAGTTCCTTCCAGCCATGAAAAGCTGGAGCAGAACTGTCTTCTTTTAGGAATAACAGCCAAAGCAGTCACAGATCATGGGAAATAAATAAATAAAAAAAACAACACAAAGCAGTACATTACTTAGAATAGAGCTGTATGAACTTCACAAACAAAATTAGCTGATTTATTACAGATAAAATGGGTGTTTTGCATTCCATTTTTCACAATTAAAAGTAAAATAAAGATTTGCTATGTTGCTTACATCTTAATTTGTCCAGAATTTTCCCTCCACAGATGGTAGCTAGGGTCATCTTCACAACAAAGACAGATATCTTGCCATGGCCCTCCCTAAAGAGAAACAAATGCATTTTACATTACAGTCATAGATCCTTTAACCCATAAAGACCCAGTGTTACTTTTATGGTAGTTCCTCAATGAATTTTTCTCTCCATTTAATATTTTCTAAGCAGTTTATCACCAATTATTATAATATTATCCCCTGTATTTTGTATTTTTTGCCAATAAAAAATCTGTTTCATATATTCAGGAATATATAGGAAATCAATTTCCTGTATTTAATGTGCTGATCATGTCAGATATTCATAATAGCGCTGTGTTAAGAGCATCATTCTGTTAGAGATGGTTGTGTTTGGTGAGGCTGACATAACTGTTGAGGTTGTCCTTGTAGGTATGTTTTTTTTCTCTCCCTTTCTCTTTGTAGGACATGTAATAAATGGGAATGATGGCAGGTGTGATGCTGGAGTGCTGTGTGGTGATTGGTTCCTTGTGGAGTCCTTTCTTACCATCCCATTCCATTGACCAGCAGCATGCAGTTTTGTTTGGAGAGCTATTCTTTGTCATTGGAGCTGAAAGCCATTGACAAAGCCTTTTATTTACTGAAGTTTTCCCCTGTTTACTGAATTAGAAGTTTAGGTAAGAGTGATGATTTTTTTTTCTTTTTTTTTTTTTTTTTAACTATAGTGGATTTAAAATGTATTTTGTTTTCTATACTTTGACTCCCTTCCTGATATCGCTTTTTCTTTACTTCTGTATAAATAAATCATTCATACCACAGTGTGGTTGATTATTGGTCTTTTTTTTTTTTTACTTCTTCCCTTTTATGACAGAAGGAGAGTTTCACTTCATGTCTGTGCCTCGGTCTTCTTATCTCGCCTATGTCCAATGTAACAACTAATTAAAGAACATTGAAGAAAGTGACTCTTTCAGGAAAATATATCATTAACTGAACATAAACCCAGTGTATTCATCTACTGTGATTTATAAAACTCTATGGGTTTTACTAGTGAATCAATGTAGAAGATGAGAGTGTTTCTATGTTCACAATAGAGCCTCTGAACATCTAAATATCTGATGAAAAAGAAAAGATGATAAACTGCATTTTATACCATGGTCTTCGTGAGTTTAAGTAGAGCTCTCAGACTGACTCTGTAGCTAAAACCAATGGCTTCAACTGTTTTTCTTACTGTTAAAGGCAAACTTAAATGGCAGTGATCATCACCTTTAAAAATGTTTGCCTTGGCACATGCGTTGTACAGGGTGCTTGCTGTTTTTTCTAAATAAAATTCCAGACTTTTTCCAAACTAATTTTTTTTTTCCCGACCAAGACCTTTGAGTTGATGTACTTTTATACTTGTGTCTACTGCCTACTTATTTTTGAGTCGGTTTGTGTGTTTGCTGATCTGTTTGTTTGTAAGCAGCTTTATACAAAAACTACTGAACTAATTTCTATGACATTTTCAGGAAAGATATAAAGTGGTCCAGAATATATCACATTAAATTTTAGTGAAAATAGGTCAAAGGTCACAGTCATCAAAAATGTGTTTTCCCAATGATAAGAGATAGGGAAAATCAAATAAAATGTGTGCAAGGTGGGTGGGGTTTGTTGGGCCGGGCACCACTTTTTAGAGTATTGAATGAACCAACATGCAATACACAATATCACGTCTATTTCTCATTTCACAATGATTTCAGCATACACTAAAATTCAACTCTAATAATTTTTCCCATACTTTGTTAAGACTTTCAACCAAAATTCAAGACTTTTCAAGGTCTTGAAAACAGTGTTTCAAAATTCCATATTTTTTTTTAACACCTTTAAGACTTATATGACATTGGTTGTATGAGATTCTCATGTTAAACAGTTTGTATATTTATTCAGCATTAACTCCTCAGAGTCACATTTCACACTACATTAGTTCATGTCAAAACCTCAGACGGGAAAGTACACAACCAGCCGCTGACTGTCATGTGGCGTTTTACTCACGGGTCATAGGCTGCCAGCAGGAAGTTGAGTAGAAGGCTGATGCACTGGTCCACGTTGATCTGATGGGTGGTGGGCATGCGTTTGTTCAGCTGGTAGAAGATGGTGGACAGTACCACTTCCAGCCGAGCCACGGTGAACTCAACGTTGAGGTCCATGGCATTGAGGCCATTCTCTCGGAAAGCCTCAATCACATTCCAAATGTCAACCAAATGCACTGGAATGCAAACAAAGACATCAGACAATTAACACTTTAATGGCGAAAGTATAGAAGACCGTATAGCAGTACAAGAAGAGCTCTGCAGCATACTTACGGTTACATTTCTTCTGTACGAATCTCAGTTTACAGGCTGTTCTGTATGTCGATAATCGTATTGAATCCAAATCTTGAGCCCCTGACAAAACAATTTATGGTTGTTATCATATAGTACCAAAAAAACATTTGGGTTGACAAACTTAATACAGAATTCTTATTAATCTGATGAAAATGTTTAACACATTTATCCCATCTGCAGAACATAATGTCTCTGAATGTTTCTACCAAAGTATTTGGGACAGTTTGTCCAAGCAGAGTTAATGTCACACAAAGGGCAGTTAATCTGGTAGTGACAGGCAACAGAACCAATGCATAAAGATAGAAGACACTAAACAGCACATTGGTCCTCTGGCTGGAAATATGAGGTCAAAATAAATTAAGACAGAACAGAACATACAACAGAACATAAAGAATTATACACACTCTACAGGAAGGAGTTTTCTTTTCACTGAAGCACTTCCAGTTTAAAACACCAACATTAACATGAAGGATGTGTTAGTTGATGATTCTTCTAGCACTTCAAGTAACATCTTGCTCAGGTTGAAACAAACATGTGAAATGTTATATTTTCTCTTCTTTTTTGAGTCTGTTTGTTTATGCAGAATGAAACATGATGAATACAAATTTAAAATGAATGATATTTAAATGACATCGACTGAAATTAATCCTATGATTGATTGGATGAACATTTGTAATCATGTACAATTACAAACAATACAAAAAAGTCACAGAAAATACAGAAAGTCTGATCATTTTTAAACTTAATCTTGAATTTTTCCCAATGATTGTTCAAGAAATGTGTCTTAGAGCCATTCAGTTGTCTGGCTGTTGCTTTTGCCTGACCAGTCCGGTCCAGATCGTGCCGAGACGTGGCCCTGAGCACTTACTCATCTCGACAAACAGTTGCCTTCTATCTGCCATGTTGTCACTGCTCCGCCTGCAGTCTTCAATCATTCTGATAAAGAGGGGAGAAAGTAATGTCAACACTTAGCATTTCACCTTAAGACAAAGTTTTATCACTGAACTTTGTAATTTCTACATTTACATTCCCACTGATATTCCAAATATGAACAAACACCCCATGTACAAAGTGTCTGATTGAATATTTATATGTATTTTTTTTTTCCTGAATAGATCATTTTCCAGTTAAAACATGTGGCATAAACCAATACAACGTGAGCTGGCAGCACATTATTTATAGTGGGCATATGGGAAATGTGCTGCAAATGGGGTTTGCAGAACACTTCCTGTTTATTTCTTTGTGTATTATACACCCAAACAGCCAAGAGTTTGTAAGACCTGGGTTTAACATGCATCTACACAGTAAATTTTGCAGTGTTAAATCAACACTTAGAGAGTTTATTTAACTTCTTCTAGAGTGTATTTGGTCCCATTTTCTCCAAATTAACACTGCAAAATTTACTGTGTACAATAGAAGGATGAAAGTGGAAGGAGAGGGAAAGACAAAAAAGTACTTTAAACCTTTATCGGGTAAGTAACTATTTTTGGTCATTTCCACATACAGGTACATTATAGTGACAGTAACCATTACAGTGAGTCACCAATCTCAGGTTCAATGTGGTCTAAAGGTTCTGTAAATCTTTGTATGAACAGTGAGTGGACCTTCTTTGTTTGGTACCATGAAATAATGGTACTAATGGAAGGAATGATGTTCAAAGGGATCATGTGGATGTGGACACATAACTGGATCAGTTCTTTTGTTGTATTAATGTTCTGAGAGTGATCTAATGCTCCATAATACATGTTCCTTTTACTTTACATAGACTAAGACTTTATTTGTCCTTCCAGATTTTACATCAAAAATTTAATTTCAATGCTTTTGGCTCAGCAGACAGTAGCAATAAAAACAAACAGGCATTATATATACAGAATAATATGTATAAGATAGAATAAATATGCATATAAAAACTATACAATATAGAAAATAGAATAAATATGCATTTGCTTGTCTTGTATTTTTGATATAGACTTCTTGTCACTTTGTTTTGGTATGGTAAGTTCATTTACTGTGATTTTATACATAACAGACAAAAAAATAAAAACTTTTCATAAAAGTTATAATATCTGATTATGTCATCCAATAACACACTAAAGTTAAGATTTTTGGAATTTCTACGAGTGCCCTATAAAGCGTTAAAACTTTGACAGACTAGAATGTCAACAGGCCTCAGATATGTGTAAACATTGCAGTGCTGACATTTTTATGAAGGTGGTTGAAGGAATGAAAAGAAAAGCGATATTAACAGTCATACAAATCCCTTTTTTAATCCAAATAATCAACTTGGCTCCAGCTACTTTTACATTCTTTAAGATGATAAATGAAATGTTTGGGCATCATTAGTCAGAATATCCGCAATCCACAAATACTAGTGAAACATTAATTCCCATTAGTCATATAAACACCTTATTAAGACTCCTTTTTTTTTTTTTTTTTTTTTTTTTTAGAATAAGCATAATAAACAAGTATTTTAATTACATTAATCTTAAAGCCGCGTTATAAAGGGGTCTGAATTACATTTTGTTTACTAGCCTTTGTCCAGTGTAAAATTTTGCTTAGAATCATACATACAATATTATCTGCTTCTAATAATAATCTAGTAATTATCCTTTTCCCTCATTAAACATGTTAACGCCACAGATGTAATAACCTGCAAATGTAAAAAAATAAATTAATTCAAAAAAATTAAACATTGCAGCATTTAACATATTAACCCCAGAAATGTAATAACTTTCCCATAAATGTCATAGCTGTTGCCGACCAATTTATTACATTTGTGTTACCTTCCAAAATTGTAATAACTTCCCACAAACGTAATAAATTCATAGATGACTGCTATTACGTTAGTAGGAAAATTATAACGTTTGTGGGATTATTATGTTAAAAGCTGCACTTTTTTTTTTTTATTACATTTGCAGGTTATTAACAAAACATCTATTACTTGTCATGTCTATAATGTTTGATAAGTTGATAACGCCTTTTTCTTTAAATCTGAATAAGAGTGAAAAGAAACACCAGATTTGTGGGCTTACAATTCAAAGAAATTTAATTGAGCTTTGATTTTTACATCAATGACAAGAAAACTACTAAGGTCCTCTTTAGCATAGACACTGTGTAAGACACAGAGGGGACAGTTGGGGTCCACTGCTCATGTTTTGAACTTGAGCCCACTAGTGTAATACCACCCTGGTTTTATCCCAAACTGATTTCCTTTCTTTTGTATTTTGAGAGTACATGAGCAAATTAAATGTAACATGTTACAATACTTATCACACATGCACAAGGGGGTGCTGAAAAACTTAAGTAAGACAAGGACAAGACTTTCAAAGGGGTAGAGTAGGAGAGAGAATGCTCACACCATGCCTCACTGCACACTGTCCAAGGCAATCTAATACACCTAGTCATGTGGTTTGTTGCCATGGCAGCAAAGATCCTAGTCGCTCAGTTCGTAAAAACATAATGACCCCACCACCATCCACCCACCCACCCATGCAGTCTACACCAACCACTGTAGACAGAAAAAGTTTGTAGAGAAAAAAGTTTTTCTTTTCAAGTAAATATCTTTTATGAGATAACCCTAAGTGGAAAGGACCGTGACACTTCTTGGACGAGTGGCTTGGAAATATTTTTCTGCAAGACAATCACTCCAGCATAGTTTGGACAGCAATTTGTAGACTCAAATATTACACTGCAGAGACTGGTTATGAGGACATTAGTATTCACTTAGTGTTAAAAAAAAAACTATGCTACCCATCCTCTGAATCAGACAAATGACTGAAATTTAGCTGAAGAGAGAAAAGTTTTAAGAAGGTAAAGAAGTAAACTTGGAATTATAGAAACAACACTGTACAACACCATAGGGAATAACCTCACAGAATAGAGAAAAACAGAGGAAATGTTATTACTGACTGCTCCTTATCCTGACAAAACAGAAGAGAATATCCACATAGGATTTAGGATTAGGTGAAATTGAAGGTTTGCGTTATTTTCAAAGACTTTGTGCATGGTTATAAAGTCTTTTGGCAAATGATAACACTATCATTATATGAAGTCTAATGTAGTGGTGAATGATCTCATAACACAACCGTAAACAGCAGCGTTAAATGTGCATGCGGCAATGTGAGGCCACTGCCAGCAGCCAGTGGTCTAATGTTATCTTTAACTTAATGGATATTCAAGCCCATTCATCATTTATAGAGTGTACAAATAAACACGTTTTCATAGGTTAACACTGATATCGTCCCTGTTTCAAAAAGAAACACATCCTGTGTGTCAGATACATGACCTTCTGCAGACTGTTTCCAGTCTCAGAAATAACTGAGATTGACACAATCTCTTCCCAGAGCAGATATTAAACCAGCGCAGGCACTGCAAATTCTATGTTGTTAAAGGAAATAAGATGACCGACATACCTTTCATAAAGCACCATATTTGTATCCCTTCTCCTTGCCTTGGATGAATTATTTCGAACCCAAATCCTCCTATTTGAAACAGCTGTATCCAACACAAACTCTGTTCTAACAAGGAAACATTACAACAAAAGACGCCCAAACAGACAAGCCAGAGTGAAGATATCTGAAATTAGAAACTGTCAGCGAGGATACAGCCTGTGCTGCCTCTATCTTTAACTACAAATGAGAAGGCCCCACATTCTTGTACAGCTTTACTGGCTCTCTAGTTGCAGACCCCAAACCTCATTCCTGGCATGTACCCAGCAAACATCACTTCCACTCTGTGGCATGATCACGGTGGCAGCATTAGAAAATAACTGTCTTTAAAAACAATAAATCATCATATGGTTGACGATTGATGGCGAAAGTCCTGCCAAAAATCAAACCAAGGGTCTGAACTGCACTAACTCACTCTGTTGGACTTCAGCCGGCCACATATTCAAGTATATTTTAGGCATGCAGTGAAGAAACAGCCTTATTAGTCACTTATTTATATTATCAGTCTATTTGTGTAGCAGCTTAATAAAACACAGAGGACAGTGTTTGTAATGTATGTCCTCCTTGATGTGCTTGGACCAGACTGCCATACAATATTTCCAAACACAAGCACTTACTTGAATTACAGTACAATCTGTGTTTGGCTGGCCCTGTACAGTACATAGCAGCTGTTACCACTGATTGGCCAAAGTTATTTTTACATCACAGGACTATAAACTACACCGGCATGTGAATCCCATCCCCTGACAGGAATAAAAAAGTTGTCCCACTGAGTTGAGGTTAATCAGTTTAAGCTTGACGAAGCCAGAGATGCGGTACATTTTCAGTGGGTACAGAAAAACAATTCTGTCTTCATGTCGTGTACCAGCCAGTGATGTCTGCTGTAGGGCCTTCTGCACTGTGTCACCCGCTGATCACCATGGTTTCAGCTACAAAAAGGCCAAAACTTTGGGATTGTGATGTTAAATGGGAGTGCAGCTACAAATTTACAACTGTGATTTAATGTATGACACAGTAAAAAAAAAGAAAAAAAAAAAGAGAAGTCAATCCTGGAGAGACAATATAGGTGGAAAAACAAGGAAAAAGCTTTTAGTGATGAAAAAGAAAAGATAAAATGGTAGCCTCTCCTGGATTTTCTTTATCACATAAACTGATATTTACATTTAACCACATGCTTGGAAAAAACATGTGAGACACAGACAGAATCACATTGCATTTTGGACATAAGAAAAATTAAATTCCAAAACATACAGTAAATCTTGACATAGAAAAAAGCCAACAGGCACCTTTCACATGCCCCGCTCACACATCACCTGTCACTCCAGAGACACCTGTATGGACGGAGACAAAGCTCTCACTGTTACACAAATATGCGCCCGCACCCACCATTTCACCCCCCCCCCCCCTTTTTTTTTTTTTTTTTAAATCTTTACCCATGCCTGATTTTTTTTTTTTTTTTTTAATCGCTGCAACTTGATCGGGAAACTCATTTTACGAGAGTGACAAAGTAGGTTAAGGTCGCTCCTCTGCTGCTTGCCAGTCTCCAGCAGCTGCAGCAGCGCACTTGCACAAGACTTACCAGAATTTATTTCGAGGCATGTCATGCAACATCACTGTTTTCCATCCAGGAATCCGACAGCTGGTCGTGTCCTGCGGTGCGATCAGGGTTTCTTTGGTGTAGGGTGCTGCATCACTGCATGTATAGCGGCCGTTCTTGTGCCGCTCTCCTGCAAGGCTTGTGTTGTGGAAATTTTCGGGTAGCGCACTGGCTGAGCAGAACACAAGCAGAATTTGCCTCCAGTATGTGGCCTTCCCGATGACGTAATGCGGAATCGTTCACTTGCGTCAGTCTGCTCTGGCTGCAAAAAAAACAGCAAAGTTTAATATAAACAGAGCACATGCAAAGAAGACATTGACTGCTCCATATGTTTGCACAATGGAGTCATGACAAGATGTGTGCACGAGCTGAAATATACTGTCTCCGACTGTTTAAGGAAGGTGACGTCATGTGGGTAAAATAAGTCCTCTTCTGGTAAATCCAAGTGACTGCAATTTACATTTAACATAAAACATTAGTCGTCCATCATTATATAACGTCGGTGCATAATATAGATGGATATTAGGCCGTTTTGTGCAAAATTATGAATTTTGTTAGGACTCAAAAGAAAAAATAGAATCTCGCTGTCCTATTTTATTTTATTTTATTTTATTTTATTTTATTTTATTTTATTTTATTTTATTTTATTTTATTATACATATTGCTCAGGCATACAGCTTAGTGAAATGCAATGTGCTGTATTGGCCATCCTTTATTAAAAACTAGAGAACATATAATCAAAATTAAATATTAATTTACACAGACAAATCTTACTACTGTTACTACTACTACTACTACTACTACTACTACTACTACTACTACTACTACTACTACTACTACTGCTGCTGCTGCTACTACTACTACTACTACTACTACTACTACTACTACTACTACTACTACTACTACTACTACTACTACTACTACTTATTAACAACAATAACAGCAGCAACAACAAAAATAGCAACACTGATTACACTCTGTTTCTTTAACCTTTCAATCATAGAGTAACAGAGTACATTACTGTTATATATGCTGTATAATTGCGGCTGTATAATCAAATCATATGAAAACAAGATATAATGCACTTAATAGAAAAAATAAACACATCCCAGCTTTCACAATAGACTGGTTCGTGATTTGGTCTTGTTCTGAACTTGCCAGTAAAATACATTGTAATTTTTAAACACTACCCAATTGAGAAACAAAAAAAATAATGCGATGATATAATCGCTATTAGAGCCAAACATGCCTAATACTACACTACACCCCTTTGGCTCTACATTAAACGAACACGATTTACTATTTAATGGTGTTAAACAACAGAAAACACTTATCGTTGCAGCTCTTGAATGCAACTCGTCCCCTCCAAGCGCAGCCCTTTGTTGCCAAGCAACCGCTGCAGAAGATTGACAGCAACTGGAGTTGATTCATAGGCGGAAAACTTTCTACCAAGGGTAACTTTCACCGAATTGATCCATAATTCTGTTATTGAAGAGGTCGGACTCAGTACAGACAATAATACAAGTGTCACTCAAAAGTATGCCTTTAGAAGTAAGTTGATAGCCAGCCATTTTTCGCTTTCACTTTCTGCCATGACGACGACCCCCTCAGCTCATTAATTTGTCATAAGCTAAGTTAATTAAACTTATCGTTAGCAAAGTGAGCAACATCCGCAGATGAGTGAAGGTATCAACTGCAACTTTAGCTAGCTAATAGTGGTAAGCTAAAAGTTTAGCGACAAACCTTAAAATATTAGTTCTAATAATGAGAGAGTAATGTAAAAACAAACAAAAAACTTATGTTAACAGTTGCTTTGTCATTGCTTGTTTTGTCTCTTAGGTTAGTTTTAGATTAAATTAGCTCCTAGTCCTCCACAGGTTCTGAAAATCATATTTTCACTATAATTCAAAACATAAGAGATTTCAGCAATGCCAGACGTTGAACCTCTCAGATTCCCATCAAGAGAAGGCAGACTCAGTCAACAAGGTAAGAAAAATTACTTCATTTTATTTTATTGTATACAGGTTAAGTCATTAGTTATTTCATTATGAGTCGTGGTTAGAGATAATACGAGGTATGCAGCTACGTTTTCAAGATAATTTTAACCAATTTTTTTACTGATATCAACATAAATTTGTACTGTTTATTTGTTATTTTTAAAACACATTTTAACCAGCACTACTATAAGTTGATACAGTTCCTTGTAAGTATATAGAATTCATAGGTATATAGGTTTTTTTTTCTTGATTTTACTTTACTTAATTTTTTTATCTATATTTTTATATCTATATTATTTATAATTTATTACCCACAACGTATTCCTTTTATGTGTCTATATATGTGGTGAATAAAACTGCCTCAAGTAAACAATTTGAAATCATACACATGGTAGATTTTTATGGAGGAGAGAGTTAAGTTACTTTAAACAATCTTTAGGTAAGTACAATAATAGAGGAGGGGAAAGCAGTGTTTTATTCATTGATAGCTTAAAGGGTTTGTAAAATGAAATTAAAACAGGAATACACTGAATTATATAAAATCTGAGTAAGGCAATGGTAATTACAACCTCATATATTGACATTCTACACTATTAAGATTTAGATTCATAAAACTTTATTCATCCCCTAAAGAGCAGATCCGTTTCTACAGTCTACCGACCACATATGCACATTCACACAAACGTCAGATGAGACACAGTTAACACTGCTATATACAGGACAAAATGTGCAAAGTGCCAGAATGTAAATGGGCTAAACATGTAGCATAAAATATGTTACTAATAAGATCCTTTAATACCATCAGCACTAAAGCAAAAATAAAGAAATTAGTAATTAATGTAGATGCTTCTATTGCTATTTGTTTCTTTATAATGACTTATAGGATGGAAAAATATTCTCAGACTTTTAACACACATTCTGCCTTTGTGGTTTAATGAGGTTGTCATTGCTTTTTGTTCTCAGAAGACAGATCACTGATGTGAGTGCTTTATAATGATTATTGTAATGTGATGTATAATGTGCTCATGTCAGTAGTGACCAGGCAAACAAAGAGGTTCCTATAGTGTAAAGTTACCTGTTGCCTGACATTAGACATGTGACACTTGCAGATGCTGATATAGTTGTGGTTTGATATTCAGTTTGTTATCTTGATATTAGAAAGTAGTCCGGCTCAGATGGGTAGGTAGAAATACGATCACTTGAGATAAGAGATTGAGTCTGTCTGTTTAACCACAATGATACAGTGCATAAAGTGTTCAGTGGTTATTCAGAAAACTTTATTTTAACTCATATATTAATGGGAATCCTACTTCATGTGGGTAAATTAAAAACAGAAACACACGTCAAAATAATCCATCCAAGCACAGATCTACAGAAGATTTACAATTATATTTTAGTTTTACATAAAAGCACTAATCAATGAACACTCATTTGTTTTGTTATGCAACAATAGTTCTCAAAATATCCTTCCACACACAATATCATGAGGTGTTTGATATATTTTTACATATGCAGAAATTCATTTGAAAGTTGACAATAGATTAGTATTTTTCATCACTTTCACTGGAGAAAAAATATGTCATTTACCTTTTCTTCAGCCAGATGGCGTCCTTTTACCACTCAGAATGATATCTTTGGGTTTGTCTGAAATGTTCAAATTTGTTGTCTCTGCTCTCTCACTGATGCTTTCAGTAAATGACAATATGAATCTGTGCGAGCAAAGAATCACGAAACATCTTTTTACAGCCAAATGAGTTTTAGTAATTACTTTGCTAAATAAAATAAATAACATAGCTTAGTGTTTGTTCCAATTACTCTGAGTTCTGTTCGGTACATATGTTTTACTGGGTCTTTGTAACATGTTATCACTAAGGTATGTGGTTTCTGTAACACAAGGTTTGTATTTGATAAACTATATTTAAGTTGGATTTACACCTCTCAATGCTTCTCTCTCTCTCCAAGATCAAGCAGATCTTCAGGGTGTCTGCTCTGGAAGACGTCGCACTTGTGCTTTGCTTAACAGCCCCTTACCATGTGTCAACAGTGCTATTTACCATATCCAAGAGCTGAGGATAGAAGTGGATAATTGGTTTCAACAGGTAAACTGATGTCAGATGTGATCAAATTCTTGATAAGATGAACAGCACAGTTTTCACATGTATTTTTACTCCCCTGTTCTTGTATCAGTCTGGAAAATATCCTCATCAGATTGACCTAGAGAAGCACAGATACACTCAAAATTTACGGTAGTACACATTGTTTTACTTTCCTGGTTCATTTGTCATACTAAGGTTGATGTCAAATGTGATATGTTTCTCTGCTTCTTTTACAGATTTAAGTCTAGAGACTCAGACAGTGAATCAATTACATCTACAGACTTAGCTATAGAAGGCATTGGAATTAGTGCAAGAGGTGAATTCATCGTACTTGGTTGTTTTTAATAATCTGGTGATCGCTGCTGATATTCAAATTCCACAAAATAGGTTCATCTGTACCTGCTAAACTTGGCTTGAATAAAGTTTATTTACTTGTTTATGACCTACTGTGTACCCATCTTGTAAAGTTTTTCATCCTCCAGAAAGTTCTTCATTATCGCCACTACTGAAGAAAATAAATGATGTCCTTGGAGAGGTTGTGTATCTGATTGAACGGCTGGAGGCTGATCGCCAGTATGCAGAAGAAACTTTGCTCAAAGAGAAGCGAAGAAAGAAATTTCTGGAAAGCAAACTTGACAGTATTTATCTGTGGAAGCATCAAGAGCATTCACTTGTTGTCCAGAAAGGTCAGTAACTGAGAGATATCTTGCTCGTTATCATGATTATGTTGTCCAGCGCTAGTGTAAATTCACACTATTTTTGCCACTGATTTCCCCATTTAAATGAATACTTTTTGTAGAGCATGAAGCCTGCAGTAGAGACATTGCTGAACTGAAGTGGCAGCTAAAACAAGAAAGAGAGAAACTCGATCAAGTCCAGGACAAGCTGTCACAGACTGAGGTGGTGAACCAGCACTTGCAGGAGGACATCAATATAGCCAAAAAGCAAATTCCCATCATAAAAGATAAACTGGACTTCCAGAGCAGCATAATACATCAGATCAATTCTGCACAAGAAGAGGTAACTTTCAGTTCCATTTATTCTGTTTTTACCAAAAATATCCAAATGTAGAAAAATTATATACCCAATTATATAACCTAATACTGCAGGGGTATGTATAAAATTATAATGGGAACACATAATACACATAATTACACTGTGTAATTGCAATATTAGTTGTTTATTCTTTTGAAATTAAATGACATAAACATATTAAACATTAGATATATTACACTGAAAGCTACATTTTCCCTTCCAGTATTATTAGTTGGTCATGGAATGGTTTATTATTATTGTATTATGCACTTAATGTTAAGTGTTTCAGTTTCTAGAAAAAATAATGTATCAAGTACTGTATAAAGAAAAAAAATTAATAAACATAAATGATCTATATTTACTGCAATGCATTGATGTCTTGTACATTTGTAAAGGTCTTCAGAGATGAACTCCAAATGAATAACTTCTCACTTTGCCGTTTCACATCTTTGTTACCGCCACTTACAATTGAAAGTTTTATAGTCTAATAAGCATTTTCAGCCTCAGTCATACATTATATATAATGCTAACACTAGTATGCTATAAAAGTGCATTGGTAAAGACACAAATGACATCTGGAAACTGATTAACCTGTGGTTGAAAATTGGTGGTTGATAAATGACATATGAGACTAAATTGTGTGTCATTGTGTGCTACATATTCTAAATAAGGCTTTTAAAAGTACCCACACTAAACAGTGTTTCTGGTTTTCTAAGACATGCCCAAGAAAATATGTCCATTAGCATGAAACTATGCCAACTTAATACTTTGATTTGTCAGTTTAATTTGTCTTTTAGGATTCTGAAGGAAAATATGCCCATAATTCCTCTTTCCTTCTTTTTTAGGCTGATGAATTATACTCAAAGGCATTGGCTGATCTTCAATTAGCAGAGGAGGAGTTAAAAAAGATTGAGTTGGATACCCAGAATGAAAAGAAATCACTGGAATATGACCTGCTGGGTATGAAAAATCAGCTAGATAAGACAATGTGAGTTTCAATGTAAAATACATCAAACATGTGAAGACACCATTTACAGTAGCTCTGTGTCTTTAGACCAACATACCATACAGTGTTGCTTTAATGATGTATTGTTAGTTACCCTTTGATTTCCAGCCCCAAGTGAACACTGGATTTAAGCACTGAATTTAATTAGCAACTCAATAACAAAAGACAACACTTTTTTTTCCTCTGCAGAGAAGATTTAGACCAGTTGAGGGTGGTTGAAAAAGGTGTTTGTGATGAAATAAAAGAAGCCGAGGAATCAGTTGCTCTTTCAGAAGAGAAGTGTGCAACCATGATAAACCATATTTCTGAAATGACACAGTTAGAGAAAACTGAAAAAGACAAGGTAAATATAACATTGTCATCATAATGGAAGGTATATACATTCATTCACAACAGTGCTCAGATTGATCTTCTGTTAATGCAGATTTTACAACTACAAAGTAAAATCGAGGGTGAAATGCAGAAGAATAAGAAATTAAAAGCGAAAATACTTCCACTGCAAGAAGAAATAGAGAAAACGGTAAGTAATATTGCGACACTTTTTATATCATATGAGGTTCTGCTTCACATATGTCTTTATTTGGGACAGAATGCAAGTCGTGCAGAGGTTAATGTCTGACTTATTTATACTGTTAAAATATTTTGTGTACAGCAAATATACACATTCAGTAATAAACTTTGATTTGCAGAAATTGAAAGGGGAAACAGAGGTTTCCTGCACTGAAGAGCTGCTGCATTCAGCACGTTATGCTTTTGAAGCTCTCCGTAAAGAAAATATGGAGTACGAACAGAAGGTAGAAGACTACAAGACAAACATTTCTGAAAGGTACAACGCAGATGAGGAATGACCATCACACTGTTCTGAATGTAATTCACGTGAACATGCATACTGCCTGTCAGTCTACATACATGTGTTTACTGTTACTTTTTTGTGTGATTTTTGTCAGTGTGAAAGCAGTGAAGCAGATGCGTGAGGAAAGGAAGCAGATGCTCCAGAAAATCAGTGACAATGACGAGCAGTGGGAAAGGGCCAAGGAGGAAGTGACCCTAGTTGTAGCGCAGCACAGTGCCACCCAGGCTAAACTGGAAGAGCAGGAACAGCTCACCTTCATGGAAGAACAAAAGGCCAGGGTCAGCGGAAACATATGTAAATGTTTTCATGTTTACGCTGCATGAGAAACTGTTTGTATGGGAAATATGACGGAAAAATTTCTTTGTGTTCTTCAAAACAACAGAAAGTCATTGAAAACCTAACGAAAGATTTGACGGGTCAGGCAACCGCACTAGAACAACTAAAGGTAAATTCAGTTAAACGGCAGGTTCTAATTTCATGATTTCAATTGTTACCTTTTTATAAATAAATAATAATAATAATAATAAGTTTTCCCTTTTGTCCGTATGCGTGTTTTGATATTTAAGATGTTTTGTGTTCTGGTGTCAGAGTCAGTGTCAAAACATCAATGAAGAAATTTATCAACAGCAAAAGACCTCGGAGGAAACCAACCAAAACCTTCAGAGGGAATGTGAAGATGCATTCTCAACACTGAAAATGCTGGAAACAAAACTTGAAGTAGTCATAACATTTTATAATGATAAATCGACACCATCATCAGTAAATAATGATATATACTACAATATTAAAAGAAAACTGTTATTTTGGGTGTTTATAGAAAACTAAAGAATTGACAGACGAAGTGGAGAAGATACAGCGTGAACACAGTGAAACTTCAGATAACCTTGAGAGGGAGAAAAACCTCAAATATATCCAGTTAAAAACCACCAAGGTAAGAATAGAAAAGTTGCAAAAAGCAGTTCTTCTGGACTTAAAGAACAATTGCTTCGTCAGGTTTACTCTATAAAGCTCATTGAGCACAAACCTACTCACAGCTATTTATCATGTCATTTTTAGTTGAACAAAATAATCTCTTGCTCTAAGCACTTTCAACACTGTTCTTTAGACTTTGTTTTTTACATTAATGCTATGCTGTGTTCACAGGATTTACACACTGCTACGACAAAGAGATATGACGACACTGCTGCCAGGATCAGTGACCTTACCAAGAAGTGTGAAGAATACAAAGATGCTTCTGATAAAATGGAAAAAACTGCTAAAACCATATTTGAAGAAGTAGCTGAACTTGAGTAGGATTTTTTGTCATTCACTAAAATATAATGAAAAAATGTTTCAAAACGCAAAATATCACTGGACATCACTCACCCTTTTATTTAGTCAAAATAACTAGTGAAATATTGTTACATATTCATATTTTAAATAGCAACACATTATTTATTTCATATTGTATTCAGATCATTTCAGAAGAACATTAGAATTTATAACTTGTTTTATTAATCTCCTTTCAGAAGTGTGTTTGGTGTGGTGGAATTCAAAAACAAATCAGCTGCTCTCATAATGAGCACCTTGCAGTCTGATATTAATAACAGCCTACGACGAACACAGCGATCCATGCAGGTGCACACTGCTCATGTTACAGCAAGAAAAAAGGAAATGGAAGACACAAAGGTAACAAAATGACTTGTGTTGTTCAGTATAACTCCATAAATACCTGACTTTTCTTTCAAATAGAGTGAAATCAGAAACAAGCTCTAGAGAAAAAAACAAAAACATTGCATTGTTTATTTGTTTGTGGATTAGTGTCAGCACAATGCTCATCACAATACTTCCCTTAAGATGCAGAGAAAAGAGCTGTGTGCAATTAAAATTACAAACCATGGTCAATCTTGTTTAAGTGCTTTTCCCACAAATGACAACTCAGTGTTGTTATAGTCTTTTGTCTGGACGAATTTGATGATGCGTGTCGTGCTGAGATACTGAGCCTATTTTGTTACCTGTAGGCCACCATTTTCAATCGCAGTTTTAATGTAAGCATATTGTTCACAGTATCAAATAAGCATATACTTTAGGTTTCACTCCATATTTTATTAATGCCAGATGCGGGCAGGAAAAACTGTATGAATATGTGCACAAGTGGCACGTGTTTGATCACCCTTTTGTAAAAGAAACCCCTATTTATTGTAAGGTTTTCATCTGCAGGATTATCAGCCCCAGCCAGAGCCTCTTTGCTGATGGGGGTTTCACATGGCTTATCTAATGTGAAATCGCCATGTGGTATATAGTTTCATTAAACGGTGATCAAGAATGCATTAGTTCAAAACAAGAAAAGGCAATGGAGCTTAAGCTGCCATGCATCCAAGTGCAACAACTTTAAAGAAGTTGTTGGCGTGAGACAATTTAAGAATTAGAAGTCTTCCTCATAGACACAACTCCCATTAGCCAGATAAAAGTTAGCCATGCAAAAAAGGGGTTTAGTCTTTTCACTTGACGAAATAAGATGATATAACAACAATACTCCTCACCAAATAAAAAGATCAGAGAGACTCTGAAGTTCTAAGGAAATTGGTCACTTTAATCATTGAGACCAATATAAAGCACACATAATGTCTGCATTAGCATAACATAATAAGCAGTGTGTGCATTCAGAAATCATAGTGCATGAAGCAGAATGGTTAGGCACTTTCAGAGATGTGGTTTCCTATAAAGATGCTGACCACATGCAATACTCCCATAAGCTCCTGTATATTGCAGCTCCTTTTTTTAACTGTTGAAACTGATGGAGGTCAAGATTTTCAGTAGGCCAGTAAGAGTATGGTTAGATTATATTCAAAGAGCAGATAAGATATCTGTAAAAAGAAAGCATGGCTAGTTGAAGGTGATGACTTGTTCGTCCAGCTGAATCTGATCTTGTTTTAATCCATAAGGAACATGTAGGAGTATTTCGGCTTTCAGACATGCACCTATTTTTGATTTGATCAGGGTTTGTCGTTTGCCGAGGATAAAGTAAACAATGCAAACTGCCGACGCTATCAGTTTCTTATGGGCAATGAAGTGTAATTTGTTCCATTTACACTTCACAACAGCATCAGATGGGCTTTGTCAGTGCTGCATGGAGTAATTAAACCTGAAATCAATAGCAGGCATTTGTCATGTTTACAGCCCCTCTTTCTGCTGGGTTAAACTCATCACTTTAGTGCTGTTCTGTTTTACTGCAGAGACACACTTCATTATGTCTGCAGGTAGACTTGAGATATTCACCAGCCACATATCCCATACTTGAGAAACAATGTTCAAATGCAAAGGAGACATGCAGAGAGACACATACTGACTGTGATTTATTTGGTTGATTTCACAGAAAAGTGTCCAACGACGTCTGCCTGATATTAATAATGCCTTAATTAATTAGCGTCACAAATATACGATGCAGTTTTCCAATTGTATACACACCTAAGAGATCAGAAGGTACAAGTTAGATATTGTCTTCATTTTTAATGTTGTATTATTATACAGTGTTTACAGTCTCCAGTATATACATATATATATATATATATATATATATATATATATATATATATATATATATATATCTGCTCTCTTTGATTAGTATTTTTTGCTCATCTTTTTTTTAAACAGCATAAATTGAGAAAACATGTATCTGTATAATCCATTATATTTTACATCTGCGCTGGATTAGATGCTCAGCATTTATTGTTCTAGGTTGACTCTAATAGTGAGTCACTGATCTCTTAAAAGCATATTGGTACAGTAGCCATTATTATGGTAACATAAACTTATATCTATAATGGATATTACTGCTTTGAGAATATAATAGTAACAGTAGTGTGATGACTTGAAGACTGTCATGTTGAATACTTAGCTTTAAAATTCCTTCCTCTTCTTGCGAAATGAAACGTGTGAGCCATACTATATGTCATACACAGTATCAATGTGTTATTTACAGATATTTGACATTTTGACATTTGTTTTCTCATGTGTCTATAGGAAGCATTAAATAATGCACTAAAGGAGAACAAACAGTTGGCCTGTATGTACAAACACCTTAAGATCAGTGTCACAGAGGCCAAACGGGATGCTGCAGCTGTGTTGAGCAAGAAAAACTGCACTCATGAATCTTTTCATTACTACACACAGGTACCGTTTATATATATTTGACTATTCGCCTGTATTCTGTTTCCTCCCGCTCTCTCGTTCCTCTCACAGTAGATGAAATGACATGAGATTTGTATTTAATTATCATTATTTAGGGTTGTCTCTGCTATTCTTCTTGCACTTGATAACTATTTTTTGTATGTGCAGTCATTTTAAGGAGATTTTTAGCTTAGCAGCCAGTAAGGAGGTTACTGCAGCAGTCTAATAATGATAGTGGAGGAGTGTGATGGATGTGACATAATGTAATGATAGCTGTGTAGTTTTGCCACTAAGGGGAGTAAAGGGGTTCATGGTACATATTAATAATATAACTTGACAATCTTCCTGATTATTATTCCTTAGGGTGGTTAAAGGTGAAACATTTTACTGTTCTTTGATATTTATCTTTTATCTCTACAGCAGTTTGTTAGGAATTCACAACAAACAGGTCACAATCTGACAATGAATATGCCTGCCATGCTAAAAAAGCACCAGGGGTTTTTGACTAGTTGAGGGAGACAACTCAGCAGCATTTTAGTGTTTAATCTTTATAGTTTTTGACACTATTTAACTGGAATAGAATTGCACATGACAGCCATAACACCAAGAAGAAACCACACTGCTCCTGCAATGAAAAATACATATTATTTGTTCCAAAAATGACTAATACCTTTACTTGAGCAATTCCTCATCTAACTGCATGAATGTTATCAAGTGAAAAATGCATGCAAAAATAAAATCCTGTGGACAGGATTTTCCACGCTCATGATCAAAGCCTGATTTTCTTTTACTCCGGATTCAGCCTTCACCATTTTTTGTTTGTTTCAACTCTACACTTCTACAACAGCAGCCTTTCGGCAAGTGTTTTATACCTAAATTTAGTTTTTATAACAAGCTTATAATCAGCAGTGTTTGTGAAATGTAGACGCAGGCCTATCACATTTAATCTGATTTGTACATGACTATTGAAGTGATCTACTTCTCTCTTTTACATTTCTAGTCCTCATCTTTGGAATATTTGGATTTTATGTCCCAGTTAGAGCATATATTACAAAATGTGACCGGCTTAAATTGATTTGTTTTTAACTGGACGCAACAAGCTTACTGCATTTAATTCATGTGAGAGGTCAGAATAACAGAGCAATCTGTGTAAGATGCCTCTCTCATTTGTGTATTTGGGGAATTTATAATCTGGTTTCTAATAAGCAAATGCATACAGTGAACATACAGTAGATTTGAATTATTATTATTATTATTATTATTATTATTATTATTATTATTATTATTATTATTATTATTATTATTATTATTATTATTATTATTATTATTATTATTATTATTATTATTATTATTATTATTATTATTATTATTATTATTATCTAGTCTATGGACTGTATCATCCATGGACTGAAATCACACCCTTCATCCCTCTACCATCAAATGAACTGTATCATTTATTTACTTGCTTACTTTATTTAATTATTTATTTATCTATCCATACTGTTTTAATTGCCTACTTGCAATGTGCTCATAAACTTACATTTTACTGTATGTGTATTCTGTTCTGTTTTTTTGTTTTTGTTTGTTTTTAAGTCGAGTAGACTGTGTGTCTCGGGCATCACACAAAATCTGACAGAAGCTGACTGCTGCAGTTTGGCATACTTGTGTGTTTTTGGCCAAGGAAGAGACTAGCAAAAGCAGCAAGTTGATAGGACTAATATTTTGGGAGATACCAGTAATTTTTTTTACAATAGCCTTGTCCAGAAGTGGGTTACATAGCAACAGATAAACAACAGGACTACATTGCCATGGTGTCATATTTCATGTGCAGACAGACAAACAGACATGCCATCTATGAGGTTATTGAACTGAAAATCCCACTGGAATTATTTTGTAGAATAGAATAGAACATACTTGTTCTATTCTATTCTATTCTATTCTATTCTACTCTGTTATATTCTATTCTATTCTATTCTATTCTATTCTATTCTATTCTATTCCCCATCCCTGTATTTGTCCAAAACCAAAGTACTATAAAGACCAAATACTGTAATGAACTGATGTACTGTATATTTCTAAGTATAAATATCTAGCCTAGATGCCACCCAATAACTCATTCAAATTTTTAATAGTAGAATTTAGTAAACCTCTTCATGCAAGTTTAAGTTGACAGTTATAGTGTAGATGTCTCCATATGGTAATACATAGTATATTCATTGATTTGACACTTGGTAATTATACTCATCAGTGGGAGTAGAATTTGTCCTCATAGTTTTTTGAGAAATTTACCATGATAATAGTATCAAAGTATTTAATAGACAGTGGGTTCCAGTTGCATCACAGAAGTTCCTGGCCATGACCACTTATGGAGGGCCTAACATACTGACATACTGCAGGTGTGACCAATACAGAGACTGAAGTCAGGGTGGCAGCTGCTGCAGGCTTAACCATTCATTATTAAACCACTACAACAACTTAATGATTATGGAATGGTAATTTACTATAGCACTCATTTCACATGTTATGCCTGTAATATTTTTGTGTCATATGAATTGACAGCTTCAGTGTTCTTATTAAACAGTTTGCACCAGGCAGACAACTTAAAATCATGTTCCACAGTTTTGCTATTTCTAATCAAGACAGATTCAAGTGCTCATCTAAAATTAATATTAGTTATTGCTATTAGAGAAGAGGATGTATCATAATTCTACATCAAAAATGTAAATATATAAACATACGTAAGTAATGTAGATCATGAAAAGCACTTACCAGTATGTGTCCCTTTACAAGTCCTCTTTATTCTACTGTACTACATGTAAGAATTACTTTGTTTATGGGGATGCTTTCAGCTCTTGGGTTTAACAGGGTACACCATAAAGAGCATTCTTGTTATTGTCTTTCCTTCAGGAGCTGATGACTGAGCTAATTCGCTTTAGTTTTCAATGCACTGGGGAACACATTGCCAAGCAATGATAAGCTTTGTAGGAAGAGTAGAGAGATGGAGGGGGAAGAAAAGCAATGGCATCTATCAGAATTTAAACCTCTTTGCTTGAAACTGTTTTCAAATAATAAAGCAAGCAGCATGTCTTTCCAAGAGACTAGGAATAATTTCTGGTTTCAGTGGGGGGTTCATGACTCTGTGTGTATGTGTAAAATATGTCTTGAGGGGATTGGTATAAAGTTAAACTGGGTGAAGTAGAAATATTTTACTCATCAGCTTTGCAGTCACAGAGTTTGCCTCGGCTAGAACAAAACTGCTGAAGCATTTAGAGAAAATTAACCCCCCATCCTGGCAGCCAGATGTGACTGGATTCTGATGAGTGCACACGAGTGGGCAGAGAAACCAAGAGACTGTGAAATTCCTGTCAGGCCCGTGTACTGCAGAATGGGCTATTGACTGCTTTCTCTATTCCCCTCCATCATTCTTCTTGAACACTGCCATTAATTTCCTCTCCTGCCTTACCAATTCCTTTTCTCTGCCTTCTCTCCCCCTAGCTCTCTTTGTTGCAGAAGAGGATGCACAAAGCTTTGGTGAAATACTTCGAACAACGCAGCCTCTACAGCCAGGCTGAACTGGATCGGTGCCAGGCTCTTTCTCAAGAGACAGACCAGAAAATAAAAACAGCCCAGGTATTTATACATATACATGTAAAACAGGGGTAGAAAACTGCACAAACCATAACTATTCATTTAAATGGTAAATCCCTTTATTCAACTTTTTATCCCAGTCTAGGTATTCCACCGGATGCTAGCATATTCTTTTGCATACTACAGTAACTCCATGTTATGCTTGGCATTGTTTGAGCCTCATCCGGCTAGTCAGTTGCCTTGTGTCTTCTTTGCCAAGCAAGGGCAGCCAGGCAGTTCCAGAGTAAAACATCCACTAAAGCTTTGTGCCTTACTTCTATGGTGGAGTTGAGGACTCCCCTCTTATATTACACTCCATACATGCACTCATCAGATCACAGACTGATGTGATGGATGATGTGTCTGCTACAGGGCCTATGGAGTGACCCCATGTCTGAGACTAGCGCTGCCTCCTGAGATAACTCTATAGACAGTACACATGAGTTTGGTCACATTGCATTAATGTTGTGTGTCTTTTGTGTTATGTGTGTGTGGGGGACTGACTTTACATATAACTCATAGTGAGTTCATGTTGTCACATTGAAGATATCTGTTTTACAGCTTTTTTTTTGTAAATAGAATAACCTTCTGTCTATATTCCAGAAGAGTAGAAGCATATTCTGCAAGGTTGAGAAATAAGGATCTTCAATTAGAGGATAATCGGTTTCTAATCTGTGCTGTGATGTGAGATGAGGTCAAAGCGGACAGAGGGACAGTGATGAATCTTTATGAAATGTCCTGTCCAGCATTACAGCAGAGCCAGGTGGCATGTAACCGTACTATAGGCCACTTCAATCCTTTTAACTTCTCCTTTACCTTTATTGAAGGACAGCTCAAACTCCTCACTCACTATGTTTGCCTGCTGGTTGTTTTACTCTGAAAATCATATTTGATTTTTTTTCCCCCTTTTTGGTTGATATGCCATCCACCAAAATTGTGATTTATCTGATTTTATCAGATACGCTAGAGGCAAAATATGCTAAGATTTGATTAGAGGTTATCCAGGGGAGTACCTAGTGAAAATACTATTAAGTGATTTCGTTCTCAGTTCCTCCTCCTCCGACTGCTGACATGTTTTTTTGATGGGTCTAGTCCAGACATTACAGGGAGCAGCCATGTCTCAGCGGCCCAGCCTCAAAAGGCCCCAGCAGATCACAGCTCAAGGCAGGGAGGAGTGGGGCACAGGGGGAGGAGCTATCAGAGAGCTGCAGAGTGTGAAGGACAAAAGAGCTGGTGTATTCAAGCGCACCGCACCGTCACCCGTCACAGCTCCGCACAGGGTCCATCAGAGCAGGCAGCACTCACTTTAAACAGTCGCCTCATGAACAGTCCAGCTCACAATCCTTCAAAAAGTACACATGTAGGAGAGCTGTCATGTTAAAAATGTATTTTTTCATTCATTATAATATCTGCATAAGCAAACATTCATTTAAATATTAAGTCTTTCACTGTGATCACATGCACACACTTATCTATAGATCAATAGATCCCTTATCTAATAATCAAAATAATTATAGCAGTAAAAAGAAAGAGGGTAAACATTTAAGTTGGCATACAGAAAAAAATACAAGATACACAGGTTATCTGTTGCTGATTTGTAAAAAAAAAAACAAAAAAAAACAGACCAAGAAATCAATAGAAGTGATACAAGTGGTAACTGGAGTTAAATCATGCTGAATCCTGATGAGGCCTATACTAATCCATCATGTCCACTTAACCCCACAAGCAGAACATAAGAGAGGTCAGGTTAGCACTTTCACTGCAAAGGCTTGCTTGAATCAAAAGCCAAATGGCAGTTTGCTGAAAAGTAGCTTGAGGGAAAGGAGGCCGGGGAACCCTGGGGTGGGCGGGTGGGAGTGGGTGGGCTGGGAGTGGGAGTGGGGGGCTGGTGGGCTGTCATCCTGTTACACTCCTGCCAGAACTGGCAGTTCAGCTTTGTGTTCTGCAAGTTTACACTAGGGATGGCATAATTGACAATGGCTAACAGCGGAGAGCAGTGCACAGCCTTGTTGAATGGCCAGTAATGATTGGAGCGGACGCCCACTGCCCCATTCCCAGGGGACAGTAATCCAAGATCCTGTTTCTGATATAATTGTTAGTCAGAGAATTTCTGCATGGCTAGTCTGGTTCAGATTCCCAAGCTGGTTGACAGTGCCAGGCAGTTTAATAGAAAAACTGGATGCTGAGGTTTTTAAAACAGAGGAGCACTGAACCTGGACGTGGTTCACCAGGAGCCTCTTGTTCTCCTTCCTCACAAAATAAGAACAAGATGGTAACTTAAATCTCACAATCTTAGACCCACCACCAGCCTTGTATGAGATGCACAATACAGCAAGCATTTGGTATTAATTCAGTTTTGTTGCTTTTGTCCACAGCAGCTTTGCTATTTTTTAATTAGATGCTTTTCATTTATTCTTTTTGTCCTTTTGTCAAACAGGAGGGGTTGTCAGAAGAAATTCACCTCATCTCTGCTTTCTTGCAATCCCTGACAGATGACTCTACTTCCACTGATGATGCTGGGGTGAACAAACAAGCCAGTCCAGATGCTACTGGATCAAATGAGTAGATGCCTTCAGTTCAAATCGCAGTGTAATTGGACATTCACCTGTACCAGACAACTTACTTACCCTAGCACGCTTCACTATTCCCCCTCTTTACTTGCAGCAAATCCATAACAATGAAACAGGTGACTTTCATGCTGCTGTCAGGACTGATCTAATTTTAGCTGGGTGAATGATTGCAATTGGCTTTGCCTCATCAGATAATTAATCTATGTCACCATTAATTGGAAAAGAGAATAATTACAGGCAGTGTTGACAGAAATTCTACGCTTCTCCAGATTCCAAGATCTAATTACAACTAGTGAAACCCTGTGTGACCTTAACTAGCACTTAGTACACCTTTGCCACCTTGACCATGCCCATGTGTGGGACCACTGTCTCTTCAAAGACCCTGTTTTTATAATCAGACCCGTATTCCTTCCTCTCTTCACTCCCTGAGAGCTGTCTCCCTCAATCACTTTTCAATATTCAATCTTAATTTTGTGGAAGTTTAGCATTTTCAATGAGCTGGAGATGAATGATTAATGAATAAATTTAAATGCTTCATTTTGTCCATGGATCATTAGTTAAGTCCTTTGTGGGAAGGACCTGAGAAAGGAGTGAAAATTATTGAGACATTAGCCTGAAGCAATCCAGGGGTAAATAGTGTGCACAAAAGGATGTTGTGTGCGCACTATCCACTGGCTTTCTAAAGAACCCTGGGGAAACACTGTTTTCAATTTGGAATCTTAACTGAATCACATCTAGTACTTGTAGAAAATTGATTTTTGTTGCATCATGTTTCAACAATGTCATACTAATGATACACATCACTAATGTCAGCTCCATACAGACTTGAAAAGTTAAGCAAAAAATATTTCTGGATAAACAGTACTCTTTAAAATAATATAAAGCATGTTCAATATTTCACCTTTTTCTTAAAAATAGAAATAATAAACAATGCATATCCTTCTAATATACTTCACACAATTAATAGGCTCCATTTCAGTGCTTTAGGGCAGTTTTTTTCTACATATGTCAATGCTCTATCCTGTTTTTGTCTGATTGATAGAGGTGCTGTTTTGTTGATACACAAGATGTCTCTCCAACTTGTGGGGACAGAAGGGGGCAGTGTGAACACAACAACTTTACACACATCAATTGAATACAACCCTTTTCAGTCTAGTGTTTTCAAATGACTTAAGCATTTTATGTCAAATTAAAGACAATTATCAGGAAACAAGACAATTATTTATCATTAATTTTATTGTCAGGAAAACATTCAAATATAATTATGTCTGCAGACATGTTGGTGTTTAGATTTAGAAAGTTTTGTTTTGTAGTTTTGCATTGTAGTGAATTCAGATTTTAATATTTTACATACAAAAGCACTCACCCAACTGATGACACTAACAGGGCACTTCATATTAACAACTCGCAAAGCCATCATACCAGTAGATTTCTAAAAGCACCTTGAAGAGAAAAATGTTTAGTCTATCTCATATTCCTTACTGACTATATGGTAATACCTCAAATGAAAGTACCTCCCCAACACATTTATCTACTCTCCTAGCATCTAATCAATCCCCTAAATAAATGAAAGTGAGCCACAACTAGATGTCATCACATTTATCTACAGGCATGCCTTCAAGTGCACACACCCAAATACTACTTCTCTTAAGAGGGTGGAGTGTAGAAATACTGATGGAGGTGCCTGACAGCAGAGATGTATTTTCCTCCAGGTTAGATGCTTGTTTCGGTATGATGAGGATAGAATATACAGCACAAGTCTCACTGTGGTGCTGTTGTACTGTGATATATCAAAGCTGCTTTAGAATACTTGGTAGCTTTGTATAAAGGCATATTTTGCAGGAGACATGTTGGAAAAATCTGATTTACAGGCAGCCTGATTCTCAATTTCAGCCTGGCGCCACCATGCAGACGATGGGCCTGTTTCATTTGGATGCACTTCAGTGATCACCTCTGATCAGTGACGTGAAGCCAAGTGAATCAGAGCAGCATTCTGTTTTCTGAGGCTAACCGAAATTCTGTTTTTTGAGATCTTTTGCAGCCAGGAAAATGGAAGTGTCCATTCAAACCACCCTGCCTTTGTTTGTTCGCAAAGTGGAGAGTTGAGCAATAGAGCTGATGGAGTCAAGAAAACTATGTGAGTTGAGAGAAGTGCTACTGTGTCTAAAATATCAATGAGGGCGATGCTGCCAAGTTTTAGAGCCCAGAAGAGAAAATGGGTCTTTAACACTCAGACTAAATTAAGAGGTTTTAAATTGAGTTATGAAACAACTCATTATTTGTAAAAAAAAAAAATAATAATTCTCCAAGGTGATTTATTTTACTCTATTTGACATAATAACTGTAAACATTGTCTTCTGCTCAGTCATACAGTACAGTGAATGCAGTGTCTAGCAGGTGTCTGGTCCTTTAAAGTTTTTGTAAGTACAGCATGTCATTCAGTCACAGTGCTCATCTTAACACAAACAGTGGATCTGTGTGTTTGCCCAGGTAACTCCACAGAAAACATGCCAAACATATTCATCACAACAACAATACATGTTCCTTGTGTTTCCACACTCATTTGATTTCAAAGATATTTATCTTAACAGGATAATAATTTGTGAAAGTCTCTGACATTTGTGGCTAGCTAGCATGATAATAAATCCATGGCTTGGAACATTTTTTAGTTAATTAGAGTCAATCAATCCAAACTTTGCTCACTTACCGGTGTGAAACCGGAGTATAATGAGCAGAAATCAGCATGGTGATTGGAAAACACAAATTACAGCTGTTAAAGAGAAACTCATCCACTTTTCTTCTGTTGATGCCAATGCCTGCTGCGAGGATTTAAAATTAGCATGGCATTCCTTTAATGGATGTTGGGGGAATGTGCATCCCTATAATTAAAAAAAAAACCTGGCAATATCCTTGTAGGCTAAAATAAGAGTGGTTAGTATGATTACATGACAACTCTTTAAAAGGACATATCAGCTAAAAAATATAAACCAAAATAACCTCCTGCTGCTTCCTGGTTTCCCTATGAAATGTGTTTTTTTTCCCCTGTTAGTCTGTATTATTAACAGTTAAAGTGATGCTTCATAATGTTCCATGACGGTGCCAGTGAGGTGGTTAGAACCGTCTCCTTAGTAAAACCATGGCGTCTTAATGACCTTTCTTGATATAGAAGGAACATTCTTTGTGGTCTGTATATCTCTATGGCCAGGGCCATATTCATATTATTCCTGACATATTCCATGCACCTTACATTCATAGTGTAATGATGTGAGTAATAACCTGGTGATGTTAACAGCACCATACAATAGGACCTTTATCTGATGTAGGTTAACACACAGTTGTAGGATCTGACCTGACTGCTGGTGGCCATGATGTATATGACCCGACTGCTGGATGTAATTTCCTCTCAAGAGCTCTTGGAAAGGGAGAGCTTATGTTGTTGAGCTCATGTCGTTGGGGCTGGTAACAGCAGCTTGCCATTGTATTAATTATTGTCAGGGAATCCAAGGGGTGTAGATAATACAGAATGCACTGGTTGGTCCCATTTGTTTCACTTGTCAGTGGAGTGAATAATTGGGAGTGCTGACCATATTAGACACAGAGAATTTCTAAAAGATACGACTCAAACAGTTGCAACACAAAAGTATGGCTTGGAAATTAAAAGCTTAATGTCTCAGAATTTTAAATCAGTATGGAATAATTTGCTGGCTTACCATTGCCAAAGGAATTTACTGAAGTTTAACTCAACAACAGTAATTCTGATTCAGAGTTGAACATACAGTTTTGGAACATTTTTATTAATCACATACCCCTTATTTGTTTCATTTACATTTGATTCCATCCTTATGTAAGGTTATAGTATATAGTTTTGTTCAATATATTTCTTTTGTGAACATAGAACTTTATATTTGCTCTCAGTTATTTTGAGCCCCAACTTTATTCTTTAAGGTCTCAAGAACACTGATACAGTTTTTAATAGAAGGGGGTTGCTAATACAATGGGGCTCATCTTGCAATTCTCTCAAGGAATAACTATCAGTCCTGCTACAGCAGCTTCAGCGTCCCTAGGTGACCGCGCCACTGAGCCTGTGCTCGCTCCATCGCACCCCACTCCACGCCTGCTGCCACCCTGAAGGTAGATGCATCACGCTGGGGAGACTGCGCAACAGCAGCCCCCTCTCCTTCCAGCCCTCAAACCTCCTCCATGGCACAGTTGCCTCCTGCGGCCCCTACACACTCTGGGTCTCAACCATAGCCTCAGTCCCAATAGCCTGGACTCTCCCTCAGGTGAGTCTCCACCCCCTCACCCCCCATACCCCCCATGCCTCCTCCCACCTGAACTGCACAACTGGTATCCTTTTGTCATTTGAGAATGCCACACACACACACACACACTGTATACACACACACATGCTCCCGTACTCACTCTAGAGGGGACACCGCCTGTTCCTTTCTGCTCACCTCCCGGCTGCCGGCTGACTCTCTGAGCCGTGTCTGTGGTGGCTATGCCATGTGTGGGGATCTAGGGGTTTAAAACAGCAGGCCTCCCATACTCCCATAATAGCAAATATAAGTGCCTCCAATTTATTACACAGTGGATATTTTATGAATCATCTTTGAGTAACTTTCATCTGATATGACAAGTACATACTAATCACATCAAATATGAAATGACATGTCTATATAAATATTTAACCATGTACACATCAATCAACACTTGTTGTCATGCGTTCAAAGTTAGAATTTCATCCCAGAAAATGAGAAGCTTCTGGTACTCTCACCTTAAATTTCACTCATTTAAATTACACATGTGCTTCAAGTTGACTCATTTGTTCCCCTCATAAAGAAGATATGCTCAGGAGACGATAAAACCACTGGAACAGACAATTGAAGTCAAAGTTACTGGGGGTCTGTAGCTGCAATTCTTTTTCAAAAGCCTCTGATCCTGTGAAATACTCTTAGAATACAGATTCTAATCAGTAGACGTCTCACATTAGAATATCACTTTACTCAATTGTTATAACCTCTTCTAAGATCACAGAAAAGGATGTGGAATAAAAGAAAAGCTGCTTATGTTTGTACATTTAGTTAACTAGAGGAGTCTTCAATTCAAATGTAACCACCAGAAGCCTTATTATTAAGGATTTACAGTAACATGCAGTTTCAATTAATATTATCTTTATAAAGAGGCTGCCTGCATCATTTTCTGTTTTCTCCCTTTTTAAATATTTTAATAAGGGGTAAAAAAAAAAAAAAACCTTTAAACTCTAACAGTTAAACCAACACATAAATTACAACTTTCACTTTATAGGTTGCCATACCACACCACACTTAGTTAACAAAATATTTTACAAACAAGATGATATCACCCTCTCCATGATATTAATATGATATGTTCTCTGATCTGTAAACAGCTGGTTATCTTGCTTTTCCACGATAAGAGAAAGTGCTGAGGATTTACGCTTGGTGAGCACATTTGGGCTGAATCTTTCACACGTCACAAATTGCAGATGGGAAGCAGTGATCTTGAACAGCCGATCACATTTCCGTGACCATCTGACACCTTCCATTTAGGAAAATAATACTTTCTATCTTAGCATACCCCTCTGCAGCAGCCAGCAAAAGGAATTATGCCTGGTAGACTTTGCTATTCACAACTTTGGAGCTTCTCCTTTGTTTTGTTTCATTGCACTGATTAGATTAAATGTTCACTCTTTAATCAGTTATTCAAGGCCACAGTACATCTCTGTGTTGTCTAGTTGTATTTGTTATGTGATGTTATATGCACTAAAATGCAATATTACACATAATAAAAACATGTTTTAATAAAAGGCAGTTATGTATTATCTGACAGCACATGTTGATCTAAAAATACTAAAATGTGAGCAATGCATTACATAGATAGTTAGTATTCAGACTCATTGCGAACCTGTCTTTATGACTACACTGTCTTTTTCTCTACATTTGCTCCAACAGCCTTCCCCTTACATTTTAAAGCATCAGAGGAAAAAAAAAAAAAATTAAGATCCATAGAGGTAGATAAGGTATCTGTGTAATATGACAGATAAATATGAGTCGGGTTAACTGGTACAGAGAGTTGTAAATCACTGTAGTGTGATTCTTTGTCTCAAAGGGTTTAATTAGTCTAGAAATTCTTCTCTTATCTGATGACCCCCCTCCCTCTGCACACTGCAACAACTTACAACCATAAACGCCCTGCAATCTGAAGACCAGTGGCCTCAGGAGACTGAGTTGCTACAAAGAGCTGAAAGAGTTGGAAATGGTCATTTTATTGTGTTAGAATAGCTCGCTCGAGACTTGGGTAATGTAGTGCTAACTGAGTGCTGGTAAAGATAACAGTATGTGACTCAAAAGTGAAATACAGCGGGCTACTGTAATACTCTGCAGTGATGAGTCCTTTGAAAAAAGATAGCAAACAGCCAATTTCTAACACCCCCATTTATGTCTAAATGTATATAAATATATATAAATGCAGCCAGTGTAGTGTGCTTGTCAACTAGTCAAACATCAAACAATATTTACTTCCATCTATTATTAATGCTATCTATGTGTGGCCTGTTATTGCTTGACGGTAGCATGGTGTTACTCTCTTTCATAGTACATGAACAAACCCATTTATCCCTATCTGTCATTTTGTAACTTGTGAGGTATCTGTCACTTCTGGTCCCATGGGATTTCTGTATGTAAGTTTTTTTTTTACTCTAATTGAGCTCTTTATTTAATTGACAGTTTATTCTGTCCTAATAAGTAATTTCTAACAGTTTTGATTGGATTGGCAAGGATATTTTTTTTTTTTGCTATGAGAGGATTTATGTTAGTAACCAACTTCAAATACATATAAAGTCAGTCAAAAGCCAAGTTAAAGTTACACATAGTGCATAGAAAGAGTCGATGAGTGTGTGTGCGCTGGAATTAAAGTCTGTGAAGTCATTGTAAAGGAATATGACAATGATTAGAATCAAAATATGACATTAGGGTGTGCAATTTTCAGTTGTTTTTATGGATTAAAGTCAGGTTGTACAGTCAGATTAATATGCACAGTACATAAATTGGAGTGTAATTGTAAGTGTTTTACTAAACTGTCAAGTGATTGGCATATAAGTCAGCCTCATACCTTCAGGAGGTTTGTGAAAGTGATGTGAACGCATATGGCATCAGCCAGGCCATTCACAAACTACTGTGGACTGCTGGATGCTGTATTAGGTTTCCATCCTTTGTGCTTCCAGGCCTGTAGATATGCCTCAAAGCATCAAACAATGAACAAGTAATGATTGGACAACATAATTGTAAACAGAAATACTGCATGTTATCTTGGATTTTATTGTTCTTCATACTGTACAAGTTCACATCACTTTAGGCATATGTTGACGTCTGTGTGTCCTGCTGTTTTTCCTCACACACAAGGTTAAAAAAAAAAGTATTCCATATGCATTTGTTTAACATTATATGTCAAGTCTGGACATATTGGTGTATATGTTGTTGTTGTTTATATATACATATATATATATATAAAAGATGCGAAACTTGAGTTTGTGTAGAGCACCTTCTTTTGAAGGACTAGTAGGAGCAGAATGAGATGAGGGGTTATTTTGGCGATGGAGATTAAGGCAGGGGCTTTTTGTCATTTGTGCGAGACAAGCCATTCATCCATCCAGTTCACAGCCAAAAAAAGGCTGGTCCCAGAAATTAGCAGTTTCAGCTCAGCAGCAAAGTCGTCGGGCTGTGAAGGCAGAGAGAAATTGACTAATTAGCAATGCGCACTAAAACTTGACGGTTCTCTCTATAACAGCGAGGGAAAGACTCGGTTTTTCTCCCCCTTTCTCTTTTCTTTCTTCCATAGATGTTTGAAATCGCAGTCATTTACGCTCGACAGTTTTTACAATAGCCTTGAGCCATAATTTTGCGAGTCTCTCCAGCATCCATACCCCTGCATGGTCTCTCTCCACCGGCCATGCACGACCGTTTCTCTCCCCAACCGTGGATTTCCTATTACTCTCGTTACGACTCACTGAGCCCCAGGCCCAAGGATAATGATGTGTTGTTTCTTGGTAGCATAATTTGTCACACGTATATTTCTTCTTCTTCTTCTCTTGCAGAAAGCACAGCTCCCTCTCACACACTCACACACTTCTTGTTAATTCAGAAGAACAAATGATCAACGTCAACAAATAAGGTGAAATAGTGACTTTATGAGTTGGAATCAATGGTTATTTTGAGTCACCACCGACCATAGACTTTCAAGGAAAGGATATTTCTTAAAAGGAGAACAAAGGGATATCCAAGTCATATTATTGGGAACCTGAAGCTTACTTTCTTTTTTTGCCAAGAGCTGAAGTCAGGTAAGTTTGGCTCCTTCTCAGCCAAAGCTGCTCTCATCATTTAGTTGTGACAGGCGCTTTTAGGGGAATCTGGCGACAACGTTACAGCACGCGCGTGTCAAGTTTATCCACATTACGCAAGCAGAAATAGGTTTTTTGTCGCGCGAGAAACAATAGATATGCCTTTTGCTTTGAAGTTTACCGAAAGCTGCATTTTAATGAATCCGTTCGATACTCACGTCCGTTTAACTCAGGTTGGCTAAAAAGCGCAAACGTGCCGTGCCGTGCCGCTGCTGACAAACTAATTGCTTTTGTATGACTCCGTAAATCTGTGCGATGTGTAATGTCCTCGTCGTGGGGGTGTGCAGCAGGATAGTAGAAGGGAGAAGTGTTAGCTGGATGCTGCGTGTCATCCGCACGCCGTAGCCGGGCTCTCCTCTCTCCCTCTATCCGACAACTTCAGCTGCGTTGCCGGGGGAAAGCGCCGCAGCATCTCCGTATCCTCCGGTTTGTTTTGACAGCGCCCTTCAAACCTCAGCATCCATTAAAATCACCTGCTTCTTCAGTGGAGAATGAATACGAGTGGCACGCTGTGGGAACTACTGCGTTTTTGTTTGTTGCTTTACGACCACAGCTCAAAGTTGAAAGTGACTGAATCCGTATTGGATGTAGATCGTCGCTGGTGTGGCATGATGGTTATTCTCCGATGGATGGACGGTCGATGTGTTCTCTAACTTATCCAGGAAATCCTATTGTTTTATAGTAGTTGACTGATATCACCTAGGGTGTTTTGTGCAAATAAATGACCTGAGGTAAATGGCTTGCATGGTTTATTTGTTGCCTAGGTGGCGTTCACAGTCAGGAAGTCATGTCCAGATCGGGTGATAGAACATCCACCTTTGACCCAACACACAGTGACACCCTGCTGCATGGGCTCAATCTCTTATGGAGAAAACAGCTTTTCTGTGATGTGACTCTCACTGCCCAGGGACAGCAGTTCCACTGCCACAAAGCTGTGCTGGCATCATGCTCCCAGTATTTCAGGTCCCTCTTCTCCTCCCATAATGTAATCAACAACGAGGGGAGCAAAGGAGACCAGGGGAGCAGTGGGACCCCCTCATCCTCCCCAGATGACAAGCTGGTGACCCCCAGTGCCAGGCCTATTAATAACCTAGTACTCCAGGGCTGTTCCTCCATTGGACTACGATTAGTGCTGGAGTATCTGTACACTGCCAACGTGACTCTTTCCCTGGACACAGTGGAAGAGGTTCTTTCAGTCAGCAAGATTCTAAACATCCCCCAAATTACTAAGCTCAGTGTGCAGTTCCTTAATGATCAGATCTCTGTGCAGAACTACAAGCAGATCTGCAAGATTGCTGCCCTGCATGGACTGGATGAGACCAAGAAGCTGGCCAACAAGTACCTGGTGGAGGATGTGCTTCTGCTGAACTTTGAGGAGATGTGTGCCATGCTAGATGCTCTGCCACCCCCGGTGGAGTCAGAGCTGGCTCTCTTCCAGATGTCAGTCCTCTGGCTGGAGCATGACCGCGAGACTCGCATGCACTATGCGCCGGACCTTATGAAGAGGCTACGCTTCGCCCTTATACCTGCTCCAGAACTGGTGGAGAGGGTGCAGTCTGTTGACTTCATGAGGAGTGACCCTGTGTGCCAGAAACTACTCCTGGATGCTATGAACTACCACCTGATGCCCTTCAGGCAGCACTGCAGGCAGACCACAGCCAGCAGGTGAGACAGGAGACAGACAAATGATTTAAAAACAGCACAACATACAGAGAAGAGCTCACACACACACACACACACACACACAGACACATCATTGAGCTGTTATGAAGTGACAGAAAGGCAATTAAATGCCTCCTACTTGTTAAATTTGGACAAACTGCTGACTCAAGGATTACTCGCTCATTCTAGGACTGGACACCACACTGTCTAGTTCAAGTCCTGTAAGTGACCAGTCAGAGGTGTGGGCTCTGAGGCCCAGTCAATGAGCATTTCATCTGCTACATACACTCTACGCTTAACTATAGCCATATTTACAATATTACCTTTAGTTTTACTGTTGACATTTTACTGTAGAAAAAAAAAAAAATTTCATATCTTCACACATCTGTGTAATTGCTCTCTAATCAGTGTTGACAAGATGCGGCAAGCTAGATAAAGGTTATGCATTTTGATTTGGGGCAACTCTCATGAATGCAATTTGAAATGGTGTAATTATATTGTTAACGCAATTACATGGTAATTACATAACAGCTCTGGTATTAGTTCACGGATACTCTGGCTATTGATCTGACAAAACAAATTCAATACAGTTAAAATTTTGTCTTATGTGACTGTTATTGTTAATTTTATTGCAGCTTTCATTTCTAATTATATAGATCAGAGGCTAGTGTATGTTATTCAGTAGAGACATGTGTTTGTTATACTTTTACAAAGAAAGGCCAAGTTGCATGGCTTGTTTCCATGTTCATCCTGATCACCACTCTATGGAGCCAGTGTGTAGGCAGGTGTTGTCAGTAAGTTGATTGATTGACGTTGCTGCTGTCAGGTTTTGTTTACAAACCTGACTGCAGTTAGACAGTCATGGATGAAAATATTAAAAAGTGATGCAACCCCTCTTCAAATTCTTAATTTAAAATTACCAGTCAAGGAAAAGTATAACTGATGTATTCTACAATCTCTAAACTTGAAAATCTAAATTGAACGACATAATCCAAAAATACAGTTGTTCGTACATGTATCTATTTCTTCTATAGTCCAATAACATATCTATTTCCACATATGGACCTGAATGAGCAAAGAATAAGGAATCCTCATAATTAGTTTCACATGCCACTGTTTCTCTCCTCTCAATTAATCACCATTATCTATGTCCAGGGGCTCATTTGCATATGAATAACCCCAAAACACTTCCGAGTGGGCCAGCAGCAGAGAGAATATACAGAGACAATGGTGATGTTACCCATGCATAAAAAAGTAAAATATGAAAAAGGAAAAAGGTGACCGTGTCTGAATATAAAGGCCAGTTACTCTTAATCTTCTCCTGCATATTGTGATTAATTGGAAGATTTGTGTTAAAAACCATTAAGAGCCAGATAATGGTCATTAAAGTACAGTAAAATGTGTGGCTTTGAGGTTATATATCATATACAAGGAAATATGTCACCACTGGCTCAGGGATGTCACATGAATCACTGCAGCCAATGAAATAGAGACATTGTATAGACAGGTTTATGTACTCAATTGCGCTTTTAGCCTCCAGCATGGCACCCTGCAGGACTGTCCTCGTTTCACAGCTAATTGAAAGGATGTCTTTAGAGTGCAATAACCATTCAATAACACATCAAAAGGATAAGTACACTGTTGCACAATTCTTTGCTAATTGTAATAAATGTGAGTTTATCATGTCTGATTGGTTGTTTCAAGTTCAGTTGTTGCTCTCAGACAAAAGATGTTGATTTCTTTATTTGGTAACTGATTCATTCACTCATTCAGATAAAGTGCTGAGTGATAGTCAATTAATAGGTTGTATAATAATAACAAAGTGATAAATATACACAAATGGCATGTTCCTTCTGTTTAACAAAGGGAATATGTGTTCAGGTTAAGGAAGTTAAGGTTGTGCTTTTTTTTTGGACTATTTTACTTCATAGCTTTTTACTTGTTTAGTTGTGTGTTTTGTAACTCATGTCCACACGCCTACACTTCTTTGACATTACAGAATCCGTTCCAATAAGAGAATGCTGTTACTGGTGGGTGGTTTGCCTCCTGGACCTGATCGTCTCCCCAGTAATTTGGTCCAGTACTATGACGACGAGAAAAAGACATGGAAGATCCTCACAAGTGAGTAGCAAGGGCTTTTTTTGTTTTAACCTGAGGCATCTTGTGTTTGTGGCTTTTATGATGAGAAATAGTTTGTTCCTATGGATGACTTTAACACAGGTTAATTTCCACTGAAAATGAGGGAAGGAGTTCCCTAAATCCTTCAGGTAATAATGTATCACTATCACTTTTAATATAAGTTTTTAATCAGAGCGTGACTTCACAGCACTGTGGCGTTTCATGCCCGGTTTCCCTTGTTTTTGCTGAAATATGCTAGCAAGATGCATGATAAGATTTACTTGACTCTAATGATCTATTGTGGCAAACCAAAAACATTAATGAATGATGTCTTTTTATAAGTAGCTTTTAAATATAGCTTAATTATTCACAAACATAGGATCAATGCATACAGTTAAATTATCCTATATGTTTTAACACACAACATGGAGTTAACCTGCAGACCTTGTAATGCTATTGACATGGGTTTACATAAGGTAACACTAATAATGACAACAATATGGTCAGATGAATGTAGCAGCTGCAATGATGACTAAGATATTCAAAAGCATATGCACAGTTTAATGTGAGTTTTACAAATAAAATAAAAATGAATCTTCCTGTGTTTAATAATATAGTTTATTTTTTTTGGGGGGGGGTCTTCATATTTTCACATTGTAGGCAGTTCTACAATATAAAAAAAGTCTTTGTAGTGGAAAAAAGGGATTGCCCATAAAAAAACCATCTGTAATATTTTTAAGGTAGCATCTGCAACATATGTACTGTTTTTCTCTCTGTCGTCCATGACCTTTTAAGGCTCACCACTATATTGTTGCCATATTGCAAAGGTCAAACAAGAGCTAATGGGAAACCATATTTGTTCTTTGCATCATCATTGCTGGACATATCGAGTTTTTGTCCTTTGTTTTGGTACAAGCCATAGCTCAGCAGCATCTCTTCATTTGTACATATTAACCATAGGTCTTTTCTCTGTCAACCTAAACCCTGTGCTCTTTATACTCTCATTTCATGGCACAAGTTGTTTTTTTTTTTTTCAACCAGATCTTGTGTGATGTTTATGCTCCTGCGTCCGAAAATCACCAGCGGTCTTGGACATGGTTTCCCGATTCATAACATTTCTTGGCAGCTGTGTGGCATTTCAGCTCATGTTTGGCCAAATTTATCAGGAGGCATTCTACTAAAGGAGGCATGCCTTCACAACAGCCTGAAGCTCGCTGGTGTCTATATTGTTATTTTCTCATTAAACTCACACTCATGGGTATAAACTGCAACAAGCAAAAGGTCAATAGGGATTTCCATCACTCAAAACTAAAAAGTTAACACTCAAATGGTCCGTGGCCAAATGGAAGGACAAAACTGCAAAATCATCCCCTTAACACATCAGTGACCATCTGATGTAGCTTCCACACAATGGATGTGGAATAGAAGATTATTAACATTCAATCATAACTTTTCAATGAGGCGAAACCTGAGAGGGACAGGCTTTGATTAAGACATTCATCAACACAATTTGGGGAGAATCTGATCCCTCTCGTCAGATATCTACTGCTTGGTGATTCCAGTGTAAAGTTTGCCATCTAGTGTACCCACAGCAGCGTGGAGGAACACAAGACAAAGGCAGACGCAGACTCAGCCCACGGTGCAGGACTGTTCTCTGTCTTTGTGCTTATTTAAACCAACCTGATATTAAAATCTCACACTTGGAAAGGGATCTCATCTACACAGTATGAGCAAGAACAAAGGAATTCAGCTCAGTGGGATGCAATTGTAATGGTGTTAAAGGCACGTCAGAGCTCAACAGCAGTGGTGCATTAGCTGGAGGAATCATTCAACCGACCCCAACTGTGCCTCTATGCAGAGGTTTCTGACTCCCTCTAGTGAGCCCTAGAGCTCACTGTCGACTGGAGCGATGGCATCCATCTCAAATGGACATGTTTGTCCTGCCCTCCTCTGGGTGCTCCCATGGGATCAGTCGCAGGTGGAGGTAATAGGGAATTAACTGGCCAATTATTTAATATGCAAATATAATCACTGTGTTTTATCATTATTTTTATTTACAGTACAGTACAGGGTAATGAGAGTAATCTGTGTTGTTTTAGCCCCTTATCCACTGTTCACCTGTAGAAATAGAGGAAACGCCTCAAAACCTCCCACGGTACTTTTCATTATGTACCCTGTGACATACTGTAAAGCAATAATCTTCTTTGCACATGGATACAAGATGATTTTTAGTATGAGTACAAGTCACTAGACATCATATAAAAAGCCACCCATCCATGTCCTATATACTGCTGACTGAATGATAATGTAAATAGCATGTAAGGGAATTTGGCAGTCATATGGCACTCGTCTTTGAGGTGCACTGGAGGCAGGCAACCTAATCCCCTCGTTCAAGATAAAGCTGTGTTTAGCGTATGTAGTATTAGTTCCTATCTGAGACTCCCCTCCCATAGAGGACCGGCACATGTCAGCCAACCAGAGTGAGATTGCAGGGAGAGGCCAATTGGAAAGAAATGAGATTCAAGGCTGTCTAATTTTGCAGCAACTGTGATCCATCAGGCGGTGGGGAGGTGACAGTGGAAATGACTGATGGAGACAGACAGGTGGGTTTTAACATTTCACTGATTTGTGCTCAAAAAGCACCGGGCCTGAGATTTATTGAGTGAACACGATCATGTTCATTATGACTGTCACCTAAGACCATTTCTCTACATCTCAATGGGGTCACTTCAGAAAAAAAAAAAAAAAAACGGAGGAAAAAAAAGCACAAAAACATACACAAGGGGAAAGCATCCACAAGAGGTCCTGCTACAGCTGTGGGTTTAGAGCTGGTTGACAGTCCTGTAGTTTGACACAACGAGCAGTATGATAACGCAAAACATAAAGTGCAGTACTGTGAGATTATTTCTTCACAGTACTTACAGACACAGAAGGTAGGTAGGTAGCTAGGTAAACTGACAGAATGTTATTGCAGTGACAAACAGTAGTCTGTTCTCTGTCTCTCCTTTGATTTGTTCCAGTTTGAGAGTCAACAGGCTTGATTCCCCACAAGAAATCACTTTGTGTAGACGGATGATTGGAAAGCAAGGAAACAAAAGCAATAAAGCAGGAGAAAATAAATCACACTGCCTCACACTAAAGATTGTGAAATATATGTCACTGGGAAACAGACGTTTATGAGGAGTTTTGTTAAAATTATACACGGACAATCACTTTGACATTATAAAAACCAATAATAATAACCCCCTCCCAGAATCACTCACCTACAGTTTTTTGTGTCCCTTCTAGTAATGCCTTACAACAGCGCCCATCACTGCGTGGTGGAGGTAGAGAACTTCCTTCTACTGCTGGGTGGAGAGGACCAGTGGAACCCCAATGGTATGCTAACACCACACAATGAACACCTTGCTTCACAGCGATTTCACACCACAGCAAGTTTGTCAGTTTTTATGTCTTTTAGGGAGCACTCTGCGTGAGTTTATGTAAGTTCAAACCAAATCAGTGTAAATGTAACACTTTTCCAGCGCTGAGTGTACAAACAGCACTTGTCAGAAACTGCCACAAAAAGCACAAAAATGTTTGCAGTGTCAAACTATTCAAAGTGCTTTTTTTTTTTTTTTTGTAAAATGGTGGTAACAAGTCACCATAGAAACACAGACTGTAAATGATCAAAGAAGCCTTGCTCTGATCATGAAAAACTCATTCTGCTCAAAAGCGATAATTATACAGTGCTGCGCATGTTGGAATCTGTGGTAATCGGCGAGCTCTAAACGTAAAAGAATCAACACAGAGGAAAAACACATCATCATGTTGCTTTTCCAAGATATTAACCTCCAGAACTGTATGATTATGAAACTTCAGTGAACACCTCTGACAGTGAGCAGGAAGCGAGCAACGTTCATTCATATTCATGCTGAAAAATAAGCACGAGAAAAATGTTTTTCAAAGTATATGGGGTGTCAAACTCATTGTAGTTCAGGGGCTACTTTCAGCCCCCTCAAGTAGGTCAGCCCTGTAAAATAATAGCATAATAGCCTAGAAATAATAACAACTCAACCTGAAGAAAATTAAGTGCAATTTTAATGATATTATGCCGCAATTTATCATTTATACATGTGATTTATGGATCAGATCTACAAGAAAATTGTTAAAATCGCACTTCTCACAATCGCAAAGTTCAGGTTGTTCATATTTGTTCAATTTATTCCCATTTTATTTTTAAAGGATAGTTTGTTTATATATATATATATATATATATATATATATTGAGAATTTAACATTATTTTTGTTCTCTAAAACAAAGACTGAAAAATTTGAAGTTTATTTTATTTATTGTTATTTTTTCACAATAAATGAAGAACAACATTTGGAGTCACTATTTATAGGTTATTATGACATTATTTAACTTGAGATCATATTGATTTTTATGTGGAACCTGAACTAAAACATGTTCAACATGCATGCTTCCATCTTCAGTGTAATATTCACTGTCCGTGAGCTGGATTGAAACATTTGATGGGTCTCTTGTGGCCCACAAGCCACATGTTTGACACCCCTGGTCTAGTGTAAGAAAATTAATTTATTTGGCTTGAAGATATTTGTTTCAGTCACTTTAAATTTTCACTTTATGATTTTGATATGTAAAACGATATGTAAAGTTTAATGATATTTTTTTGGCTAAAAAGTAGTTTTTTTCTCAACACTTGCTGACCAGAAAATATTTATACTCTTTTTGTATTTCATGTGAGTAGATAGGTGGGAAATAAATAAATGACACAATATTGTTTAATATAATTACATTTCCTGATAGTAATTAAAGTATACTGAAAGGATGTAGTAATCTAACAACATGTAGTCAATCTAAATGAATGTGTGAAATACAATGCTGCCCATGAAGTTGGGAAAAATATTTTTACCTCTTCTCATGACATAATTGTGACAATGCGATTTATTCTAGAAAGAGGACTCAGTATGTAATCATTGCACCCAGTCATAGGTGATCACTGATGTGTAGAAATAGGAATAAAAAGAGGAATGTGTCTGAAAATGACATTATTCCAACTTAATTGGCAACAGAGTATCTTGTGAACCATTAAGTTGTATAATGTCACTATTTTTAAGATTTTTTCTTAATAATTAATTTGGTTGTTTTGCTCATTGCATGAGCGTAAAAAAAACACTGTTTGCATTTGTATAGACGATGTATGCTTTGTACTTTATTATGTTATAACTGTGGCATACTCTACAGTAGTGTAACTACTGAAGTCCTTCAATCATTGATTTTCATTTCTATGTTGATTTCTGTTTTCCAGGGAAACACAGCACTAATTTTGTGAGCCGCTATGATCCGAGGTTTAACAGCTGGATTCAACTGCCTCCTATGCAGGAGAGGTTAAAGCCATTTCAATTTTTGTAGATACAATTCAGTGCTTTGTTTTGCTTTGTTTCTTTTTTTTTGCCCAGAATACATTCTGTATTTTTTCAGTTTTTACCCAACACAGAAATTATGCACAAGCCTTCAACTGAATCTTGTCATAGCTGATTTAATGATGTTGTCTGGTTGACATTTCCTCCTCAGGAGAGCCAGTTTCTTTGCCTGCCGCCTGGATAAGCACCTGTATGTGATTGGTGGTAGGAACGAATCGGGCTACCTCTCCAGTGTCGAGTCCTACAACCTGGAGACTAACGAGTGGAACTATGTGTCGTCTCTGCCACAGCCTCTGGCTGCCCATGCAGGAGCAGTACACAATGGAAAGATTTACATCTCAGGTCAGGAGAGCTTTTTTTCCCTCTTTTTTCTAACAACTACCGCTTTTAACCTATTGCAAATAACATCAGCCATGGACTGCAAACAGTGTCATTTTAAAAAGGTACTGGTGATCACAACTTTAATGTTTTAAACAGCTCTAAATAAAGTGAATGGCACAACATGTAACGCTAATAATCATTCAATCACTTTTATTATATTTGTTTGACATTGTGTGGTTCCTTCAAAATGAATTGACCTTTGACTTAATAAACAATTCTGCATGTGTCTATTTATAAGTATGCTGCAAACTAAACATATTCCAGAAATTTCCACCAGAAACAGAATGAATAGAAAAATATTAAGAGCTAATAATATTACAGCATAATATTAAGAGGAGATAGTACAGACTTAATGATTATATCTTTTGTTTTAGTGAGACTTGTATCATCACACAAGTGCAGATGGACAAACTGAAACCCTCTTCTTTCAGAAGCCACCTATCAGAGTCAACACTGAACAATCTTATAATTTGACTATTGTACAATGTTATAATGGAAGACTCACATAGACACTAACCTTGGGAGGAACCTGCATTTGAATAGACAGATAAAGCTATTCATTTGGACTCGTCTAAAACCAGAAAATAACGACCAAAAACCAATACTTCGAGATGCAGTTTATCAAGTGTCATTAGATTTCTCTGTAGTACATGATTAGTTAAACACAAAGGAAGGAATCTATAAACTGCCATCGCTAGTTATGTTTTGTTGGGTGTGCATTAATGAGAATATGTACCCTTCTAATTATACAATTCAGCACTAAATCAATACATTTAATTCTCAAACATAGTTACAATTTGAAGCTAAGTCAATTTGCCCCTCTCTCATAATTGCGTGTGCATCCACTTTGCTGTCTTTTTATATAGGTTCTGTATATAAGATTGAAGAAGCAGCAATGATACATGATGTTTTTATCCATTTCAGGAGGAGTGCACAATGGAGAGTACGTGTCCTGGCTCTACTGTTATGACCCTGTAATGGATGTGTGGGCCCGGAAACAGGATATGAACACAAAGCGCGCCATTCATGCCCTAGCTGGAATGAACGACCGCCTTTATGCTATTGGTGGAAATCATCTGAAAGGTAAGTACTTCAACATTTACAGGAAATGTGCAAAACACCAAAAAAAAAAAACAGGTCAAGATCAATACTTTTTTACTGATGTGAAAGAGACACTGTCATTATGCAGCAACAACCACAACCTTCATTACACTGTGTGACCTATAGTTCTACTTCTCTTTCATACTTGTATAATTGATTGTAGGTTTATGAGAACATGGACAAATAACAGAATGACAGCCTCATGGTGTGAATTTGTCCTTGAATACCCACATTACAAATAGGGAAAATGATAAGCTGATGTTGCATTTAGTTTTACACCGCTAACATTTTAATTTCAGATTATGAAACTAGGCTGATGGAGGAGATGTTCAGATAAAAACGAGAAGGAATAAGACAAGGACGAGTCTAATCCACATGACACTGTTTCAGTTACCAGTTTCCCTTTGTATTTGCCTGAAGATGGACTTATCTTCTAGCTAAGCAACTTTACCACTGTTTTTCAACCTTGGGGTCATGACCCCATGTGGGGTCACCTGCGATTCAAGTTGGGCTGCCTGAAATTTCTAGCAATTGATAAAAATAACAAAGAACTTAATGATAAATACAAACCGGATTCGGTTGAAGTTGGGAAATTGTGTAAAATGTAAATAAAAACAAAATACAATGATTTTAAAATCCTTTTCAACCTATATTCAATTGAATACACTACAAAGACAACATATTTAATGTTCAAACTGATAAACTTTATTGTTTTTTGCCAAATAATAATTCACTTAGAATTTCATGGCTGCAACACGTGCAGTAGAAGTTGGGAAAGGGCATGTTTACCACTTCGTTACATCACCTTTCCTTTTAATAACAGTCAATAAACGTTTTGGAAGAGAGGAGACTAATTCTCTTAGCTTCTCATGTGGAATTCTTTCCCATTCTTGCTTGATGAACCGCTTCAGTTGTTCAACAGTCCGGGGTCTTCTCTGTCGTATTTTACGCTTCATAATGCGCCACACATTTTCAATGGGAGACAGGTCTGGACTGCAAGCGGGCCAGGGGAGAACCTGGACTCTTTTACTTGGAGGCCACGCTGTTGTAACACGTGCAGAATGTGGCTTGGCATTATCTTGCTGAAATAAGCAGCGGCGTCCATGAAAAAGACGTTGCTTGGATGGCAGCATATGTTGCTCCAAAATCTGTATGTACTTTTCAGCATTTATGTTGCCTTCACAGAAATGTAAGTCACCCATGCCATGGGAACTAATGCACCCCCATACCATCACAGATGCTGGCTTTTGAACTTTGCGTTGATAACAGTCCGGATGGTCCGCTTCCTCTTTGGTCCGGAGGACACGACGTCCAGTGTTTCCAAAAACAATTTGAAAAGTGGACTCATCAGACCACAAAACACTTTTCCATTGTGCATCAGTCCATTTTACATGAGCTCGGGCCCAGAGAACCCGGCGGCGTTTCTGGATGTTGTTCATAAACGGCTTTTGCTTTGCATGGTAGAGTTTTAACCCGCACTTACTGATGTAGTGACGAACTGTATTTACTGACAGTGATTTTCTGAAGTGTTCCTGAGCCCATATGGTGATATCCTTTACACACTCATGTCGGTTTTTAAGGCAGTGCCGTCTGAGGGATCGAAGGTCACGGTCATTCAGTCTTGGTTTCCGGCCGTGGTGCTTACGTGCAGTGATTTCACCAGATTCTCTGAACCTTTTGATGATATTATGGACCGTAGATGTTGAAATCTCTAAATTCCTTGCAATTTTGCTTTGAGAAATGTTGTTCTTAAACTGTACAACTATTTTCTCACGCAGTTGTGGACAAAGTGGTGAACCTCGCCCCATCCTTGCTTGTGAATGACTGAGCATGTTTGGGGAGGCTCCTTTTATACCCAATCATGGTCCCCACCTGTTCCCAATTAGCCTGATCACATGTAGGATGTTTCAAATAGGTGTTTGATGAGCTTTTCTCAGCTTTCTCAGTATTTTTTGCCAACTTTCCCAACTTCTACTGCACGTGTTGCAGCCATGAAATTCTAAGTTAATTATTATTTGGCAAAAAACAATAAAGTTTATCAGTTTGAACATTAAATATGTTGTCTTTGTAGTGTATTCAATTGAATATAGGTTGAAAAGGATTTTAAAATCATTGTATTTTGTTTTTATTTACATTTTACACAATTTCCCAACTTCAACCGAATCCGGTTGTATATGGTGAGTTGAGGCAAGGCGAATGTATTTGTATTGCACATTTCGTGTTCAAGGTGCTTTACATAAAATGTATAAGAAAGTTCAAATGGAAAAACATTATTAAAATACATTAAAAGACAATTAAGAATTTAAGAAAAAGCTCCAGTGAATAGTAATGTTTTCAGGCCTGACAGTTTTTCTCAGACCTCAGGTATTCAGGTAGTTTGTTCCACAGCTGAGGAGCAGAACAACTGAATGATGCTTCACTTTATTTGGTTCTGATTTTGGGAATACACACTAAACATGTCCCTGATGACCTATGACCTCAGGGCTCATAGGGAAGGATGTATTTGGGTCTTTGAATTCTATCCTTTGACCCACCGGAAGCCAATGAGGACAATTTGAGGACAAGTGTGATGTGGTCCAGTTTCCTGGTACTGGTCTGGACTCGGGCAGCAGCCTTTAGGATCAGCTGTAGCTGCCTGATTGATTTTTTGTTTAGACCTATGAAGACATCATTACAATAATATAACTTATTGAAAATGAATGTATGAACGAGAGAGACAATCATGATCCATAGAAGACATAACAAACTGTGAAGCTGAAACTGAAGCATTATGGTACTGTTTATGCTGCAGCTCTTTCATAATTCATAGTTTGAGTTATTGTTTGTTAAGTATTAATTGTCAGCCTTGTAAATACAAGCTGGACTGACTATACATTTCCTGACCGAGGAAAGTATAATTCTCACTTTGTGCAGTAATCTACACCTGGCTTTTCTGCCTCCGTCCATAATAATATACATTAAATAGCCTGTCATCCCACATTAATGTTTATTTGCAACATAGTACAGCACATGATTAAATGATCAACAAGTGGTGCCAGGCACAAGAAATTCCGCCCACTTGCACACATTTTACCTGTTTTCCTCGACCTCTTATCATTATGAAAACATATTTTTGGTGACTGGGACCTTTGATCGACATTCACCAAAATTTAATAGGGTCTAATTTGGACCACCTCAGACTGTTCCTGAAAATTTCATGGAAATTGGTCCAGTAGTTTTTGAATAAAGTTGCTGATAAACATACAGACAAACAGAAAAAAAAACAACAAACCAAAACCCTTCTCCCCTTTTGGGGGACATTATAAAAATAAAGTGATTTTTAGCAAAATATGTCTCTGTTTTGAATGTGAATTTCAAATGGGGCCAGGAGCCAAATAGGTTGTGAACCATTGAACTATTTATGATTTTGCTCTCTCACAATGGAAAGGTGAGAAAATAAAGCAATGTTTTTGGTTGTGGCCAAAAAACTATAGCCCTGAGTTGGACAGCTAGATTCCAAGAAGGCAACTGAACAGTGACTGCTGCTGTTGACATTCACTTAGCCAACATGAATGCATCACAGTTATATATTGGTTAACGGGACAGGTCAAATTCTTTTCCAGTCAGGACTTGATCGACACTCCTCCTCCTCAGTTTAGAGACATTGTAGTGGTAAAATGACAATTAGCGTAGATTCATTGTATACAGCTAACATTGGTAGATGATGTTCATTGAGTATATGTTTAATTGTATCTCTGTGCCATAGCTTGAGATTTTGCAGATTCGATTATCACACAGTGTGCCCATATGTCATACCCATCTTCATTACATCCATAACACATGAGAAAGTCAAAACTATATAGTCTGAACCATTTAGGGATGCACTGAACATATAATATTTGTATGGTATAATACTTAAAATGACAACTTGGCCATTTATGGTAGCTGATGCTGGCACCAATTTTCTTTGGTTATTATTCATCCTTTTTGTACCAAAGAAACAAACACATTTCGTTTAACTTTAACAATCTTGGATCAATAATTTGACCCAAATATATGTCACTGTTGGTGAATTAAAGGAGTCATATTTAGTTTTTTTTAAATGGAATTATGCATTAAAACATTTCCCTGCTGTCTACATACAATTTAAATGCTATGCTTTGGTCTGAATTCTTCATTAATTATAAACTCCACAGGTCCATCTTCAACCCTATTTCTGAGTAATGATGCCAGAAAGCTTGTTTTCAGCACTGGCCCTTTAAATGCACATGAGCCACTTCATGCCCCACCACCTCCAGGTTATTTTCAGTATGGACTGCAACCACTGCTGCTGATAAACAGTTATTCGAAGAAATGTTCATTGGAAGTCTTGACTTGGAAAATGTCATGGCGTAACTAGTTACAGGTGTAACAAATTAAACAGGAATTAAAATGGGTTGTAGAAGTCCACTCGAATTTTTGCTCTATATATAATATAAAATAAGGATTTAAATTGTGAACTATTAGGCTTGAAATACACAAATAAATGTACAAAACACTAATAAAAGTGGGTTTAGCAAAATATGACCCCTTTAACTGAGTATGCATGTATTGATAATGGCCATAAAAATAATAAAAGTGGTGCCAGGCACAACAAACTCCACCCCCTTGCAAACATTTTAGCTCTTAATGGACATCTCCCTCTCAAAACGTGAGACTATGGGTTTAACCTTTCAAGGCCACTCGAGGTCAAAGGCCATGATGCCATTTTGAAGTCTATGCCAGGATTCCTATCTGCCAATCATAGTAACTAAGGGCTCTAGCATCACAGACCAGGTGTGCCACACCAATGGGGTGTGTCCAGGTGAGTTTTGCAAGTTTTGCCAGCAGCACACACTGGTGCAAGTCCTCCCCTGTTTCCATCTCTTTTCCTCCCTCTGGCATAAGTGGGAATGAGGGAAGACGAAGGGCGTGCAATGGATTTAACACAGCCAATTCAGATCTCCACCTATCACATTAGTGCCTCTCTTCGCCCTCAAATGCACTGCAGCGAGGCGCACTCCAAGTTTCGTCATTTTACCATGGACACCACAGTCAGAAGCCCAAACGTGTGCGTTCTGCAAACTGGTCAGCCAAACTGCCACTTGGCCAGGTGCATTGGCCTTGCACTAGAAGTAGACCTGGTTTAAGCTGGGAAGCTTTTAGCACACTGTTCGCGAGGTCTAAGTCAACAAAACTGTCACTCTGCCAAGCTGAATCAGTGGTCACCTCCCACGAGTGCGCTGCCACACCCATCTTGGCACACCACGGTCTGCTAAACTACCAAACTGATCACACGCTGTCCTGTGCTGCATGAAAGTAGCACTGCGTGGGGTCCACTAGCCTGTGCCAACCTGCACCGCACCGGGAAGCTAGAGCTTTAAATCTTTATCTCCACTTGTTTGTTGGTCTACGTTAGTCGTGGGTCGACAATAGGTCAAACTCTATGCACACAAGAAGCATAATTGAAACATGAGCATTTTGATGCTCATTGGAAGTCTCTAAGATGAATAGATCAAAGGTTAGATCCAAATTTAAAATTTCATCTTTATTTTGATCCTGACCTTTGACCTAGTCTTCAAATTTGTCATTCAAGGTTCTGATGTCAATGCACATCAACAGTGAGAGTAAAAAGAAGTGAAACTGAGTATACAGCAATTAAAAGGAAATTCCTGATTTGCCCTATCTCTGATCATTTTGAAAACAAATTTTGGTGACCTTGACCTTTGACCTATATTCACTAAATTGAATGGGGTCTATTCTTGACCACCTCGCACCTTTCCTGAAAATTTCATGTTTTTGTGTAAATTTGCTGAAAAGCAAATAGATGGACAGAGACATACAAAAAACTGAACCAAAAGACAATACCCCTAGGGGAGGCCCTTTGAGGGGTGGGTTGATGAGCAAATACTGTATGATACTGATGTTTGGATGATATGTGTCTGCATGTCTCCTTGTAGAGAATCTAGAAATTAAGGTATTTCTAAGTTTGATCAGCCTGCACTTATTTTTCTATTATTTCTTAACAGTATTCAGATTTAATGTCATGTCTTTTAGCTTCTACTTTTAAAATCCATTTTTTTCTATTCCTCAGGTTTCTCCCACCTAGATGTAATGCTGGTGGAGTGTTATGACCCAAAAGCAGACCAGTGGAATATCTTACAGACACCCATCCTGGAGGGTCGCAGCGGACCTGGCTGTGCTGTTTTGGATGACAGCATCTTCCTCGTAGGAGGCTACAGCTGGAGCATGGTACATAATCACACAACAGATTGAGATTAAATTGTTGTTGACGTTTTTGCACTGTATTAAACTGTTTCTTCCATGGCCTAGTTAAAAATCTAAACACCACCAAAAGAAAATGACTGAATTTACCTTTTTCCTCAGGGGGCCTATAAGTCTTCTACCATCTGCTACAGCCCAGAGAAAGGCACATGGACAGAGTTAGAGGGAGAGGTGGCAGAGCCTTTAGCAGGCCCAGCCTGCTCCACTGTGATACTGCCGGCCTGCCTTCCTTTTAACAAATGACAACTAATCCAACTGACAGGCGACGAAGGCAAAGAGCAGCAAAGTGATTGGATGGAGGACCATCAATAAGCAAAACAGTTGTCAACAACCTCCAGTCAGATGACGGAGGTGTGTATAAATATTATTTTTTTACAGGTTTGACCAGAGCACTTTCGTTATTCCCTACTGAAGGTTTGAAACAAAAGAGAAAAAAAGAAAATTGTGTAAGTCATGTATTTAAACTCATCTGTGTTGAACTTCTGAGAAATGGTCGATTTCATATTTGATTTCATTTAAACTAATAGTAAGTGTTTTTGGCTTCTCTTCTATAGCACGCATAGTGTTGACTGAATTATAGCTTTCAAATCCATTGTATCTTGTGTTCAGTAAAGGCATAATTCCAGCAAAATGCAGTGTTGTTTCAAGGACTGACACTGAGATTAAAAGTGGTCAGTCTCAAAACGCCCTGGAGTGAAGTTAAACTAGGGCTGGGTGAGTAACGTTTAATTGTGATGATCAAAGTGTAGGAAATATTCTTTATCAGTCACATGATCACATGTTTTTCTCCGGGTGAATTGTGCACTTTCCCTGATTTTTTTTTCACCCGGTCGGATCAGTATGCAAGTATTTTATCATTTGCTTCCCGAAAAAGAAAAGCAGGAACGTTTCCAGAAAACATTTTCTAACTACAGCTGCCGTTAATAAACAAGCATAAATGAGCAAAAATAAGTTCCACAAAGTTAGTTCACAATTAAATGATGATGACCTATCACCCAGCTCTATCATTTAACTAATTACCTCCCCAGGCTGAAGTCGTGTTTCTGTATAACTTGTTGAACAGAGAGTTTCTTACAGGTTATCTATCTGCTTGACAGAAAAAAAGAAACTTGCCAAATACTTGTGGCAGTTATTCTTCATGCTACAGGAAAAACTGATTCTAAATATTAGTATGACACACTAATGTTCATGTTAGATGGTACAATCAAATTGTAAATGCTAGCCAATGTATGTATGGGTAGCATGTTTGGGTAAACAGACAAAAAGGACATGTGTTTGGGTGTTTTTCCTGTACAGGTTAACAGGCCTGTTTATGAGGCCCAGTAACAAATACTATGATGGGATACTAATCTTCCACATATGAAAAGGAAACAAGCGTCCAATTGTCCTTAATGCACTAATAGTGAACTTTTAATTCATAAAAGTTCACAAAAATGTAAAATGAATATGGTGTTTTAAAAAAAAAAAAGTTATCTTCAGTGCTAATTAATCTAATTCTGGTCTAGTCTGCGTATTAAGATCAAAAAGGTGACTTTAAATATTGATGCAGTACCTGTTGAATTCTGTAAAGATTTGTTGAGTTCATTCTTGTACATAATCGCTTGCAGTGAAACATTTTTGTGCACTCAACCTTGGATTTATTCTCAAATCCTGTTATGTCCTTTGCATTTTAGAATATGAAAATAAATCGACTCTTGATGATTAAAAAACTTGTTCTTGGTTGATTGACATTCGAAACATAACTTAAATGTCAACTTTGTCAGCCTCAAAAACAAAACGCTCTTCACAGACACGGTACAATTCATCAAGTAAGACAGCATTCTACTGTGTTTATTAGAACATGTTTTGAATAGATTCAGAAATGCAGCTGACTGTGATTTTTAACCAAATGCAACCACCAGAAGAGGGAAAGTCCTTCACTCTGCACAATAAATTCACATTTTCATGGTCATCAGATATGGCCCATTTGGATGTTCAGAGGCTCTATAGTTACCATGGAAATGCTGTCATCTTCTATAACATTGATTCACCAATACAGTAGTGGGAAAAAAATTTGGACATCCCATGCATTTGTATGAAACCCCTAAGGGGCTCTATACATTTGTGATATATTACACTAAAAATAATTCTTAAGTCACTGAAGTCTGTCATTGTTCCCTTCTCTAAACCCACATGCTCCCTTCTGCACGTGATCTGTTCTGCTGTTCACGGTTTCATCCATGTTGAAACCGTCAACAATTTTTTTTTAAATTAATTTTTTCATATAAACAATAAAAATCTGTGCCAAAACTTTGTTTCCACTACTGTAAACCCTATAGAGTTGGATCAATGAAAGTGAATGTAGGCACTTGTTTTTATATTCAATTATTGATATTGCCTTTGAAAAACTCACTTTTTCATCAGTTTTCTCTGTTTTTGATATAATAAACATTGACTTTAAAATGAACTTTTATGAATATCTTGTCAGGATTGGTGAAGTGGAGAGAGGACTCATGACAGAGACAGTGACAGAAAACAAAAGATCAGCCAGAGTCTGTGGTTGTGGATGAAATACAGTATGCAGAGTGTCTGTGTTACAGAGGTGATAAACTGAATGGTCCCGCACTGGCAACTGCAAGCCTCACTGCTTATGTAGTTGCAAATTAGCGACGGCTTGTAGCTGCGCAGTGCGAGCCAGGTGATCTGGAGTGGATCTGGGCCAAAGGTTGAGACAGAAGAGGTGAAGATCTGGGGGAAAGGTGACAGCATGACACAGGTTATGACACGTCTACATGATGAGTAAATTAAATGGAAAAAAAAAACATTATTTTCACAGGAAAAAACAAACACCATAATACTGTAATAAATGGTGATACGTCCTTTAACAAAGCTTAAAAATGGAGAAAAAAAAACATCTGGGAAGTACCACAAAATTAGCTCCGGGTCTTAATGGGTTTTAAGGTGCAAGTTCAAAAACCCCTGAACAAAAGCAACTTTGAGTAAGTCTTTAATTATTAAAAGTATTTAAAAGCAGCTTCACACTTCAATAGAACCCAGCTCAGTTACAAAATAAGTGCCAAGTATTCACAGCTAAGGAAGACATTAGGAATATTTGTGGTGAAATAAGGCAGCGTTTTGTGATTTGCATTTCTGAGTAGGCTGGCAGAACTCGTGTGTATTGTTTTTTTTTTTAAATCCGCATGTCTATATATTTTCAGGTCAGGTTAGGTCACCTCTGCAGATGATCCCTACTCCCAACTCTCACCTATAATATAACAGACTTGCATAACTAAACCCATAGAAGGCATATTTTATAACAGTACACATCAGTATTTATATATCTGAGCATGAAACCCAATGATCATATGGTGTAAAAACGCCTAAGACCTTAACAGCCAAACATAAAAACACAGCACTACACTCAGCAAGAGTGTGTAAAATGTGAATCATCAAGTAGATAAAGCAAACCTGATGTTTACCTGCAGGGCAGCGTCTCATGCCAGACCAGATTTGATTTGCCAACCATTTACTACCACCTGTCTTATGCACCAAACAGCATGCACATCCCACTGTACACACACCTGATTGTTTCTTTTTTGTTGTTGTTTTTTTTTTAGTCTGTTTTTTTTTTTTTTCTGTTTAATGGCAGCCGTTTCTCTGCTTGGCATATTCACTTCATGAGTGTCTGCATCCACTTGGCCACATGCCTCAGAGGATAAAATGGCAATTATTTTCTCACTGAGATGATTCAGCTAGATTACATAAACCCATATCTAATCCACATAATATGGTATGGGACATTCCTGTTTTGTTTGTTTGTTTGTTTGCTTACTTATTTGTTTTGTACAGACAATAGTACCCTTATGATCTTAAAAAAAAACAAAAAAACAAAAAACACCTAACAACTGCACATCATCACCACAGGGAACTGCATGGGCTGTGAGACAAACTCAAAGCATAACAAAAAAAATAACACCTTTTTGATGAAGATGTGGGTAATTAAATCTGTCCTAGTACAAAAATTAAGAGGTTCAGACAGACACAAATACAGTTTAAATCTGCATGCTTGGGTATGAAGTCTTCATTTATCCTTCAGTGTTGGTGGTGGCAGATGGTTCCTGCACTGTTCTCAGTCCCAACGCTAACTCTTCATGTGCTCAGGGAATAACAGGATTGGTTAAGACGAACAGACCTGACCTTGTAATTAACTTCATCGACCATCATGTCTTTGTTTTAATCAAAGTATTCTGTGTCCTTGGTTTCAGTTTCTTAGGTGTGTGGGTTAAAGAAACAGCGTTGTGGCCTGGGGAATGTTTTAATTACTTTTTTATTTAACTATGCAACACAAAACTTAAGGGAAAACGTATATGGAACTAGAAAGTTAGCTGACGTTAACCCATAAAGACCCAAACATCCACTGTTGACATTAACCATTTACTGATCTAAAATGTTTAATTCGTGTTGATCCACTAATTTTATTAGTAAAATGTAGTTCATCATTGTTTCTTCATCATCATATATGACCCATTTGGACATCCAGAGGCTCCGTAGTGAACATCTTCTATAATATTGATTGGACACACTTATTCACATTCATTTATTTATATCTTTGAAAAAAACATATATTTTTTTTCAGTTTCCTTTATTACTAATTCAATAACCTTCAACTTGAACCTGAGCTGTAGTGATCATCTCCATTAAATACAGGGAAATACATGATTTTCGCTGGAAAACATGAAATAAAGAAGATAATATTACAAATAAATGGTGATCATTCATCTAAGAAAGAATAAATAGAGAGGAAAATTCATTTGAGAGTTGCCACAAAAGTAACACTGGGTTTTTATGGGTTAATACTATGTTTTACTGGTAACTTTGTAACTTGTATATAGGTTTCAGTATTGTTGTTTATTATTTCATTGTCTTCTATATAAATCAGCATCTAAGGAAACTTGTTCAACACCAACCATTCATTCTTTGCCCTCAGTATTATGTGTGGATGTGACCCCCAGTGTGAAATATTATGATTTAATGGTATTGTGTCTCTTTGTTCATGTTATTTTTAGATATAATTTCTACTTTTCCCCCCATTGAGTGCAGCACCCTGCTGCTTTTCAACTCTGCCTCTTCGATTAAACTTGTATCATTCAGACCTCACAGCCCACATTTTATTCTAACTTGTAAAAACAACTGAGAGATTGTACTTATAAAAAACAGTACCTTTAAGTATTTATTTGTTTTTCTTTCATAATCACTTTTATCAGTTGTTTATTCATTTGTATTAATTTTTCATACAAGGCTTTTAATTTTTAAAGATGTGAATATTTTATTTTGTAGTAGCATAGGTAGAATGGTGAATACACGAGGTCTAGGTTAAGGTTATTTTATACACAGAAAAAAAATAACATATATGTGGCTGATGTTCTCAACATTTCATTGGTGTTTATTTATTTGGTGAGATAAACAGTTGTGAGTTCAAATCCCACCAAAAACATGAACCACTAATCCTGTTAATAATTCATATAAAGGTCAGTTTCTCAGGTTTTTATCAGTAAAAGATGTGCTTTATTTGGCTGTTAAGAGTCTCCAGAGTGAACATGGAAATGCTATCATCTTCTGAAACATTGATTCACTTGTAAAAGGGTATCCCAAAACTAAAAAAAAATATATACATAATTTGAGATAACCATATCAAAGTGACTACATGGTTAGGATAAATGATACTTAATAAGATTTATTTTGGACATAAAATATTTTATTCTAAAAATTTCAAATGAAAAATTCTGTGGGATTGGTTATTTAATAATGTTCCAAGGTTGTTACAAACACCACTTGTGATGCAGCACACATCAATCCAGTATGGTCTAAACAGCTTTCCTCTTGAAACTCCTTATATCACGTCCAAATCTACTTTCCTGTTGGCCTTGTATATGAATTTTTCGAACAAATTCATTTATATTTGATTGAGTTTGGGCATACTTCAAAACACTGTTGCAGCAAATGGCATGTCTGTTCCTGGAAGTAGAAAGATAAAAATGATTACAAAAAGTGCAAACAAATTTGAAACAAATTATTAGGTGATGAAATTATTACCTCCGGCAATAAGGTATTACATTTGAGTCTGTCTGTCAGCAGGATTACGCAAAAAGTTCTGAACGGATTTTCATGAAACTTTCAGGAATGATAGATAATGGGTCAAGGAAGAACCTATTAGATTTTGAATAATGAAGGTCAAAGGTCAAGGTCACACTAAAGTTCAACACCTAAAACACATCAGTGGTAGTAATAGAATCTCGCAGTTCTTTTTTTTAATTCACATCGTGTCACCTTCATACATCACATGGATCAACATGGAGGTCTACCTTGTTTGAAATGTTTTGATAAATGAAGCAAAAGAGTCTGATTTGGCTGCGCAAGCCTTTCTGTGTGGAGTTGAAATGTTTCTCTCCTCATGTCTAAATGGGTTTCCTCCAGGTGGTCTGGTTACCCCTGTCATTATCATGTTAGGGTACAATCCTCCAGTCCAGGTGATTCTGGTTCTACAGCAGGAGATGGGTCCCTGAGCACCGCCCATGGTTGCCCACTGCTCCTTACAGGTTGCCCCAACAACATTGATGATGGGTTAACTGCAAAGGACAAATCTTGTTTTACAGTGTATAAGAACAAATAAAGACTTCACCTTTACTTTTAATCCAGGCCATGGGATACATTACACAGTAGATATTTACAGTTAGGGGTGTATTTGAGTCTTAACAAGCCATTTTTGATCATAAATATACTATAAATACTATATTTTTCAGTTCCAGTTGCCTGTTATTAAATGTTTTATGCCTTTGTCAAATCCATTTCAATCCGTAAGCTGTAATGCACGTGTGTAAATGATAAACTGAAGCTTATTATTGTTGAAATTGTCCTCGTTTTTTCCCCCCAATAAATTATAGGTTGTTGAGTTACAGATGTCCCCTGAACGACAATGAGTAGAGGCTTGTTTTCATGTTCAGTTAACAACATATTTTTGCTGGAAAAAAGCTATTTTGCTTCATTTTTTTCTGTTTTGTTATAATAACCTTTGAATTTACTCCGGGCTTTTCCATGAATTTTTTTTACAGTCAGAAACAAATGATCAGACCATCAGAAACAATGGTTATGCAATCAAGTACTAAGTCCTGTGTGTATCATGTTACTAAAATAAACAGAAAAGAAAACATGAAATGCCTAAAAACACTGTTTTCGTCAGTACAATGACATAGATACTGATATAAGAACTGAAAGCATTTTGGTTATTATAAAAAAAACTTGAAAAATGTCTAGATATCAGCCCTGAAATTAAACTTTTATTAGCTGTTTTTTGTTGTTGTCATTATATTTATCCAAACAAATTTACCTTTAATTGTATTAAGCAGTAACATGAATGAGAAATTGAACAAAACAAAGGTGGTCTAATATTTTTTAAGAAATATATTTTAAGAAAATGCCTGATTTTGACTGAAAATGCTAAATTCATATTATTTAAATGCAGGCACACATTTGAAAGTCACCATAAAAATACTGCCCTATAAAGTAAAAAGGCAGTAACTGCACAGATACCAAACTGAGAAAAATTACCTTAAAGTTCTCTTACTGTTCAGCCCCAGTGGTTGTAGGTAGATTATTGGACAGTATTGGTACTGAATATTACCTATTTATACAAAAAAAAACAGCGTGCCTTATATATGGATTAATTCTGGTAGTACTTAGTGACTGGGAATTTGCACTTTTTATCTCATAATTTTGACTTCTTATCTCATGATTTTGCCTTTTTATCTCATTATTTAAACTTTTTACCTCATGATATTGACTTTTTATGTCATAATTTTGACTTTTTATCTCATTATTTTAACTATTTATCTCATAATTTTGACTTTTTATCTCATGATTTTACCTTTTTATCTCATTATTTTAACTTTTTATCTCATAATTTTGACTTTTTATCTCATGATATTAACTTTTTATGTCATAATTTTGACTTTTTATCTCATAATTTTGACTTCACTTACAGTAATGCACCTTATATATGAAAAACCATTCAGTCTTATAGTCCAGTGCGTCTTATAGTGTTGAAAATACGGTAATTACATAATCTGTTTCAGTCTAATACAAAGATTCACTGTAAACTATTGGGTCAGAGCCCTAAATGGACATTGGTAAGAACACAGTAAAGGTATTTACTGTCTTTTTGTTTTGCTTTACTAGTACTTTTTGCAGTTACACCCACAATTTGTTTTCCAAAACGACAGCCATTTGAGAATAAATATTTCATAACATGACAAACACAATAAAACTAATGTTTGTTCCAAAAATGCAGTTACTGCCTTTTTGCTTTGTAGGACAGAACAGTTATATGTGTTTTAAGTTTGAATATAACCTAAAGGCTGATGGTGTTTCATCCTTCTGTTCATCACAGGTGTGTGGCAATAGTCCACCATCTAGTGGTAAATGCACCATAATCAAACCTTTTCTCTCTCTCTCTCTCTCTCTCTCTCTCTCTCTCTCTCTCTCTCTCTCTCTCTCTCTCTCTCACACACACACACACACACGTTTCAAGTGCAGGGCATGCAGACCTGTTGCGTTTATCTCCTCCAATGAACTCATTTTGATGTCTTGATATGGGGGTAAAAAAACAAAAAAAAACTTCCCTCTACTGAAGAACCCATGTTGTCCTCCAGCTCAGCACACTTATCCTTTAAATAAGGCTGGAAGACGCACATCCATTTATAGTGAACCGTATAAGCTTTAAGTGACTCATATCAGCGCAGCTACTGAAGATGATTGGGAATGTTTTCCACGCTTCGCTCGTGTCCCCATGCCTGTTTGTGTTCATCTATGCTCTACTCCTCTGGCTCCTATCCAGTCCACAGTATTTATAACCATACAGAGGTAATCACCACTCAAGGAATCCTGGCGAAATCAGCCTCCAATCACTAAACTTGGACTGAGAAACTGAATTTAGGATCCACCTGATCGGGGTTCTTTCTCTCTGACAATCTGACAATGAAGAAGAGCATCACACCTGAAGGTAAAGCTATTAAATGTATTCATCTTATCATTAGTTCATTGATGCGTTGTTACCTTTTGGCGCGCGTAATAGTCTCCATCCTCCACAGAAGATTTTTTTTTTTTTTTTTTTTGCAGCTTCCCCCTTCTCATCTATTTATGGCTCGTGGGTTTTTTTTTCTTCTTCTCTCTCTCTCTCTCTCTCTCTTTCTGATCATTTGATTTCACGTCTAACAGTGAACTCCTGAAGAATTAAAAAGGACGGTGTCTTAATGATCAATACCTGTTAGTGTATTTCTAAATCGATTGGCAATCTGCAACTGATGCGCGCACAGTTAGAACACGGAGGGGCCGCCTGTTGTTTCCGTGGGTTCCACAGAGGCTGCACAGCCAGGGGGCTTAGTGAGAAATCTAAACCCGTGCAGGATTTCCACATAAGTGTTTTGAACTTTAATGATCAGTACAGATAAAGTGGATAATTGTTGTCTGTGGGCAGTAGGATGTGGATGTTCAAGGCATTCCTGATTCATTTCATTTGTGTTTGTGTCAGTATCCAGATGTCAGAGATTCACCCTGCAGGTAAGATCAACCCCTTTCTAAAGGTGTTTATTGATACAGCTGCTGTAATGTTTAATTTCTCTGCAGTTCTTGGTTGAATAGTACAAGAAAAAAAAAAGCATGCAGACAGGTGACAAATCAATTGGAGGAAGAAAAAAAAAAAAACCCTAACAAACAATGGGAGTGGCCTCTTCTAGGGGTAGAGGGTTCACATGATGGTGATTATTTCAAAGTCTATTAGAGATTTTTTATGTCAACAAAAAGATGTCCATCCCTCATTGTTAACCCTCAAAGACTTAAAACACCCACTGTGGACAAAAAAAAGTATCCACTGATCTAAACCATGTAATAATTTCTCATCCTCTAATCATATAAATACATGTAAATAACTGAGATAAAATGCAGCTTGTCATCAAATATGACCTATTCGGACATTCATATCCTCCTTAGTGAATATGGAAACACTATCATATTCTTCAACATGGATTCATCATTAAAATCCAATATATTTTGATAAATGGAGGTGTTACTTTTTATGTTCATATTTATGAAAAAGCATATTTTTTCTTCACTTTATTGTGTTTTCATGTGTAGAACCTGAAGAACAAACTACACGATCAGTACATTAAATACATGAAAATACATGGTTTTCATACAGAAAAATGCAAACTGGTGACGAATCACATGGGGAAGGTGAAACGAACAGAAAAATGCAGTTGGAAGTTACAATAAAATTAATTTCATATAGGTCTTTGAGGGTTAAAGTAGCTCTGAAACCCATCCACGTGGTTCCACAGTTTACTCATTCACCCTTCTGTGTTCTTACTTTCATTTGCCACCTATCTTTATCTTTGAACTTGGCATGGCTGTACTAAAATCCAAAGCAGCCCACCCATAAGAGGTATAAAGCTGCCATTTAGTCACCCGTGTAAATGTGCACGCTGACCTTGTAGCCCCTCACAGCTTTCAGACGAACGCTTTTCTGTAGTGTAGGGCAGAGCTCAACTCAGACTGTGTCCAGTTCATGTCTGAGAAGCTCTGCTGATGAGTGACTCACTGTGTCTTTGCTTCTGCTCTCCCACACTCAGTCATCTCCTCTTCAGCTCTGTGGAAACAGCCTTGTTTCGTCTGTCTCTGACTGAGTCGCCTCAAACTTGCTTTTTCCTCTGACCTTGTCATCTCCTGTCCCTCATAATGTCTTTGTCTTGTAAACCCACACATACATATATGTACAACACGTGTGATGAAAACAAACTATTGGTTTAACTGGTCCTTTTTATTTTACTAGGGAAAGCAAAATATTAGTAATGGTTTTTGATGTAAAAATAAAAAATAAAATAAAAAAATCCTTCCTCTTTAAATGTCTCACTATTTATTTCACTAGTTCTACTTTCTGTACAATGTCTTATACCACCCACTGGTACTATTACTGTTCTATTTCTGCATGGCTGATCATTGAAATCTTTTGTTCATCCCAACATATGCACTGGTTGTATTGAAGACCCATGTAACAGTTTAGAAAAAGAGCAGACAAATTGCAGCTTTTAATGTGAATTTAAAGTAGTTTTCAGAGAGAAAGGAGTGTTTCTGTTCTGGAACAGTCATCTGGTGCACCATTCTGTCTCCTCTAAGCTTCAAACTCATGTTAATTTACACAGTTATTTGTACACAAGTGAGACATTGATCAAATTTGACCCTAAACTAGTTACTGTATTTTACCAAAGCATAAAGATGGTCTTCTAAAACAACCTCTTTTTCATTTCTTTTTTTTTTCTCTTCCATTTATAGCATTATGGTGACACTGCTGCCTGTCAGCCTTCATAGAGATGCTCACCGATTCAGACCAGTCCCTCTCCCGTTCCCTCACACCCAACCTTCACTCTCCATCTGGACGCAGCCCAGGTATAGCAACACGTGGCCAGTCCTCCCTCTCCCTTCCTGAGCCCGAAGCCTGGAGGAAATCCAGCCTCACCGCCCGTCATGGTCTGGCACAAGGGGCTCGCTCCTCCTCTCTGCAGGTTCCTCATGTAGGCCCAGAGTGCCTGGGGCTGCCCCCCCGAGCAGCGAGCTTTGATGTATCTTGTGCTGGGGATGAGGGCTCCGACCAGGGTTCAGGGTCTCTAAGCCCTCATGGTATGCATCGGCGGCGTGGAGGGCTTGTGGAACAGAAGGACATCATCATGGCTCACCAGGCTCACAAAATTCAGAGCACGCCACAGGCCCGCAGGAAGGAGTGGGAGTAAGTATAAAAGAGATTCAGAGGTGAAGAGTTCCTTTTAAATTGAATGTGTAAAGATGATAAATCTCCACAGAGGATCAAAATCCTAATGGAAAACAGTTCACATTGGTTAGAACTAAACTTAAGAGGCATCAGTCCATTGAACATCGCTGCTGAAAAGGCACAGAACTTTAGTTTTAAATATTATTTAAGGTCATGGTGCTTTTTCAAAGACATGAAATAAGTCAAGCTGATATTTAGGGGACAGGGTGTAAAATATTCCATTTGTACAATTAGAATTAGTCTGAATATTTCAGACAATAAACCTTTTGCACTTGTTGCACTGTTATACTCCTCCACCTCATCTCTTTATGAGTTTTCATTTGTATAGTAATAATTGAATGTAAAAGGACCACCTCTCCTGATTTTAGCTTGTTTTTGTTATAGTACTTGGATCTTTAATTGAGCATCGGAGCTTTTACTGATCATTATTACAGTTCAAAACCTTGATGTGATGTAGTAACTCATGGCAAAGATTCAGATCATCATAAGGTTTTGATCCTTAGATATTTTATCTGACTAACTGAAGCTGGTTTTCTCATTTTGAAGTCTGAGTGTTCAGATATTTGCTATTGGATGGCCACAAAAATGTGTTAAGCAGAGCGCCCTTCTAAATAACAATCCTTAAAGTCTTTGTATCCTCCACTGGACTGAAATGTATTGAAAATTTAAAGGTTCAAGTGACTGACCACAGCTGTATCTGTATGACAAATATTATTGTTTTGTTGCTTAGATACAAAGCACTTATTTCAAAGGGTGCTCATAGTAATACGTATGCAGATGCTTTTGTTCCCAGCATAGCTACAGTTCCAAGAATGAATCACTAAAGATGTTCCCACTGAAAGCAGTAGGAACAGCAGTGGGATGGAAATCAGTGATTTTTAAAACACCCAGTGTGTGTAACACAGTCGCCTGTGTTTTACCATAATCAGATGCTGGATGGTGTTATTAACGCTGGAGCTAAGGATGCTTGGTGGGTAACCTTTGAACTCTAGAACCACATCGCTCTGATTATCTGCTTACTGCCACTTGAATGTGGAGTGGTACTCTGTGAGCATCACTTCTGAGCCCTCAACAAACCCCCTCCTCCTGTTCCTCCCATAAACCCCTGCTTTTCCTTTTACTCTGCTGTGCCTCCCCCACCCACTCCACGTCCACTTTACTGATGTAACGTCATCCTTACTTCTTCATCATTGTCCATCTCATTCTCTTTTTTTATCATGTGTACCACTGTATGTATTTGCTTCGCTAGTCAGAGCAGTACATATTTTACTTTAAGTCTGTTTTTTGTTGATTGCATGAGCAATTATAGTACATTAAAAAATATTAAAAGATGCTCCAAGAAAGAGAGCCAAATGATGAACATGCATTGTGGTTATTTGTCCATTAGGGGATGCTAGGGAATCAAAGTAGATCAGAACAGGAAGTAGAAAATGATGTTTAGCAGTATAGTTGGACATAAATGCTTAAAGACTGTAACTGATCAATTTGTCAGTGAATTAATGCATGATGGAACATTTCTGTATAAAAGGAGTATATAACTATTTTACCCTCAATACTTTACTTTCAGGTGTTTTGCAGAACTTTGACTATAGGTTTGACTATAGGTTTATTGATTATATATACACAATATGTAGTATTTTATTATATTTTATTGAAGGTTTCTTTGAATTCTCTGAAACCCCTAAGTGTAATGTACATATGTCTGAAGATTGTAAAATATAATCTCATCACACCACTGTGCATTGATAGAAGCATCCGTTTATTGGTCAAATTAAACTGACATAACTCTGTACTAGAATATGTCTGTTGCTAGGGAACAGAGAGAAAAATAAAATGCTAAAACCACTCCAGTCAATGCTGGGTGAAATCCTGTCTGCAATTATATAAATGCTCTTCAGAGTTCTAGCCACAAAGTACGCCCATTAACGTTTAAACTCACAGTATATGTCACCTGCTTCATCTGTCTTCATCTTCTTTTGATTTTCAGAGTATGTACTTTCCTGGACTGTGCACTTAGAAATGTATCTGGAGCTACTATAGCGCTCACATCACTTCTGCTTTGTTCAAGTTGTGCTCCTGTTAGACCATCTAAAACTCCTCTTAATCAGCTGAACATGCTTCTTTCTGTTACCTTCATCTCTTTCAAACTTTAGTTAGTCTTTCTACTTTTCTACTCTTGCTGTTACAGTTTATGCAGCTATTTTCAGAATCCTTTGAGTAGGATGTGAGCGAAAGCAGAACAAAAGCCAAATGCCCTTAAAAGTGATTGCATCTGGTCACTGGTACAGAGTGGATTATCAGCACAGTAGTGTGTCGGATCGCTGCTTCTTAAGGATATCCAGTGACGAACGGGTGGAGGGTGGGGTGTTGTTTCACGGGGCGGGGGTATTTGTAAGGAGAAACAGATTTCTGTAGGAAGAGGTTGCTCTATTGTGCAACATGGCTTTTGTTGGCAGAATGAAAAGAACGGAGCAGGAATTCAAGAGAGCTATGTCGCTATGGAAACAACAGCAAAGAGAGCTGGAGACAGAGAGGGAGAAAGAGAGAGATATACTGTTTACAGAGATTGACAAATATTTTTGTTGGGCTACATAGATGATGTTTTTAATGAGCACTTGTGTAGAGCATTTTAACAGAAATGAGTTATATTTAGTCATAATGTAATTTGTGGTATGTAATATACAGTAGTAGTGTTTGCATACAGATAAAATGATATTACATGCTAATTACATGTTATTTTCACATTGTGTATTTGATAGGTCATTGTAGCTTTTTTTGTTGTTGTTGCTCTTCTGCTTTGCATGAACTGACACACCCGCCTGCTTCATGCAGATTAGGAAGAGGAGGTAACAGACTCATGGCTGAGTTTTGGAGCTTAGTTAAGGACTTATTCATAGATCCTGTTAAATCTATTTTTTTTTCTCCCCCAGATCTCAACACGTTTGCCAAGCATAAATTTGTCACTCTCTTGGCTGCTTTCACAATCCACCCCCCCCCCCCCTCCACCCCCACCCCCCTCACCCCCCCTGTCTGAGCTGAGCCCTCACTCTCTGCCCGTAGTCATATGCTGATACCTGGTTTGTGTTGCACAGTTGACTCCGTCAGTCAGTTGCTCAAGGTGATGTTTATGTCAATGACATACATAGGCTATGGGAAGTGGACTGATGCTGTGAGCAAGTTGGATTCTAATTGCATTTACTTAACATATCGAACTGCAATTTCCAGGCATGAAAGCAGCCATGGCTGAATAATATCATGTCTGTGGGGGCTGGAATGGTCATCTTTGGGAAACAGTGGGGAAGGGAGGAGAGCAGCAGATGGGGCGAGAGAGCCCAGTTGCCTAATGAGGTCTCACTTGTGGCACTGAGTGTGAAAAAGACCCTGCTTTCTTCTCTTCTCCCTCAAAAAGGGAGCAGCCCTAAGATCTATTTCATGCTCTATTTTTACTCCTGACTTTTACTCCAATATTAGCACAATGGCCTACTTTTAAATGTTTTAATAGTGCAAGTCTGTCTTCATTAGTGAAAATATGACAATCCTGTCTGACTATCAATTAGTGAACATTTTTAAAGTGCACTCACAGTATTCATATGGGACAAACTCAGACTCATTTTCTATAAATTACCTTTAGGGATTCAAGTAGGGGGCATAGGATGAGTGGATATATTTGTTTGTCCACTTGTTGCCTTTTTCTGTCTCTTGTTTTTGGTGGATTTTTTTCCACGCCTTTCTTTTTCTGACTGAGCTTTTGCCACAGCACCCACAAAGATCTTTACATAATTGGTTTTAAACCACACACCCACACGGCTTCAAATGTATATAGGCTGTTTTTTTGTTTAGTTTTTTTTTTTTTTTTTTTTTAATTTCTATTATTTATTTATTTTTTATAAAAACGTTTTTCTTTTTTTTCTTCCTCCCCTTCAGCAAACTCTAATTGCTATGGTAACAAAATGCATGTCCCTCCTCTCTTCCACTTTTCATTCAGATGAATTTGGAAATCGCCATCATGGATCACTGTGGGAGGGGGTGGCTGGTGCTTATGCGCTCCTGGCTCCCTGATAATATCCCTGCAAGTGTTAACATAAGATACATCCTGCGACTCTATTGCTACATTTCCGACTGAGCACATTATGAATGCATGCATTTTTATACATTCTTTGATCGGCGCTTCCTTTAAAACGAGATCTTCCTTTTTGGCGAGTTCACCAGGTGGAGAAGATGCATAAAGTTTGCGAAGACTTCTGTCGGATCTGTCTGTTTGATAAACATAGAGTTGATCCCACAGCCTCCGGTTTGTCGAATTTAATCGAGCTTGGATGGTGATAGAAAACTGCAAGGTAACTCAGTGGATCTCTCCCCCCTCTCTCTCTCTCTTCGTTGCCCGAGTGTAGAGAGACACGCGCTGACATTAAAAGTTGTCCACAGCTGATTCTAATCTGTTAATCAGATGGGATAACACTGATGCTGTGCCCGTGTATGTATAGGTACCTCTGTCAGCACTGAGTAAAAGGATGTCGATGACTTTTTGAGCGAAATTCATATTACAAGCATGCGTCTTGAGGAAATGGAGTTATAGAAATCAACTTTTTTTTTGGGTGGGAGGGTGGGGAGGTGTTGGTTCTTCAGTGACTCGAAGACCCACTTATTCTTTTTTTTTTTTTTTTTTTATCTTTACTCGAAATCGTCTTTAGTAAAACCCTCTAAAGCCGGCGGTGTCTTGATTTCTTTGTAGAATGGCTCGGTTTGGAGACGAACCCGTTCCCACCGCGGTGGACTCCGGGGATGGGGATGCGGAGCGCGGCGCGGATGGTCAGGACGCAACGGCGGCGGGACTTACCGCCTCCATGAAACAAGCCAAGGCTCAGCGGGCCCGGACCATGGCTCTGTACAACCCTGTCCCCCACCGGCAGAACTGCCTCACCGTCAACAGGTCGCTTTTCATATTCGCAGAGGACAACATCATCAGGAAATACGCGAGGAGAATCATTGAATGGCCATATCCTTCTATGTAAATATAAGTCACATGTGTGAAGTTATGGCTTTATATTATTATTATTATTATTATTATTATTATTATTATTATTATTATTATTATTATTATTATTATTATTATTATTATTATTATTATTATTATTATTATTATTATTATTATTATTATTATTTATATTCTTGTCTCTGTTCAGTTCAGCACCATGGACAGCGCACACATCCCAGTGCAGGGAATGTATTTGCATGACTTCTTAGAAATAATTCCTTTCAGTATACCCCCACCCCAGTACAGTATCTTAACTATCTGTAATTATTATTTCCTTGAAGCTGTCCTGTCCTCTGTGTGCATATGGGGAGATTTAACCTCCTGATGTTAAACTGTCCTGCATCACCTCCCCTTTGCGGGCTTGATGGAGTTTGGAGTTTGCATGTGCCTCAGTGCTGACATTAGACAGAAAGTTAGCATGTGGTGATCATTAGAAGCAGTTCTGCTCACTGTGGGGGTGGCATGTAGGCACATCTCTGCTGCCTTAGTGCTCATTGGAATATGAACCTGGCCATGTGTAGGTGTCAGTTCAAATCCACTAGGCTGCATTTATTCATTTCTTGCTGTAACAGTGGCCGACAGTTTCTTTTCCCTGAACTTCAGTCAGATCTAGATTGATTATTTAAGTTATTTTGTCATACTCATAGAAAAATCACTAATTCAGGTGCATATTTTCCTAATTACACAGCGGGCATATGAATTCAATAAGGCTACTCACTTGTTTAATTTTTATTCATGTTTAACAAGTGTTTTTTTTTTAAGAAAAAAAGTCATATAGATATATAGAGGTTTTGACAGCATAATCAGTTTAACAGCATCATTCAGTTGCCGATCTACCCACTGCTCCTCCTGTCTTACACCCCCATCTATGCAGCGTGCCAGTCTCCCACTGTTATCTAACCACAGGCTCTGTGGGTGTGTGGGAGTGGGGCTAGTGGTCAACGCTAGCTGGCCACTGGCAGCTCAGTAATGTGACTGCTGGTATCACAGAGGCAGAGGCATGTGGGAGAGAGCTGGCCAGTAGTACTGTGGTGGATCGTGGGCTGTAAAAGCAGCACATGTCAGAGTATTGACTGGGTGAGACCCAGATTTTTGCACATAGCAGCCAAGTTCTAATATTGCAAGTGCAAAACAGATTCATAGGGAATTATAGGAAGCGATAACAGTGGTATTTCTACTGTATGTTTTGCATAAATGTGCTGTTGTTTTTATACAGGATATTTATTTATGTATATTGAATTGTTTGCTTCATGGAAATGTTATTTCAATGTTGTGTTGTTTGTTGTCTTAGGAAGCTTGTATCACTCCATATTAAAAAAAAAAAAAGCAGGATATTTTAGATTGACAGCTCTGGAATAAACTACAGTTCCTTAAAGAACCTTATCAGCATTCATGTGTTTATGCAACACTGACAAGTTATATACACTTGAAATTACCTCTAATAATTTAAACGTCATGCTGTAGATATTCAAATGTTTAATGTGCTTTTTCTACCTTGTAGACAGCCACTTATTTACACTCTACTGTATGGGCTATGAAAACTATTTATGACTCCTAAAAGTTATGTAGTCCATCACAGATCGCACTTATTACTGTTACTGTTACAATAAAAAGTATAGCTCTAAAAAATAAATGTAATATTGGCTGTGCTAGGAAAGATTGTAATTGAGAGTAGGTTCCAGACATACAACAGTGTATTATAAACTATATGAGACAAACACCATTGTATTGATTTAAGTGAAAAAAAAATTAAACCAGAACAACTGGGGGGAAAAATCTGCCTCTCAAAAAGATCAGGAGAACAAATCAGAAATGTAAATGTGAATATTGCATCACCTAATACAGTTAACAGCAACATCTATGTGATGTGTGGGCTAAAACATGCTAAATGACTGCAGTGTGGTAACAGGTAAGATGTAGTAATGGAGTGGGTTAGATTGATTAAGTATTTCCCACTTGAGCTATTTTCAACTGCAACAATGTGGACTTGTCAATGTGAGTCAGTGTGGGTCCCAGAGGCCCCCATCTCAGCACTCCTCTGTGAGTCAGTGACCCCATTTCACTCAAGGCAGGAAAATTAATAACAGGGAGCAGCTGCCTCATGGGAACTCCGAGAGACTCAAAGTCACAATCACATACAACTGTTAAGGCATATGTAGTCACACGCAGTGCAAGTTGATTCACACATATGAATCCCCTTAAGGGTTAATGCAGCTTCATACAGACGGATGTGTCATCTCTATGTTGCATGCATGTTACATAAATCCTGATACAAATTAAGGACTATATTGTGAAGTTAAAATCTCAGAGGACATTAAAATACACGTCTGGAATTTGGAGTTGCATCAGAATGAGAAACGCCTCTTAAATAAATACAAATAGACACACGAGTTTTGCAAACATTTTCTTGTTGTCTGTTTTATTTTGAGCATTTTAAATTATTTAATGTATTTATTTTCAACACATTTATTTACACACTGAACATAGGTGTCAAGATTGAAATTAGTTGTGGAACATGTGACATTATTTCTATGCGCCATATATATGTAGTTTATACGTAAGCTCAGTATTGGCTTGTCTTCCTCATAAACATGCTATACAACTGAAACATTATGCCTCATCACTTCCTGCAGTTTCAGCTGTAATCAGTAAAAAGAGTTTCTGTGTTTGCTGTAGTTTGTGCAGTTCGACCATTCAGGTGAAGGTGACTTCACAGTGCTCTCTTCCCCTCCCTTACCTGCTCTTTTTCTCTTCATGAAAAGCACTTTTAAAAGCAGGTTGCCATGGATACTGCAATCTCTCTAACAGATTGCTTTCAGTACCACAGAATATGAACCATGCTATAATTCATCTGTCATTTAATCATCAACCATCCATTTAGCAGCACCTACTTCTTTCAGCTGCAAAAAAAAAGCTCAGTAATAGTCATTATTATTGTGCATTGAACATTATGTCTGATATAATGTGTGTCCAGCTCTACTCAGAACATCATAATTTAATAATTGCCGGATAACATTATTGGATGAGATCATATTTCTGTAATACTTATAGACCAGGACTATGATAAAAATGTGAACTGATGGTTTTTTTTTTCTTTAAATATGTGTTATAAATGTAATTATAATTGACTTTTATGCATCAGTTTTGTCCTTGAGTTGTGAAAAAGTACTTTCTTTAACTTTGTGGCCTTTACACCATTTGAGTACATGATCCTGGCCACCATCACTGCCAACTGTGTTGTCCTGGCTTTGGAGCAGCACCTCCCTGGAGAGGATAAGACGCCCATGGCAAAGAGACTGGTGAGGACAAAATCCTGAACAAAACTGTGTTTAATTACAGAATTTCATGTCACAGCCTGCATGTACGTATATAAGTAAAGGTTAGAGATTATTTCAGCTAAAATTTCCACCTCCCTTCACTTCTTTTGTTTTCAATAGGAAAAGTCAGAGCCGTATTTTATTGGGATCTTCTGCTTCGAGGCGGGTATCAAGCTGGTGGCTCTGGGTTTCGTTTTCCATAAAGGCTCTTATCTGAGGAATGGCTGGAACGTCATGGACTTCATAGTTGTGCTCAGTGGGTAAGTGACAAGCTTTGGTTTCCATGACAACCCAAATTTTCCAACAAAGTGAGAAATGTTTGTTTTAAACTTTGTCAACAGATTTCTAAGTCATTGCTCGCCAAGCATACTGGTGAAATCTGGTTTTGAGAAAGGAATACTGAACAGTTGAATGCTGCCCAAAACCTAATTCATTTACAATGTAATTCACTCATTTTCTGCTCTGATCGTCTACTACTGAAATCAGAGCAAAGCAGCTGTTTTGTATCAAGCAGTCTTTTGTTTTAGCAGTAGCATCCTATTGCCTGCAAAGTTTTTTGAATCAGTTTTCATAGACTCCATGCATTTTACAGGTTCCATAAATCACTTCCATAAAGTATCCCAGTAAACCATGTTAGTGATGCAGGATGCTGTGTTGCAGTTTTGTTCGCCTGGCCGAGATGAATTATAGTGTTGTAAACATTACATAATGGCTGCATTTAACAATTACTCTACAGGATGAAGCACAAGTGAACTGGCATTTTTTTTTTTTTTTTTAAAAAAGCTGAATAATCAATGTGCGATTACCAAAGAACGTTTTATAAACTGCATCTTTTTTGTCCATTAGAATTCATAGAGGGAAAAAATGCAATGTCGGAGCATCCATCTTAGTAGTACAGTACAGTAGTTGAAACCATAGGCTATTTATAAATAGTGGAAATATGGTTATGAAGTTTTGAGTTTGGTATGTTGGCTGTAGCTCTCATAGTTCTTGGAAAATGTCATTTTCTCATAGTTGGATATGAGTAGAAAAAAGACATGGCCAAAATTTGTAAATAAATGCTATGTTACTGAAAACAAAGATCATATTGCCTCGACAAGGGCTTTCAGCGGCTAAATAAATATTGGAATTGGATGTGTTAACATTAATGTCAACATTGAGAACATATCTACCTTTAAGACAGACCATGTAATCCAAGGGTCTCAAACTCATTTTCTTCCAGGAGACACATTCAGCCAGCTTTGATCTCAAGTGGGCCAGACCAGTAAAATAATAACAGAATATTTTCAAAATGTTCTCTCTTTTTTTTTTTTTACTGCACCCATAAACACCCATTAAATTATGAAAATACTTACTTTTATAAACTATCCAAACAAGAAAGATATGAATAACCTGACAAAAAGTGACATTATGGATCAGTTCTACAAAGGCAAAGGTACATTTATTTGTATAGTACATTTCATGTACAGGACAATTCAAGGTGCTTTAGATAAAACATATAAGAAAATTAAAATGATTAAAATGCATTAAAAGACAATTAAAATAAGAGACAAAATATTTAAAAGACAAGAATTTCATTAAAAGCTCCAGTGAACAGTACATTTTCAGTAAAATTGTCTCAGACCTCAGGTATTCAGGTAGTTTGTTCCACAGGTGAGGGGCAGAACAACTGAATGATGCTTCACTTTGTTTGGTTCTGATTTTGGGAACACACAGTAAACCTGTTCCTGATGACCTATGACCTCAGGGCTCTGGATGCTTCATAGGGAACCAGCAGGTCTGGAATGTATTTGGGTCCAAGGCCGTTTAGTGCTTTATAGACCAGGAGTAAGACTTTGAATTCTACCCTTTGACCCACAGGAAGACAATGTAAGGATTTGAGGACTGGTGTGATGTGGTCTAGTTTCCTGGTACTGGTCTGGACTCTGGCAGAAGCTTTTAGGATCAGCTGTAGCTGCCTGACTGGGGTCTAATCCAGCTACAATTTAGATTAACCAATTAACCTATCAGTGCATGTGTTTGGATGGTGGGAGGAAACTGGAGAAAACCCACGCAGACAAGGTTAGAACATGCAAACTCCACACAGAAAGTCATCCATCCATCCTTCCATCCATCCACACATCCATCTTTTTTATTTTTTTTATTTTTTGTATTTTTTATTGTGACTTTATTTATCTTCTTTTAGACACGCTAATACATGTTCTTGTTGCTTCAAATTCTTGCCCACATTGAAAACTTTAATATTTTTCACCAAGTGTTTATTGACAGGTCTTTTTTTGACAGTTTACTCATGTGCTAAGGTGATCTTATTAATTTTTTATTTAATAATATTTGTTTTAAACAAATATTATTGGGTAATAGATTACAACAACAAGTCTATAATGCTACTTTGATTAACTTTAACATTTAACTGAGATAGTACTTTACATATTACCTCATATGTGACCCTTTGGGCTCCTGTAGGTCTTATCTTTAGTCCAAATATTGTTACTTCCAACTCCAGGAAACCCAAAAAACATTAGGCACAGGCCTGTTATTTTGCCATCAAAGCAGTTGATGTCATCATGTCTATGCATGTGCTGATGTCACCATATCAATTGCCTCTATATATGTGCAGAGTTTAAACTAAATGAAAAGAAAATGGATTTTTTATAGACATTTATAATTTCACTTATTATATGTCTTATATGGGAGAATTTTTTTTTAAAAATTCATAAATAATTTAACTTTGACAACTACCATACAGCTATTCACTATAAACCCAATTTAGTAAGAATTAAGGAAACAGTTTTGTTCCTTCAGACATTCGAAATGTCACCCATTATAAGTAAATTTTCCTTTTTAAATTCATAACAAATTTGAACTTTGACCTAACTTTCCCAAAATCTATTCAGATCTATTTTGGGTCACTGGCATTTTATAAACCCAATGTGGTATGAATTGAAGGAACAGTTTTGCTGCTAGACTGTTCACAATCACAGAAACAAAGAAACAAACCAAACCAAAACAATGATTAAAAAAAATGTAAAACATTTGTAAACAACTAAACAACAAACTATTGCAAATGTGCAAATTATCCATCTATTGAATATATAGAGTCATATAGAATCAATGCCTCATGAGGCCATTCATGGAACTGCAGGTTTCAGCACATCTGCAAGATTTTATTTTTCAGCCTCACAAGTAACCACTTGGTTGAAACCAGCCTGTTAATATAAAAAATGTAATATCTGCTGAGATGTTTCCAAATAATCTCTTTTGACTTTGCATTTGGTTGGACTGCATGATGAATTACAAACTTGACTGACTGCATGATCAGAAAAAAAAAAAAAGCTTTAATGCTTCACCTGCTGATTTTGCAATTAGTTTAGACCAGTTTTTAAAAGGCTGTGGTTGTTGAACCAAAAGATTAATTTCAGACGCTGATTGTCAGGATACATCGATGCATTCATGTGTGTGGCAGCGTATGCCAAATTCTACCACTATTTTTGCCACATATGCACATAGTGTGTTTAAATGGCTTCCTCTCACTGCCTGTTATTACCACATGGTTAGTGGTGTTTGACCCTATAGCCAGGTCTTTCATGTTGTGATGTTGTGATTTTTATTTGTGAGCCTATACATTTAAACACTACATACATCAACGGGGAAGCACAACGCATAAATCCAGGAAAATATGTGTTTCCATGGCACAGTCAGGCTCTGCAGTCAGCAATAGGTGGGTGGATAAGTGGATTGGCAGTTGTGTCTAAAACCTGCTTCGGTTCGCCCCCAGGACCTCTATGAATTAAGTGTGAATGCAGTGCTGGAGATGTTATGCAAAATAATGGATGGATAGAGAGAGGAGAAACGAGAGGTAAAAGAAGACAAGGGGAGAAAAGCAGATGGAGAAACACAACCAGGAAAAATATAATGAGGGGCATAAGTTGTTTTCTGTGAGACTGGGTTTAGTGAATTAAATGTGCAGGAGTTAACTGATGTTACCACTGAGATGCTGTTTATGGCTAAATGTACAGTATTCAGTATTCAGGAAGATTGCTTTTGGCGTGTTGACATCTCATTTCAACCTGACACCCACATCTTTCTTTTTCTCTGTATTTCTGATTTCTGCGTCTGTCTTTCTGTCTCACTGCTTCTCCCTGCCTCTTACATAAAAGGGATATCAGCATCACGTTTTACAAACCAGTTCATGCTGGCCTAAACACTGTGTTTTGGACTGATTTTCACAGAATTTGTTAAGTCCAATCCTCTAACAACCGATTGAGAGCATTTGTTAACATAAAAATACTTAGGTAGTTTTAATGACTTAACTTGAATTTCTCCCATCAGTTAGGGGTGAAATTTAGCAGAGAAGCATTTAAACTCTGCTGAATAACAAATGAGCTTCATATATATATATATATATATATATATATATATATATATATATATATATATAAAGCTAGATTTTAAAGAAACATCATCAGGAATAACATATCAAAAGACATGACAGTTTTATAGAACTCAACAGGTGTTTTGACTCTGGTATGTAAATGCAAAGCCATCATAAACATACCCAAAATTAAATTAATAGTATTAATATTGTATAATTATAATAGCAGCCAAATAATGAGGCTAAGATTATCTTTAAATGTTTTGTTTTTGTGGCAAACGTTGCAGCTGCAGTGTGTTCTTTGGAACACTGCCTGTTACTAAAAATAGAGATTTAGGGTACAATATGACTTTAAATGCTCTAATAACCTATTTTTTTAATCAGATTTTCAACATGAGGGAGTCACTCGCACTGACACACATTTTCTACCAAAATCTGATTTGTTGCTAGACTAGAAAAATGTGTTTTTCTTACTGGGTCTATTGTTCACAGTCACATTTGTTAAAGGGATTTAGGTACTAAACTTTTTCTAAAATACAAAATATAATGCATTCACCTTTGAGCATTATTGTGCACATTTAAATACATATCTTTAGACATTTGCACAAATTAGAGCAGACAGATCACAAGCTATATACAGTCTGGGTTGTTATAAATCTAAAGCTAATTTGTACAGTTTGTATGTATACATGGATATTATTAGAGCTGAGTTTAGGAAAGTTTTTGTTATCTTATGAGTATACATGAGCTCTTTTATCACAGCTAAAAGCATGTTACTGACAGTATTAAAATCCATAAAGTCGTCAGTGTACTTTCTGGAGCCCACAGATCATCTTGCCCAATTTCAGCCACAGCTGGAATTGGTATCTGACGACCTGGTTTCCTGCCACCTATCTGACACATTTTCTGGTTGCACATATGCTCCTCTCCACTCTCTGACAAGCACACACACACACACACACATACGCTCCAAGTCTCTCTGACTCCGGTGCCACACTACAAGTAAGTCAGACTTAAAAGAAAACACACATGTGTCATGGAGGCCAACAGGGAATATAATCGAGGCCACTGGGCCAGCGCTGGCGGCATTCATTCCATTTCATATTAATGAATTGCTAGCAGCAAATCTGCTGGGACACTGAGCTCAATTAAAATCTTTAATCTGAGTGAAGAATGTGTAGCAAAAAGGACCACAGCTAGAACAGCTTACCCACAAACCAATTTAATTCACTAGGATTCCTAAAATGGTCAATTATATCCTGCGGCAAACAGATTGGCACAGGTGGACTTGATGCTTTGATTAGCAGTAAAATGTCTCCCAAATGACTTGGACATGTGTGAGCTCGTTCCTTCATTACCAAACTCTGAATCCGTTGCCCTCTTGTTGTTACATTAGCTCTAAAAACTCTCCAAAGACCTCAATCACACCGATCCCCAGCTGCACATGTGTCAGTGTCTGCATCCTGTCATCCTGTGTGGAGGATATCAATTTTCCCCTGATGCCACTGTCTGCTGTCCCTCTTTCAGAGTGTGACACTTTGCTAAAACTGTTGCTCTTTAAGCAGGATGAATAATACAAGTAGGTGGGAGCTGGGAGTGATTCATTAGCCATCTGGCACAAAGACAGACACAGGAGGGAGAAAAGTCTTGCTTTCATGTGTCTGTCATGGCAAACCAAATTAGTTTGATCTGTAGTGTTCTTTGTGTTTGTGTCTATATGTCAGGATTATCCTGTTAGAAGATCCAAGGACAGAATGTGTGGAAAATGAAAAAAATATATAGAATACATTACAGCTGTCAAAATGAGCGTATTAATGGGGATTAATCCCTCATCGTGATTAATCTGGTGAAAAATGGTACCACAGTAAACCCATCTGCAACAGCATAACTGGGAACATCTCTGCAGATGCATTTCAGTGAGTTTGTCCCAGTAGTTAGGGTTGTACGTACACAAATGCACAGATGGAAAGATGGAAATATGGAAGATGCTAAACAGCATGACATTTGAGAACAAAAAACAAACCAAGTTGGAACAGTCGATAAGCAAAAAAGTATTATACACACTCTGCAGAATGGAGTTTACTTTTCACCAAAACACTTCCAGTTTAAAACACTACATTACATCCAACACTATATTAACGCAAAGTGTGCATTAGTAAAGGATTCTGCTAACACTTCCGCTAACACATTGCCTAACTTGCAACAAAATCATCAAGTGCATTTATATTGCCTTCTTCCTTGACTCTATTTGCTCATGAAAAATGAAATGCAAGTACAAATAAATGTAGTTTATATTAAAAATGGTTGATTATGTAATTATGTATACTACTACTACTTTTTTTTTCATTCTCTCACAGGTACATTATGGGAATTGAGCAAAAATGGCCAATGTTGTAAAATCACTCACTGTTTTTTGTGTTTAAATGACTAAGTAATGACATGTAAAATGAATGGACACAATGGGTTACATATGAAACCTGGAATGAGACTGAGGTTCATAAAAAAACCTGCTTAGACAAACCACAAGGATAAACAAATTTAACATAGTGTCTTTATTTATAGAAGCATATGTAATAATTTATAGCCATGTTTCCAGATCATTTATACTGACACCTGAGTATGTTTTCCTGTCCAAATTTTGGTCCTATTTTTGGCCTCAGAATTGATGAACAATTCATAAACTTTAGGATGGCTCAGAGAAAGCATTTTTTTTTTTGCATTTATCTGAGATTATCAAAAGGTACATTCTGTTGGGAGATGTTTCTAAATTATTTTTTTTTTATTATTGTGTCTGCTGGCAGTGTCAGATATCAAAATTAATAGTTTCATAGAAGCACCTGAACTGTATATATCATCCATAAAGTTGGATTAATTTTGTTTTCAAACACAATTCTCTTCTTATTCCACATATTTACACTTTATCTTTCAAGAATAAATCACATCATCACAATTATTTCATGAGAAGAGGTAAAATTATTTTATTCCAACTTTATGGGAAACAGTATACATCTATATTGATCCTCCTTTAGCCTACTGTAGAATGATAACATTTAACTAGTCTGTAAACATTAGCTTTGAATGGCCCATTTACTTTATTTAATATGGTGTTTTTCTGAGAACGTACCTACTGTATGTGTAGCATCACAGGTGTCTCAGCTGCTGTATTTATTTTAGCCCGTTTACAGTGATACTTAAGCGTCTGTCTGTTTGGGTTTAGTCTGTATTAACGTGCAGAGTTTGTGTAATGTGTTGTTTAGCTGTTCGTTGAAGAAATATTGACACAGTATTATCGTAAGTCTGTCAGCTGTGGGTCTGGTTTCTGAACTCCGACATGCAATGGGTTTGATTTAAATAGATGAGTTATAATGAAATTGTTTTTGATTCATTAAAAATCTCCAGTGGGATAAATTAGGCTGCTTTAATCTAGGTAATTAATGGAAACACCAGAGCTCCATGTACATGAAAATGTGACAAGTGTTTACTTCATCTTATTGTCAATATTGTAAAAACGTCAGCGTGAACTGATGTAGAATTTATATTAATTTCTATTCAGATGTAACAACCAAAGGCAATCACACTCTGACTCAGATAATGGATGATAAACCCCTCAGAAAATATATTTTTTTCACTGACTGCCGACTGCTCTTTCCATTCATTCTGTTGCTCGTTTGACCACCATCGCTGTCTCCCTCTCGTTCCCTGAAGATTTCACAAGATAGGAATCTAATAACATCTAATCTAATCACCTTTAAGTAAAGATACCAAGACCACACTGAAAATACTACCACTACCTTCTTATTTTTTTTTTTAATTCTATATTGTCTATATTGTCTTTTGAAAGATCAACTGTTTTTGTGCTTGACATATTTGAAATAAAATGACTAAATGAAAAAAAAAAGAAATGAAATGAAAATACTCCACTAAAGGTAAAAATTCTGCATTTGTTTATAGGGGAAGGTCCTGGGTTCGATTCCAACACCAGTCAGTGGGACCTCTCTGTGTGGAGTTTAGCATGTTCTCCCCATGTCTTCCTCCCACCATCCAAACACGTGCACTGATCATATTGGTTAATATAATTGTCCATAGGTGTGAATGTGAGCATGATTGTATATGTTCAGCCGTGCGATGAACTGGCGACTCCTACAGGGTGTACCCCAACTTCACCTGTTATAACTGGAATAGCCCCCCCACAGACCCCTGAGACCCTAGTGAGGATAAAGCGTGTTTAGAAAATTAAAGAAAGAGAGAAAGAACTTTGTTTACAGATGCAGCACCAAGCAAACACACTACTGCACGAACCTGAACACATAATAAAGAACATAGAACCTGACCATTCACACATGACAGTTAAAGCGTGTTATACGACACAACACATAAGTTTAAAAAAAATTTTTTTTATTAAAAACGCTGATCTCTGTGCCTTTTCTCAGGACTGTGTTGTTGTAGATGGTGGTTTGTGACAGACCTGTAAATTTACAGCTGATTTTGATTATTTTGTTGAACATAATGTGTTGGGTAGGAGTGAGTGAGTGAGCGGAACCAAGCTGTGATATTGAATGTAAGAATAGATTTAATTAAAACTGCAAGCAGTCTCAAGGGCCTTCACCATCCCTAGTGACCACCTCCCCTGGCGGCCGCTTCCCCATGCGACGTCTGAGTCAAATTTCAGCCAAATCGGTGGTTGTATGCCCGATCTACAGCCATTTTAGTAATGGCGATTTTGTAGGGGGCGCTATAGAGCAAAATCGCAATTCCTATTGATGAACTGGTTTAGGACTGAGAGATAGACGTCTGAGTCAAATTTCAGCCAAATCCGTGTTCGTATGTTCGATCTACGGCCATTGAGGTAAAAGTACATTTCTAGGGGGCGCTATAGTACAAGGTCAGAATACCTTTAGCTAAATGGATGTAGACCTGTCAGATAGACGTCTGTGTCAAATTTCAGCCAAATCGGTGTTCGTATGTCCGAGCTGAAGCAATTTATGTAGCGGCAATTTTTCCCGAAATCTTAGCAAATTTTGCGACAGTGTAGCACAAAAACGATGCAAATTTTCCAAATGAATTGGATAACTTTTGAAGTCCCACTTGTCTAAATCGTGTTCATTGATGTTAAGCTCATTTGGCCCAATGGCCAAGGAGGAGATAGATAAATTCCAATGACAGCGAAAATAACGACTCAAAATCTTTAAAATTTCAATCCAAGATGGCGGACTTCCTGTTGGTTTATGGGTGTGGGCATCATAAGGTTTTTTGTTTAGCATCATATGGTGAATACATGTACCGCTTTTCATAGCTCTAACTTTACTATGGCATGATCTGGCCTACACAGTAAATTTTGCAGTGTTAAATCAACACTTAGAGAGTTAATTTGGAGACAATGGGACCAAATACACTCTAGAAGAAGTTAAATAAACTCTCTAAGTGTTGATTTAACACTGCAAAATTTACTGTGTAACACAAACTATTTCACCTTTTCTAGGGGCAGCCATTGTCGTAAAAGTACATTTGTAGGGGGGTATAAATATATATACAGTATATATATATATATATATATATATATATATATATATATATATATATATATATATATATATATATATATATATATATATGTGTTTGTGCTTTGGACTCAAGAGGTTAAAGGTTAAATGTAGAGGGAAAAAAAATATTTGGGAGCTGACAATACAGTAGCACTGGGTCTTTACTTCATTTCATTTCAGCTTTTCCCGACCATTAAGAGACACTCTGTTTTCATCCTGGTGGTGAGGTATTTTCAATGACTATAAGCAGGTTTTTGAAGAAGAATTATCTCAACCTATAAAAGAAAAAAAAATGTGTGGTATTCACTAGACAGGAAGCATAAATAAAGCTAGACTATAGGAGAAAAAAAAAACCCTGTGCATTGTAGTGGCTTATAGCAGTAGGTGCATAAAATGGAAATAGTCAAGCACAAGTCTACATTTTTTCCTTGAGTAACATAATGGAGTGAAAGTACTTCAGTGTGCCATCAGTGGTACTCGCAGGTAAAACCTCTGAGTCACACTGGACATGTAAATGAGAAACAGCACTTACAGCCATGTCACTTACAGTCAAAAGAAATCAGCAAATTAAATTTTAAAAAAGCAACATCTTTCCAACATCATGAACATTGTATCAGGATGGCTGCGCTGGTGTGTACAGTTAATTTAGCACTCATAAGTGAACTGAATAAAACAACAGCTTACAGTCCCAGGTGGGTTTTCTGTGGGAAAACATACACTCAGCCATTTATTCTATGACTAATAGTGGATAAATACCTCTTTTTTTATGTATTCCCAGTTCAACTGAACAATATTAATGTTGTTATTAGACGCATGGTTTATGTTTTCATGATTTAATTCAGAGCCATTAATATGTTGATGCTATTTCAGCTGTGTTGCCATATGGAGAGCAGTGTTCAAATGGTGATGCTGCTGATTACTGTAGTTAGTTTCTGGTGGTGTTCTTAGTGTAGGTGGAGGTGTGTGGGAGAGGCTGCATTCTGTGCATGTAATGAATACAGCCTCTCTAAAACCAGTTTGGTACAATACAGTGCAACAGGGGTCTCAAACTCATTTTCTTTCAGGGACCACATCCACACAGTAAATTTTGCAGTGTTAAATCAACACTTAGAGAGTTAATTTGGAGACAATGGGACCAAATACACTCTAGAAGAAGTTAAATAAACTCTCTAAGTGTTGATTTAACACTGCAAAATTTACTGTGCAGCCTGATTTAATCTCTTGTGGGCCGAACAAGTAAAATAAAAGTATAAATAAGCTATAAATAATGGCAACTCCAAATATTAGTTGTTGTTTTAGTGCAAAAAAACAACAACTAAACCCTTCATTAAATTAAGAAAATACTTTTATAAAGTATCCAAATAGAAAAGATGTCAATAACCTGATTTATTTCTCCAGAATTTTAACAATATTTGCCTCAATTTATCATTATGGATCAAACAGCAGGAACAGGCAGAAAAATGTTAAAATTATTGTTTGATTTTCTTTAGACATTTGAGGTTGTTCACATTTTGTTGTTACATAATAGTTTGTAAATGCAAATATTTTAGTAGTTTAATGTTATTTTGTTCACTAAAACAGGTATCATTATTCATGGGTATATCACCACATCAAAATGAAAAGAAAATTCATTATTTTATTTTTTGTCAGTGATTCTGCTATTATATAACTGTAGATCAGATTGGTCTGTATGTAGAACCTGAACTAAAACATGTTCCACATCCTTGACTGTAATTTTCACACTTTGCAAATTCATCCCACGGGCTGAATTGAAACCTGCGGTGGGCTGCATTTGGCCCCTGGGCCATATGTTTGAGACCCCTGACTTACAGACAAGAGCCAACCAGGAATAGATCATCTTCTCAATGATATGTCAGCTCACTGCTGGACCAGAATATGTTGTCTTAGAAGCAAAAAAGTTTTCCTATGTCGTTCTGTATTCTATTAAAAGCTTTGGATGGAGGTAAAATCAACACCAGGTCGCAAATTGAATTGTTCAGTATTATGATGAATGCTCACCATCACAGTGAAGGAACAAAATGTCTACACCAAACAAAAGAAAAATGACCTGTAGAAGTGATTCATGAACAACCGCATGCAGCCGGAATATTTGCGTTAATTTTGAATTGTTGTGCTCAAAGTGCATCCTTGAAGGAGTTCTGCTGCTGCCTTTGTTCACTCTGTTTGGTTTCAAGGCTTATTTCCACTGACTCCCACTCCACAGCTCCTGCTCAATGCTGCTCTGTCTCTCACTATGTCATCCCTTTGTCTGTCACTCACTCACTCACTCACTCACTCACTCACTCACTCACTCACTCACTCACTCACTCACTCACTCACTCACTCACTGCCCCACCTTTGGTTTTGATTACAGCAGACATTAACTAATAATAATAATAATAATAATAATAATAATAATAATAATAATAATAATAATAATAATAATAATAATAATAATAATAATAATAATAATAATAATAATAATAATAATAATAATAATAATAATAATAATAATAATAATAAGCTTTATTTGTATAGCACCTTTCATACAAACACTGTAACCCAAAGTGCTTCACATTGATTAAAAATTAAAATAAAATTTTAAGACAGGGTGAAATAAAAAAAAATACATAAAAATTTGATTGCACAAAATTATAAAATTCCAAAAGTACAAGATAATCTGATTTTACATTCATCATAAAATTTCAATAAATAAGAATACAATTACAAGAGGAGAGACATTGTGTGTGTATGACATTTTATTTTTTACTTTTTTTGTTTTGTTTTCTTGCCACATAATGCTTATGTAGTGTCACAATAACTTTCATCATATTTTTTTACATCTATAGTTACGTCTATTTTCTATTATGTCTTCTATTATATACATTTATATTATATTTTCTATTATATTCTATTGGAAAATTAGACCACTGCATCATGTCTTCATCACATATCAAACTGAAGTGTAGACTTTCTGCTGTCTAATCCATGTTTTAACTTCCCCAAATGTAATAAATTATTTGTAGCTTTGAATCAGTTTTACTAATTATATCATATCTTGTATTTTTACCTGTATCTTTGCACAGCACTTTGACCACTTTATGTTACTGTAACTATCAGGGCTCTCAAATGATTCCAATATTTAATCAGATTAAAAATGTGGATTAATTTCAATTCATCTCGATATTCATTTTTAGTCTCTATTAATGGCGTTTCATTTCGCACGATCAAACAGACTAAGAATGAAGTGAATAAAACAAAACATGCTAAATGCCACAAAAAGATAAACTAGCAAAAAAGGTAATGAAATATTCCAAAACTCTTCTAAGATACAGAAAAAAATATGCTGAAATATCTAAAACATATGCAAATATATGAATATATATACTCAGTTAGCATGTTAATTCAACATCTTTCACAGTTTCAACAAAACAAATATAAACAAAACAATTATAAAAAAAAACTGTTGCATTTAATTGTGGAAGACATTTTAACATGAGTAATCATGATGATGGATTAATTAATTCATAATTAATGTGTTCATTTTGACAGCCCGAGTAAATATACTATATACGTAAATAAACTTGACCTTGACTTCATTCGCTCACTCATTCACTCACTACTTCTATGAATATGAGAATGGACAAGTTTATTGATGACCATGCTGTTCAATGGGGTTTTAATAAAGTTGGTAAAACACAAAAATATATGACTTAAATCTCAGTCATAATCTCAGTTCGCATTAGTAAAGACACAAAAATGAAGTGTAACCAGTGATATGCCATTAGTCTCCTCAAATAGTTACAGAGTATTGAAGCCAAGCGAATGTTCACTCTGTATAAAACATAAAATAAAAAAATAAAAAAGACAGTGGGAACCGGTCATGAGTCATAAAGCCGGAAAAAAGGCAACCTGGGATGGCAATTTTTAGAAAGTTTGAGGTTAGTAGTCTCACCAAACATAAACACACCTGTCAAGTGGATCACTGTGTCATATCATGGTGACTTCCTGCTGGTTGTTAAAACTGCAATGATTGATTGTTTTTAGCATCACTGGGTAAAAATTCTATAATTCCATTCCACCGTATAATAATTCACATGCCCTGAATGGATGTGAGGTTTCTGCATGTATTCCTGCCTTAAGTTTTCAGGCTGTAGGAAATTTCCTCTAGCTGATCACATGTGTTTGATAGATAGATAGATAGATAGATAGATAGATAGATAGATAGATAGATAGATAGATAGATAGATAGATAGATAGATAGATAGATAGATAGATAGATAGATAGATAGATAGATAGATAGATAGATAGATAGATAGATAGATAGATAGATAGATAGATAGATAGATAGATAGATAATTTCATTGTTTGTTGACCTTTTTCCTTATGTTAATGTTATTGCTATGCAACTTCTATTCATGTTGATTGTTTTATGTTATTTTTTTCCACATGGGCAGATGACATCAGAGCATTGGGGAGAATCTAGGAGTGTTAATCCAATTTCTCATAATCAGATAATTGCTGTTATTGGATAAAGCATATCAGATTATCCTATTTGTATGATGACTTGAATAATCTGATATCTCCAGACATTGGGTAATGATGGTAGAGTTAGTGTGCATGTAAAGAGGTTCACAGTTTCTGCCATGTTCCTTCTGTTTCGATTGAAAGTGTTTGTTATAACTGTCTTGACAGTGATTGGTCATTAGGTCAATCCCCTCCTTTTTTTTCAAAAGACTGGCTAGAATCTGCCATAAAAGGTTTCAGAAACCTTTCACGCTCTGCTACTGTGTTGCCGCTGACCCCTGCTGTGCATCACACCTGGAGCACATCTGTATTAGGAGCCCACATGAGGAGCTCCTGTGCCAGATCTTTGCTTCACAGACCCCCATAAACATTCACTCACCTATCGTGTCACCCTGCAGACTCTGCACTTATCTCCCTCAGGTTTTGTCTTTGGTTTTCATGTTGGTTTTTCTGTTCAATAAACTCTCTCCTCAGCATCATTCACACAAGTCCTTTCATTCACTCCACATGAGAAAACCTGAAGTTAAAAGCCAAGAGGAGGTGCCTTAGTCTAGTTTTCCTCTCAAACCGATGAATTCCAATGTGTCGAAAGACTATTGTGGATTTTTTTTTCTCAGTGATTGCAACAAATACTGCCTAATGAGGCTTTAGTTTGAGTCAATAATCTAATCATGGTCTAATTTCAACATTAATTCAATACACTAAGAGTAAGAATTAATAATTAATGAAGAAAGTAAGTGAATGCCAGCAGTTTATGTGGTAAAATTAAGCCTCTTATGCTAATATTTAGTACAAAAATTTACTAAATGTTAAATACCTGGTACTTGATATTTCATGTCCTGCAGAAAAATGTTTTGTCAAAAGAAATAGGGCTCTGGTACTGTTATGCAAACTTGCCCCAATTTCCTTCTAGGAAAAATACACATAATCATCCTAAATACACTTTTTTTTTTTTTTTAATTTTAAATTTTTTTGTTTGCTTTGCAGCGAATAATTACAAAAATGAACTGGTCACACCCATGTGCCCTTACATCTGCTGTAATTTCTTCACTCCTACTCACTTACTTAATCATGCAGATGATTATGAGTGCAGATGAATTTAAAATGCTTCATCATGAATAAAGAGGACAAAAAAAAAGCATGAAGTTGAAAATGTCACCTTGTAATTTTTTTTATCTGCTGACAGTCATGTGTTTTACGTTCAGTTTTCATTTCTGTAGCAACACATTGTGGTTCCTCACCCAGTTGTGTTCTTCAGCGATCCACTTTTGCTTTTACTTGAAGTCCTGATGAACACAGGGATGCAGAGCCTTCACAACACTTCAATATGGATTTCAGTTTTATCTGCATTAGTGTGAGCATGGCCTCACTCATTCACTCGCTCACTAGGCCTCCCACTGCTTTCAGGAGAGATTCTGCGTGGGCCCACACTTGAGTTCCTGCCATGTGCTTTCTACCCCTGATCAAACACACACAAACACGTTTACCCTCCCCCACACTTCCCAACACCATCCAAAGACATGAATTTGTATTTGTATAAATGTGTGATCGACAATCCTAAAAAAAAAAAAAATCTTTGAAAGGTAGTTACAGTTCTCTGTTAAAATGTTTGTTAGTAGACACTGACCTTCTCACTGCTGAAAGTGTGAAAAATATATAAAATGGGCACATGTGCTGCTTTAGTAAAATGCATTAATTACTCAAATACTTGTGGTAATTATTATAATATTAGGATTTTTTATTGTAAATAACACCTAATATGTTTTCCCACTGCTACATAAACAATGCTCTATATATAATTTCAGGTGGAAAGAGATTGCCTGTTGAGTGAATGCAGTTTTTCAGTGTTTTGTGTGTAGGCGGAGGGACATCAATGTGTGCGTGGGCAGATGTGAGTAGAGATAGCTGCCAGGTGTATGTGCCTTTGCATTCTGAGTCTCTCACCATACACGTCTGCAGTTCTATAATGCTAAATGTATACTGTACTGACTGCAGACAACTACTTAATCACATATGATCCATCAGTTTATTGTGACTGTTTTGCTTAAAATGAAGCATTATTCATTTATTTGGAAACTTGCCCTTGAGTTCCTTTGTGCCCTTTACCTATTTCTGTAATGAATTTCTCAGAGACTTGGACAGAAAACATTAATCTCAAGAAAAGTGGAGATACTTTGCACCAGATTTAGCCACAAGCTGCTAATGGATCTATTTTGTTATATCCCTGTAGCATGTTCGTTATTTAACCCAGTGCCTTATTTCCATTTTCAGTCCTTAACAACAACAATGAAAGGAAAACAGCAGTCCCCGAATGAGGTATGTGATATAATGTTTGTGTTTGTCTTCAGGATACTGGCCACTGCTGGAGCCCACATGAACATCCCAGTAGACCTTCGGACCTTGCGGGCTGTCAGAGTCCTCAGGCCTCTCAAGCTTGTTTCTGGAATCCCCAGTGAGTCTGCATTAAACTATGTTCATTTTGTAACTACATACATGGTAGATCAAGTCATTAATTTCTGAATCTTTCCACAAATCTAGGTGTTTTCAGAATGCATCTGTAGCATCAGTAGCTCCCTAAACATTTTGCAGCTGAGAATGTACAATAATAATAAACTATCTTGCTACGAAACACATAAGTATCTTGTTAATAGACAGACAAACAAACAGAACTGCCATTCGTTAGTGGAGTAACTGTCAATACACTTATTCCAGAAAATGCATGCACTCACTATTCAGATGACTGAAACTGAAATGAGATGATTAAAACATACAGACCCAAACATTTAATATTGCTACAGTACTGCAGGACGACTTTTTCATTTATTTCTTACCTCAGAGCCAATCATTGCCCTCGTTACATCATATGTAGACTAGTAACCTGTAACCTGTCATCCTGTTGCTGCAGTACTGAGACAATAAGCATCACACAAGCCATGTGCCTATCTGGTCGGGATAGACACATGGCTAGGGTACCAGTTACCAGATGCTTATTCCCACTTTCAGTTCCAGCATGAAGGTAAACATAAATCACGGTGAAGAGTTTGCCCCATATGAGGAAATTACTTAAGTTTTTTTTATTAATATAAATGAGTCACTGACACATAATTTAGTGTAGATTTCAGAGCATTTGATTGGTTCTGTGGTAATAGACAAACCAGTATTTTGTGCCCAATGCCAAATCATTTATGCAAAAAGCTAAATGCCTCTTGATCTATTAATCATTTTAATACATGTAAATAATTGGTGTAAAATAGAGTTTGTCATCTTTTCATGGTTATCAAATATGATCTGTTTGGACATTCAGAGGCTCAGTAGTGAACATGGAAACACAGTCATCTTCTATAACATTGATTCACCATTAATACAGATGGAGTTGAATCAATGACTGTGGATGGACACACATATTAGTTTCAGTAGATGATATATGTTATTGAAAGAGTCACTTTTTCTTTCATTTTCTATGTTTTTTTTATGTAACTCAATTTGTCATGTTCAAGAAATAGTCAAGTTATATTTAGTATTGTCTTGTTTCTGTTTGTCTGCCACGTCCTGTTTATTTTGGTAGATTTCCTTCTGTGGTCTGTCTTATGTCTAGTTTGACCTTTCCCCTAATTTGACCTTTCACTTTGTGTCTCTTTATGTGTGCTAATTGCTCATTGTCCTGATTGTCTCCCTGCCCTTAGTGTTTCCCTTTGTCTATTGCTAGTTACCTCTGCCAAGGAGGTATTCAATTCAAGTCTGTTTGTTTGTCTGTCAGAAGGATTACGCAAGAAGTTCTGTACAGATTTTGATATTTTTCAGGATGTGTTGGGAGTGTCACAAGGAACAAATGATAACATTTTGGTGGTGATCTGGAAGAGAGCCTGGATTCTGGATCACTTTGAAATGGATTCTCCATTTACCGCAATGTCCAGAATCTCTTCGGGTTCACCAAAAAAAAAATGTAATCAATTATTCCTTGTGACACTCCCAACACATCCTGAAAATGTTTTCAAAATCCTGCTGACAGACAAACAGAGTCAAAAGCAATACCTCCTTGGCAGACCTCTCTTCATTCGAATGGTGGCGGTCTGCTTTGGCGGAGGTTTGCGCTCTCAGAATGCTTTTCTAGTTTGTCTTGTTTAACAGAGAATCTACGCCTGTCTAAGTCTTGTCTCGAGAAGTTTTTGAGTCCTTCTTATTTATTTTGTCTTGCCTTAAGTGTTTTCTTTTGACACTTTGTCACGTAATAGTCTTTCCCTCCATAACTCATTTTTATTTGATACTTTTGTTATTTAATATGAATCATCTGTATGAGCATTTAGACTTGTTGCTTTATCATTAAACATTGGTTCATTTTGAACTTCAATGTTTTTTGAGTTCTGCATTTGGGTTCAAACCATAGTTCACTTGTGACAATTTGAGCTTTTATGGATGTCGACATGTAACACGTGGCCAGACAACAAGCAAACCCAAATGCGGAACTCAGAGTCAGAGATTGTGTTTTATAGAGTTTATTAAATTCACATTTAATAAGCAGAGCTTTCTCCACCGCGCCTTGGCTCTTCTGGGCTAATGAATCTCCACTGATTACAGCAACTAGGAGACAGGCTGTAATATCAGTAGTCGTATAAGCAGGGATCAAACACAGGCGGTCCAAACATGAATACAGGAAAAATACAGAAATTATTTCCAGATAACAGAAAATGGTCAGGCTGAGGATCCGAAGGCAGTTGAGGTACCAACAGGGGTCAGGCATAATCAAAGTCGTGAACAGGCAGATAATCAGGCAACAAAGGATAGGCATAACAAGACAAACACGGGACAAGACAAAAACCACAAACCAGAAAAACCAAAACACTTCATAAACCAGGAAACCAGATACCAGAAAAAGACTGCGCATATGTTGCTAATCAAGGCAGACAAACTCACAAGAGAGAAAGAGGAAACACCAGGTATTTATAGGAGAACACAAACCTACCTGTCAAAATAAAAGCCCAGAACTTCAACAAAGACAAAAACCACAGTGAGACTGAACAAGACACCAGAGACTAGGATCATAACAACATGATCAGTAAATTAAATAAAGGAACATACTTGATTATCATTTAAGAATACAAAATACTGAGGATAATATTACAATGAGTTGTCATAAATCACTTACAAGTTTACTTTTTACTTGGGAACAGCCACAAAAATAGCACTGGGTCTTTATGGGTTAATATCTGTTAATATCACTACAACTGACTGCACACCCTGGTATGATTTGCTAAAGTACATATAGAATAATATTCACAGACAGGACAGGAGCATGGCATATTTTATTCCAATGGACAAATAATTAGCAAGTCTTTTTGTCTTCAGAATATGAATTTTAAGATTCAGCTCAAAGTGTGTCATTGATTGTTCTTTCTACAGTTTTTGTATAAGCTTGGTTTTCAGTGTTTGTTGTTCTAAATGTAAATGAGCGGCTGGTGCTAACTTCAATTTCTAGTTAGTGCCATGTATCCCATCATGTGAACGCTCCAGGGATGATCTGACCAAAATGGAATAACTGTGACCTTTATGTATAAATCTGTCACAGCCTTGGGGTTGTCAATGGAAGAAGTGAAGTGACCCTGAACAGTTACGTCTATGATAATCACATTATGACGCCAACAGATAAGATACAAAATAGACAAAGTGATTGTCTGTATGATCTCAAGGTGTTATGACAGACGAGGTCCATTTGGAGCAGCTGTTCAGTCTATTGTGAAGCCCAACACACTCACACTTTTACGTCTGCCTACTTATTTATACCATCAAAACCAAAGAAAATTGAAAAATGGAGCTAAACCCACTGGGTGAATCACAAATATCTACTGCCACGACTAAGAAATGTGCTCTGATATACCACTGTTTTTGTAACCATTAGGAGAAAACTGATCCAATTGACTTATAATTTTGAGTTATTTAACTGTAGGTTAAACATTATTTTTTCATCATAATGTAAAATGTTACTCCATGGATTGGTCGACCAACTGAAAACCACAGACAAATGAACATCCAGGGAACTGTGAGAATTAACTTTGCTACTACTTTTGCGACTACTTTATAGTGTATGATTTGGAGGCACTTTTGATCCCAGGGGTGTCAAACATAGGGTCCACAGACCAAAACTGGCCACCAAACCTTCCAATCCAATTCATAGAATGTATTTGTACAATGCATAAATTATATATATATTATATAAGGTATTTCCAGTTAAGGGTGTGAAGCTCATTTTAGCCCAGTTTGATCTTAATTAGGCTGGACCAGTAAAATAATCACAGTATAACTTATATGTAATGACAATCTCATATTCTAAATTAAAAAGACTTAACAATATTACGCTTTTTACTAAATGTACTGCAACCTGTAGTGTACATATTATATTTTTCTGAAGAAATTTCAGATGGCTGAGGTTAGTCCCATTTTTTGAAGGGATAGTTTGTTGATGTCGACATTTCTGTAATGCAATCTTTGTTTTTTGTACTAAAACAAAGAGATTTGTCATTATTTATAGGCTATTATACTTTTTTCTGTTTCAGTTTGTCATCAAAATAGGCTGTATGTGAACCCTGAATGATAATTTATTTGACACCCTTGCCTTGTGTTTGTGTCACACCCAGAAACTGCTCATGTTTACAGATTTTACAGCTTCTTTAAAGATATGGAACTGTCTTTACTACTTTATATGTCATGCTGAGACACGAGTAATGACTTTATGAAGCAGTAATAGGAAAATCTTTTTGTCTAACAGAATATATTATTTATTTAAATAAATATAGCATCAGGACATAAATGACACATTATCCATTTTTATTTGCAGAAAACAATCACACACTTATGTTATCATTAAATGCAATATATTGCTATGACCCCTGTCAGGTCTACAGATTGTTCTCAAGTCCATCATGAAGGCCATGATCCCGCTGCTACAGATTGGTCTTCTGTTGTTCTTCGCTATTCTCATGTTCGCCATCATCGGCCTGGAGTTTTACAGCGGGAAGCTTCACCACACCTGCCTACCATCTTTCGACATCCTCGGTATGATCCAAATGGGGAAGTCCACTCAATGGACAGGAGCAGCTATATTAATTTTGTATCCAAAAGTGTGAAAATATATTGTTTTGCACTTGAAAAAGACACTTTGGAGATTTGTGGCAGTTCATCTGTTTATGAACAAGTAAAAGTATCATTGTTTTCTCAATGGTACAGATATTTTTGTATGTTTTACCTCCTGAATGCCAACTCTGATCGCTTCAGATATAAAGAATCCTTTTACAAGGTTAATTTCACAGGTTTTCTGTGAGTTTGCGGCTATTTTACATGATAAAACAAAAAACAAAAAAAGGATTTGAAGGGATTTAAATTTTTCAAATTGTGATTATTAACATGACACAATGCTTGAGTATTGAAAACTCTTTCTCTATAACTAAAGCAGAAGGATGTCTTCTAATCCTTCCATTTCACAGGACAAACTAGTTGGTTTTGGCGTCTTACCACATCATGCCTGAACTCTACCACCCTTTAGAACAACTATTCTGCAGCTAGTTTTTTTTTTCCTCTTTCTTTTCTATTATTCATGATTGACTGTGGCCGCTTTAACAGCAGGTACACACCAACTGTCTGGTTCAGTCATTGTTCTCAAACAAAGGGTATTTTAGAAACTGAGGCTTTCATAGATTACAACAGCAAGCAAGCTCAGAGGTAATATTAGTGATCTTGCTGACTAATTTAGCTCCTGCTTAATTATCCAACAACTACTATGTAATCACAGGCCCCACCATAGCATTTACTGTCATCACACAACACAATTCACATATGACTTTAAGAGATAATACCTGAAAACATGCAAGTATGTAGCATTAGAAAATTATATCAGTATGACAGATAAAAGTAAAAAGTTTTAAACCAGTAAGAAATAAAGCAGAAAACAGATAAAGCTTTTCCTTAAGATATTGTAAAACTAGTGTAGTTGGCACCAGATGGAAGACAAAGACATGTGTGTGGTGTCAGAGCATTCGATATGCAACAGGACAGCTTGCTGGTGGGTTATATGTATAAAGTTAATTAAATCACAGAGATTCACACAAGGAATCATGCTTTATTTTACTGTTGCAGACAATGAGACTGTTGATTCATCTGAGTTGGCGTTTGCATGCGGTGTAAGAAAGTGTCCCGACAAGTACGACTGCAACGACACCTGGATCGGCCCCAACGATGGCATCACCCAGTTCGACAATATCCTATTTGCAGTTCTCACTGTCTTCCAGTGCATTACCATGGAGGGATGGACAGCTGTTCTCTATAATGTGAGCTCAAGTGCAGAAAAAACTAATTGATTACTGTATTTAAAATGTATGGAAATGTGAATATGATGATGAAAATTACATTCCAGACCAACGATGCCTTGGGTCCCACATGGAACTGGATGTACTTCATTCCGCTCATTATTATTGGTTCATTTTTCGTTCTCAACCTGGTGTTGGGTGTGTTGTCTGGGTGAGTGGGCCTCTTTCTTTGTGTGTAATATTATTGTTCATGTAGTGATGATGTTGTCACCCTAAGCCTAACCCTAACCCGGTTTCCTTGCTTCATTATACAGTGAGTTTGCCAAAGAGAGGGAAAGGGTGGAGAACAGACGGGCCTTCATGAAGCTGCGCCGCCAGCAGCAGGTGGAAAGAGAACTTAATGGTTACCGAGCCTGGATAGACAGGGCAGGTACTGGACAGCAGCACACATACATATAATTGTGTATTTCATGTTTTATCACAACAAATGTCATTTAATCCATAATGACTCAGTGCTACTTTTGTGGCAGTTCCCAAATGATTTTTGATCTCTATATTTAACTATTGTTACGTGATTTAATAATCTTTACTCACTTTGTATTTTCTATTCTTAAGTGAAAATTATGTACGCTACCGAGCCCAAAAAAAAATAGTCACACATGTAATATTTCAGGAGACATTTACTTTGACATGTTTTTTGCCACATAATAAGGCTTTTTTAGTGTCATAATGAGTTTAATCATATTTTTCCATCCATAGTTGTATTAATTTTTGATTATTGATGATGATGATCAGGCTGCTGCATCAACTCTTCATCATCCCATAATAGACTTTGGACTTTTTGGAGGCCAATTCGTGTGTGAAAATTATGTCTCATGCTCCCTCAAGTACGCTGTCACAAACGTGATGACTCTGATCAATCCTGGTGGTGTCCACTCGTTTAGACATTACAGACATGAGAGGACACCTACTGCATCAATTAGATTAAATAACGTTTTACAGCTGAAACATTATTAACCACTGCAGTACTTACCCATGGAAGGATCTGAATTGTTTGCTTAGTTAAATCCAGTGTAATCCTCCTGTAATCAAAACCAAAGGTGGTGCAGTGAAGGATAACATATGCAATTTTTTTTTTTTGACCAGACTGTGTATTTTAATTTATTGGTCATGAAGATGTTTATAAAATCTCAAAGTAACCCATAAAGATCCAATATTTGTGTCTCTTTATTTCACCTTTCTTAATTGATTTGTCACCATAACATTATCCCTTATATTTTCACTTTTCACTGTAATTCATGGATTTTCCTGTATTTACTTTCTTATACTTAAGTTAGATGCTCATGGAATCTCAGAGTAAAATCATAGGTTATTAGATCAAAACTAAGAAAAATGAAGAAAAAGTTACATTTCTAGTCAAATTTATTTTTAACTGGACATAAAACAAGACATGTCACCATCCACTGTCATTGATCCAACTCCGTGGGTTTTTCTGATTGTAGAGGATGACGTGTTTCCAGGTTCACCAAGGAGCCCCTGTACATCTAAATGTGTTATATCTGATGACTATAACAAGATGGCAAACTGCATTTTACAGCAATTATTTGCATATATTGATAGAATTAGTGAATCCAAAGATATTAAATATTTTAGATCAGGATATGGTTTTGGTCGACAGTGAATGTTTGAGTCTTTATGGGTTAAAGTTGAGGGGTTTTAGATCTAAAACAAGAAAAATGGAAGAAAACATACTCTTTCAATTAAAAAAATCATTAACTAAACATAAAACAATCATCTCCATCCACTGCTGTTCAACAAACTCCAGGGTTTCTACTGGTGAATCAATGTTGTAGAAGATAACAGTGTTTCTACATTCATTGTGAAGCCTCTGAACTAATGAGCATGAAAAGATGACAACGTGCATTTTACACCCATTATTTGCTTGGATTAATAGGATCATTGGATCAACAGTGATTTAACTTTTTAATTCAGTAAATTATTTTGTTTGCCGGTGGATTTTTGGTCTTTATGGGTTAAGTAGGAATGTGTCGTGTTTGTTTGAGTTAATATACATGGAAATAGAACAAACATAAAATCAGAGTCTGCCATTTTTTTTTCTCCATCTGGTTTTGAGAAGTTACTGCTCGGCCGCTAGACACTTCCATTTTTTATTTTTTATTTTTATGTACAGTATATGAGTTGAGTTGCACACTCACACACACACAGAGCTGTAATGGTAATCTACATAGCTGCTCACCCACGCAAGCAGAGGGTGAGAAAAAGGTGATACTGACTCACTGACTTAAATTTGTGTGAATGTATACGCACACATGCATGCGTCTGTTTGTGTGTTTACATGCATGTGTATGTGAGCGAACTGCTGCGCATATTTATATGTGTGTATGGTTGTGGGTGAGTGTGGGAAGAGAGAGAGAAAAATCAGAAAGAGAGAGAGATAAAGATGGTTAGAGAGAGATTGGAGATATGTAAGAGAGAACAAGAGCTCCTTCTTTAAAGAAGGTCACTGTAGCCTCTGAAAGCAACATTTACATCACTTTGGCCTCAGTTCCTGTCAATGTTTGCAGACATCCAGAAGGAGGTAACCCTGAAATGTCCCCATCCTTGTTTCTGATTCACATCATAAATGTTAATATGATAAACACCAATAATTCTGTGTATAATTTGTAGTGTTATTGTGTTACAGAGGAGGTAATGCTTGCAGAGGAGAATAAAAATTCAGGGAGATCACCATTAGATGGTAAGTTAGTTATAAATACATATAGTAGACATGTTTTATCAGTACCTGTTTTATGGTTTTACACAGTTGAATTTATGATGAATACTTGCCTTACAATCGTGTTTTTCATGTTTCAAGGATGTGTTTTTATGTTACTCATATAATATATAGTTTTAAATATGTTTGATATACTTTTAAAATGCTTTACATATTTCTGTCATACATTTGTCATGTAACTCAATGTGTTTTCTTTTTTATTAATACTTGATTTGATACATCAAGACAAATTTGATTATCGGATTGTATGATCATTTTAAATGATATATTATATTTTATGTATGGTATGATCATGATCATCATAAATGATGCATATTTGTACTTTATACTTATGCTGTAATGTGGAGGAGCTCAAACGAGAATCGGAGTTGAACACTAGCACTAGCTATAAACTCTATATGCATCACATCAGCTGCAAATTTGTAATCATATTAGACTGCATTGTAAATAAATAAATAATAAATAAAATTCACTTCACTACTTTACAAAATATTAAATTCTTACGTTTCTCACTTTCCTTTGCTAAATTTTCTGTGTTAGTTGTAAACTAGCGTGCAATCCTAACATGAGTGATGTTTAAACCTAAAACTATTAATGAACAAACATTGACAGAAGACTCTTATGGAAGCATGAAACTACAAATGAACAATATTTTTATCTTTTCAAGTTCCACATTCTTCAATGAGTGTGAAGAACAATATGTCTTTTTCACATATTTCTGTGGTAAAATCGTATTAAACTCCAAATATAGCTGAATGCAGAGTAATTTCATTGTGTTTCATTACATGAATGAAGAGGATGCTTAATGATTTTATGGAATATTTTTAGTTCTAAAGAGAGCCAGTAAGAAGACGGGTGCACGGAGGGGAGCTCCTGGGGACGAGAAGTACACAGACACATCGACTGCTAGTGAGTGATCAGTGTCTGTTCCATTTCATGACTGTTACTATATTGTCCTTTTCTTACCTGCTTACCAGAGGTGTAAAGTAACTCAGTAAAAGTACTTAATACTGTACTTAAGTAGATTTTTGTAGGTATCTGTACTTTATTTGAGTATTTATTTTTCTGGAAACTTTTTACTTTTACTCCCTACACTTTTGTATAAATATCTCTACTTTTGCAAACTAAACAGATGTGACACTAATAAAAATCAGTCGCTTCAGAGAGAAAATCTGTGGAGAAAAGAAACTGTGACTTTATATATTATATAGTTATGTGAGTATTATCTCATAATTTGGACTTTCTATCTTCTAATTTTGATGTTTTATTTCATAATTTTTACTTTTTATCTTAAAATTATGCATTTTTATCTCATATTTTTAACGTTTGTTTTTAATGTCATGACATTTTATCTCAATTCTGACTTTTCTTCCCCATATTTTTCCTAAATTTCTTTCCCATATCCACAAAACTGAGTAACTGCGACTTGATCAAACACATTATCTGCACAGTAACTCACTTTTAACTTTTATTTTAGATACTTTTGAAACTTTTCTGATTTTATTTTCTAAAGTAGCAGTTTTACTTTTTTCCTTTATTACAATTGGTAAGTTGTACTTTTATACTTTTACTTAAGTAGAAGAGTACTTTTACTTTTACCAAAGTATTTTTGCACACAAGTAGCTGTACTTCTACTTAAGTACAGAATGTGAGTACTTTGACCACCTCTGCTGCTTACTGTATATACAACAGAATGATACTGTCAGTCTCTTCACCTCCTGCCTCCCGCCTCATGTGTGAACACCTGTTTCTCTCTCCACTCTGATTCTTACTCTTCCTCCCTCAGGCATGTCGCGATCGAGGATGAACTTCCGCAGCGGCCGCCGTGGCCCTGCTGCCTACCTCCGGCGTAAAGAGCGTATGTTACGCATCTCCATCCGTCGCATGGTGAAGACAGACACTTTCTACTTGATGGTGCTCAGTCTGGTGGCTCTCAACACCATCTGTGTGGCCATCGTTCACCACAACCAGCCTGACTGGCTGACCATCTTCCTCTGTGGGTGTCACTTTGGAGCATTTACATTTTGTATAAATAATTCAGTAACATGTAGAGTAATTTATGTCACGTCTGGAAATGGTGTTATATTTTTGGTATTTATATGTGACATTTGTTTTTGTTTTTGTCTTCTTCTCCAGACTATGCAGAGTTTGTTTTCCTGGGGCTGTTTTTGGCTGAGATGTTTCTGAAAATTTATGGACTTGGTTTCCGTCTCTACTTCCATTCATCTTTCAACTGCTTTGACTGTGGGGTGAGGTCTTCTACCTCTTATTCTAGTGTCGTAAACTAGCATTTTCATGCAAAACAAATACGCTTGATTTCCATTTTATCCATTTGAATTTGATTGATTTTACATATACATGACATTATTGTTCTGATATTCTCATTTATTCATATTAATATGTATTTTAATGGTTTGCAGGTCATTGTTGGCAGTATATTTGAGGTGGTTTGGGGTTTCTTTCGGCCTGGAATGTCATTTGGTATCAGTGTACTGAGGGCACTGAGACTTCTGAGAATTTTTAAGATCACCAAGTAAGTGGTACCACAACAGTTTTTTGGGTTTTTTTTCATTTACAAATAATTTTATTTAGTTTATCCATTTCAGAAGCAGGATCACACTTTATATGCACCTCATCCTCATATGTCCTTAAATACTCCTTTTTTTTGTTGCTTACGTTCCACCTGTCCTCCTCTCTTTTAAGTACTTGAAGTTAAGCTGAGTCCAGGAGCTGTAGTGGACTCTTGAAAAGGCAGTTCTCAAACTGCAGGCTCCAAAATGACTATAGTCATCATCTCAGTCATTCTCCCAAAATATCCATTTCTATACTGTTATAAATAGACACTAATCCTACTTATTTGAGGTTGTGGTTCTTGCTCATGAAACAGTTTTGAAGTTTCCTACTTCAAATTTGTTGTATTATCTGTGCTATTTTACAGATAAAAAAAAGCATGTAATGTGTTTTTCCGGCAGATACTGGGCATCCCTCAGGAACCTGGTTGTGTCCCTCATGAGTTCCATGAAGTCCATCATCAGTCTGCTTTTTCTTCTCTTCCTCTTCATTGTGGTGTTTGCTCTGCTGGGAATGCAGCTCTTTGGGGGACGGTATGTAACATAAAACACAACAAGTGGTGCACAACAAACCCTGCCTCTCTTGCATACATTTTTATCTGATTTGCCTTATCTCTTATCATTGTGAAAACACATGTTTGGTGACTGTGACCTTTGACCTACAGTCACCAATATTTAATGGGGTCTATTTTCGACCACCTTGCACATTTCCTATAAATTTCATGGAAATTTTTCCAGTAGTTTTTGTGTAAAGCTGCTTACAAATTAACACACAGACAGACCAACAAACAAACAAACAAAATGACTCAAAAAAAAATACCCCTTTCCCCTTTGGGGGACGGGGTAACTAAACTAAACTAAACTAAACTAAAGTAAACTAAACTAAACTAAACTAAACTAAATTGAACTAAACACGAAGTGCCAGACACCATAAACCCCACCCTTTGCACATTTATATCTCATATGATATAAGCTTTTATAATAATAATTATTATTATTTATCTAGTGCTTTTCCTAATACTCAAAGACACTTTACATACATACAAAAACAAACCAGTAAAAATAAATAAACAGTCAAAATAAGAGTATTAAACATTTCAACTATTTTAAACACATTTGTTTTGAAAATAGATTGAAAAATATTGAGCTCAGAACAGTGTCACATGGCAGGAGGGAAGGAATTCCACAGGTTCAGAGCAGCAACAGAAAAGCCGCTGCTGCTGCCCCCCCCCCCATGGTTCATGCCTATGTGTGTGCTGATGTCACCACAAACACATTTCATCTTCTTTAACTAAATGAAAAAAAAAAGATTTTAATAATTCATAAAAAAAAATGTGAACATTGCCCTATTTTTGCCCTATTCTGTGACACTAATGTGGTATGAATTCAACCAATAGTTTTGCTGCTTAAGTGTTAATAAACAAAGAAAGAAAAAAAAACTGAAGCAAAAAACAATACCCTTTGCCTCCCCTTTAGGGTGAAGGGTGAAAAGAAAGAAAGAAAACATAAAATCAGCCTTTGAGGATGAAATTCAATGTTTTTCTTCTTGCTGTTTAATTTTAACCTACATATCTGATGATGGCACAAGTTCTGTGAACTGCAAACTGAACATCAGTTCGTCAATGGTGCCTTTGATGAAGAGGAGAGGAAATGACATGTCTGGATGAAAATAGATCAGCATCCTCCTCCTCCTCCTTTTTCCTCCTTCTATTGGTCATATCTGACCATGCTTTCTTTCTGCTTTCCCTCTAGGTTCATCTTTGAAGATTACACTCCCACCAACTTTGACACGTTTCCAGCTGCCATCATGACAGTGTTTCAGGTTTGGCTCCCACAAACCAACACCCCCCCCCCCCCCCCCCCCCCCCCCCCCCCCCTTTTTTTTTTTTTTTTTTTTTTTTTCTCTCTGCCCGTTATCCATGACACATTGCACCCTGGGATATTTCTCACCCCAGGCGCAGATTAAACAACTCTGTTCAACCGCTCTCCACCCCCTGCCTCCACTATCATCCCACACATCCATGCACACATATGCGCACATGAATATCAGACAAGTGAAATGTGAATAAATCCGCATCAGATCGGCCACAAAACCAGCCGCTCTGTGAAACTCTGTTTTGATCAGCGTACATAGTAATTACCTCTCTTGCTGCCATTTTTAACAATGCTCTCTAAAATGACTTGAAGTGAAGCAAAATGTCCCCCATGAAAGGTATTTTTAGGATGATGTTCTATTGAATGTAAAATGAGCTTCATAATTATACATTCTGTGCATTTGCCTACAGATTCTGACTGGTGAAGACTGGAATGAGGTGATGTATAATGGGATTCGCTCCCAGGGCGGCGTGCAGTATGGCATGTGGTCATCAATCTACTTCATAGTGCTCACCCTATTTGGAAACTGTATCCTTAATCATAGAGAATGTAAAACACTTGACTGGTCCCCATGTTTTGGTGTATGTTCTTAACGGCATCGTAAACAGACACACTGCTAAATGTCTTCTTGGCCATCGCTGTGGATAATCTGGCCAACGCACAGGAACTGACAAAGGTTTGCACTGTTTTCACCTCCATTTTAATCACATGATCTCTATCAGTGTTTCCCAAACTTTTTGAGCTTGAGAACCAAATGATCAGTTTTTATGCCTCCTCAGGACCCAAATCAACAAAAATATGCTATGAATCAACACCACACTATTAAACACATGCATGACAACGGGAAAAGTCCCAGTCCTCCCGATGGCCAGTCCGGGCCTTGGATCCTAAGACTTTTTTTATTGGATTGGGAGGGGTTTAAACTGTGATTGGACTGGAAACTGTAAATCTCATCTTGCACAGTTTGTATTTTGGGGGCGGGGCTTAACTGCAGGCAAAACATCTGGAAACATGCATGTTTTAACAAAGTCTTTTTGCTGAGATGGACCAGGAAAACACAACATTTTGTGGATATGTGAGTACACTCACTCACAAGGGACAAAATCTGGGCTGTCTTTGTCCCCTGAAGCCTCTTCTACAAATATGTTACAAAACAACAATGAGTTAGCTAGCGGTTAGCATTAGTGTTTAAACATAACAAGAATCCCCAAATTAAAGATGAATGTAATCTTATTTCAGTCACAATTTAGCCATAACGTTAACTGAACCAGATTATTCCTTACAGATCAACCTTGTCTTATATGAAAGTGAGTTGATGAAAATAGTTTTGGTACAACACCTTTTGGTTTTGGTGTAATGGTGACCAGTGTTTGCCTCCAGCTAGTATCATGACATCACAGTGACATGGCCATGAAGGAGTGTATAGACATGTGAGATGTCACCCATTGTAAGAAATTGGGAGAAAAAAAAAAAGAATTTGAATTTTGACCTACTTTCCCCAAAATTTAACCACATCTATTATGGGTCACTGGCAATTTATAAACCCATTTTGTTATTAATTTACCCAGTAGTTGCTGCTTTCAAAGAGGATCACCACTGACAGTAGAACAATGGCATCACGATCAGTTATAACAAGAAATATTGGTTCAAACACACACAGATAAACGCCACTGGGTTTTTTTTTTGCTGTAAAATCTGTTTTTGAAAGTGTTCTTTGTGTCAAGCATCTTTTCTTTTACATCTTCATCCTGTTACATCATTACTTCGTTTGTATTTTTTCATTATGACTCTGGGTTTTATATAGTTATACAGTACTTTTCTAGGTGTGAGTGTGTTTTACATGGTTGATGGTGTGGACTCACTTTTCAGAGTTATATTTTCAACTCATTCATATTGTCTTTGCTTTTATGTCATGTCATTCTAACTCACTGCATTGATACTTTAGTCATTGTGATCATTTTCTGATTGTCAGGATGAAGAGGAGGAAGAGGAATTTTTTAACCAGAGGTACGCCAGAGGCAGAGATGGCTTAATATCTGAGTAAGTTATTGCTTACACGTCTACAAAAATGTCATTCTAGGATGTGATGCCCGGAGCATTTACAACCTTTAAGTAGCTCTTAGTGCTTCTTCTGTGGATGTCTGTTTGTAAATTATACTCTTTGATAAATGGGGAATTAAAATGAACAGATCCTGCAAATTTTGTTAACATGAGTATTTGCAGAAGTGGCATCAAACTAAGACTTACTTAAGATATGGATGCTGTGGGAAAATGTTTGGAGGTCCTGATCATTTTTCTATTCCTGTTATTGGAGAAACGTCAGTGGGATTTTGTCAGTAATATTAATATTTCCACAACATTGTTGATTGTGGACACTCCATAAATGAGGTGTAAGTGTAATTAGTGAATGCCTAATATGGTCATCAGTGCCTTCAGTTGCATGGTGAATGCAGACTTAGAAAAAGGCATGTTTAAGGCGTTGAAGACCATGAATATGTATTGAATGTGCTTGATTAAAAAGCATGATCCTCTACAGAGCATTACCAGAACTACTTAATATGTGATTGGTTATGGTTAAGCCATGTCAGTCGCCTCTTTTGACTTTCTGGCTCCTCCCTGTGACCTGGCGATTCCCCACAGGTTTGATGATCCGGTGAGTCAAAAGCAAGAGGTGTTTTTCAGCAAATATATGAAACCGTTAAAAAAATCTCAGTCCTCCTAGTATGTCTGACAACATTTCCAACTTACAGCAGATAAGACGCAGGGAGGAAAATGGTACTGCATGAGTGTAAGAGGCGATACTTACCCAGAATACTCTACGAAGAAATTTTCTATGCATAAAGAAAGTAAATACAGACAATTGAGCAGATTCCATTTATTATCTAGATATATGTGCTTTGGTTAATAGTTATTTAAAAAAGTAAGGTATTTAAATTTACAAAATTCTTGGTTCAAGGAGATAGTGACTCCTTAAAATAGATGAAACATTCACAAAAAGAGACATACAAATATCTGCATAGACTGTTTACTTGACCCTCTAGTTGTGAAACTGACTGAACATATCATTTGTCTTTTTGTGCTTGTCTATCTATATCTGAATGTTAGTCTTGTATGTGTTGCTGATTTTGATGTGTACTACAGTGTTCTGCTGATTCCATCACGTTGTCTTGTTTTATGGCTGTTATATGACACTGACCAAAATGTAGTGCATTGTGAAATTACTATAACCCTAAACCTTCTTCTCATTAAAACATAATTGAGAAAACCATGATTTCAGGCCACTCTAATCCCATGGGGATATGGAGATAAATTGGGATAAAATAATATTTATTTTCCTTTGCATATTTTGGACTTTGTCTCTACAAATGTTCTGTGTATGTTGGAAAACACTAATGTCTTGTTTTCAAATAATCACTCATTGATTACATGGACAACAAAAGATTCTGAACACCAGTAAGTAAAATTGTATGCATCTCTGTCACACAGACTTTCTCCCTTGAGTTTCCCTACTAAGTTATTGAAATGATTTTATCTGTATTACACTATGTTTGGTCTTTAATCCTGCACCTTCCCCCCCTTTTTTTTTTGTTTTTGTGAGTTTTCTTAATTCTTATTTTTTACCTCTCCTTTCCTCTCAGGTATCTTCATTTTGTCCTTTTTTTTTAGCTTGAAGTAGTTCACATTTTTCCATGAGCAACTATTTGTGTTTCTAATCAACTAACATTATAAAGTCATGGAAACGGTCTGACCTTATCTTTCTTTTTGTTTGGATATTTATTAACTGGTTTGCCACCGTTTTCTTGATGTTTCTTGTCACCAATTGCTTAAATCTATGCTCACAGCTGCTCCAAACTGATGTTGGCTGTTTTCTGCTCTTTAGTGGTAGAAGAAGACCCTACCTATACAGGAAACGGGCCATCCATCGAGGCAGACCAAACTTTCCAGATGAGGCAGAGGGTGCAATGGGGGCTGCAGATGAACAGCCCCTCAATGGCTCCAATGCATTTTCAAATCGTCGTGAAAGGAGGAGAAAGGTTAACATGTCAGTGTGGGAGCAGAGGGCCAACCAGCTACGCAAACGTCGTCAGATGGCCAGCCGAGAAGAGCTGTTCGGAAGTCCAACAGAAGACACCGCTGAGACTCCCACCATCCCTCACCATGCACCTGCCCTGTCCCCCGAGGCCAGCCCAGGTCACCTGCCCGAGTCGCCCATGTCGGTGGGAATGACTCTACCGGAGCCACCCATGTCCATATCCATCCCCATCCCTGAGCCTCCAGCTGCTGAGCCTCTAGTTAATCTAGCTGAAGAGAAAACAGGGGGCGCTAACCACCGGTCCACAGGCGGGGGTCGGCACCGGATGGCCCGCAAGTTCAGGCCCAGCCAGGGGCCGGACGAAGGGGCCAGACACAGGCGCCACCGCCACCGTGATGCTCGCACTGAGGCGAAGAGTCTGGACTGTGCACAGGCACCACATGAGGTAGCACTAGTGAGGAGATCACTGAGCCAGGAGAGGAAGGTACTGGACGAAAGGGAGGAGAGAGAAGACAGAGAAGACCGAGAGAAAGCAGAAGGCGATAAAAGCTCAGTCCAGGACGACTGTGGAACATGCATCATTAACCCATATGCCGAAGTCGGAGATGAATGTAGAAGGTAAGAATGTATGGACATCTATATTACAAACTGCTGTATTTGTGTTGTATAGTTAAACTGCACAATAACATTTTTGGACATTTTTTACAGATGGTTTTAGTCAGTTCTGATATGTAGAATTCAAATTGGATATCTGTTTTAGGATTCAACATGTGTATTTCTAGTAAAAATCTATTTAGCTTTTACAGTTATATAATACAATACATGCCTCCTAAAATACAGTTTAGCATACAATAGCAAATAATAACTGAAAACAAACAGAATCGATTTCAATATTAGTTCAGAAATATTTAATTTTGCTGGATGTTCTATGACTGGATGTCTCTGAATAACACAAAGCTCCAGCAGTCGTCAGCAAGTAGCACTGCAATTTTCAGGAAAGGTACAAGGTCATCCAGAATAAATCTTATTCAATTTTGGTGAAAGTAGGACAAAGGTCAAAGTCACAGTTACCAAAAATGTGTTTTTGCAATGATATGAGATAAGGCAAATAAGGTAAAATGTGCATGAGGGCTTTTTTTGTGCTGGGCACCAGTTGTTTGTTACTGGTTTTATTCTCTGATATTTTCCTTGAATTCCAGAGATGCTACATCTGGCTCCGACAAGACTGATCCCCAGTGTCAGCAGCTGCTGGACTGTACCTGGTCAGAGCAGGGTGAAGGCAGCCTGTGTCCAAACATTCCAGTGGAGGCTGCCTTAGAGGCCACAGAGTACACTGTGAGTGCCATGGAGGCTGAAAAACGCCCAGGTTCCTTCAGCCGTAACAAGTCCAAGCTGGAGGGGAGCGTGGCCATTGAACTGTCTGTACAGCCGCTTTTGGAGCTCACACCCATGACAGGTAGTACAGTGACTGCAGTTGTCACTTCACTCATGCTGCTTTGCATCATAAAGTGGGATTTAGTCTCACTCTAAGTGTGTATCACTGAGTGTAGGTGTTCTGACATCTGATAAGAGCATCACACTAGAGTCCGTTCTGTTGGTGACTCACATGGCTCTGTCATAGCTGTCCATGTACGGATATAATATTTTTACCTGTACTCTTACACCCTTGTCTGGGTTTAGTGAACAGCAAGGAATTGGAGGCATACCAGTCAGATCAGAAAGAGACCGAGGACGAAACAGAGGAAGAGGAACCACCGATTCCTCCTAAACCTGTAGCTCCTGACAGCATGTTCATTTTCAAGGCCTCTAACCCGTAAGATCCTACAAAATCTACTACATCTTTCACATAACCAAAAGGCAAATGAACCTGTCCTAAGGAGGTGTGTTTTTTTTTTTTCGTTCTTGTTGTCAACCTTCAGTATCAGAAGGATCTGCCACTATGTGGTGACTCTACGCTACTTTGAGATGACCATCCTCCTGGTGATTGTGGCGAGCAGCATTGCACTGGCTGCTGAGGACCCTGTTTGTACTAATTCAGAAAGAAACAAGGTAAAAACTAAATACAACTCTGTTTTTGTTTGAGATGCAATCTGACCCCATAGGAAGAAATAAAATAAAATTACACAGCCTCTGTTGCAGCCCTCTCCTATGTAAACTGTATACAAAGATAGACGACATGACAGGATTTTCTCTGGGTATGGATCAATTATGTTCATCTTCAGGTTCATGTTTAAACCCCAAGACCTGGACAGTTTTATGTCATGCACTGCAAAAAATCAAAATCTTATCACGTGAATTTTTCTCATTTCTAGTCAAAATATCTCATCCCATTTAAAATAAGACCTAAAGATTAACTTATAAGTGAGAAATAAGAACATATTTTTAGACAATAGATCTTGCGTAAAAACTACACTTGGATACTGGAGGGTTAATATTTATTCACAGTTCACTGTCATGAGAAGTGTCGAGAGCAACTAAATAAAGGAACTCAAGGTTTTACACAGGATCAACCAAAAAGAGTTTAAAGTTATGTAAATTTTTTTCTAATCATCAGAGTAAGTTTTTAGATAAATGTTTGTGTAAATTCTTCTTTTTTGTCAGTTTTACTGTTCAGGATTTTGGCTTGAAACACTCCACATTGTGGAGAAATGTAAGAAATCTAGATGTTCAGTATATGACAGGGAAGTGCAAACTCAGGAGTACTGTTGGATAATATTTTCCATGTGACTATACATAAAACAGTTGACCTGTTAAAACAATAAAACCATTGTAACAGATTTAATTTCCATTTGTCAGGTAGGCACAGCGGTAAAGACACAAATACATATGCAAGGTACATGAGATAACATTAAGGTGTGATAAATATGTTAGGCACAGGGTAACAGCTCTATTGCCTTAAGGTGGGTGTGATGTTACTTAAGCCTACTGTATAGTAGTGAGTTGCTGTAGGTGATATAAATATTGCATTTGTAAGTGCATTTTTTTGGTTTCTTATCACTTTACTCAGGTGCTGCGTTACTTTGATTATGTCTTCACTGGTGTGTTCACATTTGAAATGATCATTAAGGTAAGAAACAGAACTAAAATATATTTTCCCTATTTTATAAGCTCTACAGTGTGTTTGCGTCCAGCCGTCCACAGTATGTTCACTTTACCTGTGTGTGTGGGTGTGTGTTTGTCCTCCAGATGATTGACCAAGGTCTCATTCTACACGATGGTTCTTATTTCCGAGACATGTGGAACATCCTGGACTTCATTGTGGTTGTGGGAGCACTCATTGCATTCGCTCTAACGTGAGTCACTATATAGTGCTGCCTGATGATGACTAAAGACTGACTCACTGCAGCAAATCATTTTTGAGCATACAGCATTATTATTAATGACCTTCCATCAAAGAGATTTTGGAGCTTGAAAACCCTGCAGTCTCCTTTACTCATAAATGTTAATGGATGTATAGGACTGTATAGTACGTATATAGTGTCAATGTGATGTCTGTGATAACAGATGTTAAAATAATATTTTTTGTGTAATTTTGGTGTTTTACATACCTGTACTATTCTTCAGTACTGACTGATGATAAAAGCCTCCACTTCTTTCTGTTGTCCTTTCCAATGTGAGTGTGACAAGTAACCAAGAGGACTGTATGTTAATTTCTCTGTTGTGAATATAACTGTGATCCTCTGAGCTTTGCTCACGGTGTATCTCTTTTTATGCCTCAATTTCTCTGTTGTTCCTGTGGATTTTGTCACTGTTGGGGCTACCAGGAATGTGATGGGGTAAAATTTTCTGTCACAATAAGTGTCATCTTTGTCCATATGCTTCTCATATATTACTTTTTCCTTCATGTGTCATGATGTTTGTGTTCAGTGTATATTTGGTTTATATTTTGTCATATGAAACTGCAGCGTTGAATAGGTGACGGGTAAATGTTTGATAAATTATCCCTAATCATTCACTTGCATTCATGAATTAATTCCTTTATATTCATTGTTGACAACTTGGTTTGGTTTAACAGCCAAACCTAAAGCATGATCTTATCTCAGCATAAAATTGAAGCCTTTAAGTCATACAACTTTTATACAGTTTTAAACAATGATAAGAATAAATCAAAGAAATACTGCAATTTGAGGCTTAGCCAACAAGACCAAAACAGCCACTGTCAACCAAAGCTGTTTATTAAAATAAAAACGGTTTAATACCTGTTGACCCATTAATCCTATCAATACATGTAAATAATTAGTGTAAAATGCAATTTGTCTTCTTTTCATGGTCATTATATTTGACCCACTGAGATGATCAGAGGGTCCATAGTTATTGTGGAAACACCGCCATCTTCTACAACATTAATTACCTCCGCCAAGGAGGTTATGTTTTTGCCAGCATTCATTGGTTGGTTTGAATGTTTGTTTGTTTGTTTGTTTGTTTGTTTGTGTACAAGATAACTCAAAAACGTATGATTTTGATGACATTTTCAGGGTAGGTTTGTAATGGGGAGATCGGTGTTGATTGGTGGTGATTTGATATAATAATATTCAACTATAATCTGAAATTTAAATAGCGCATATATGATAAGAAAGTTAAATTGAGAAAAATACCAGATTTTTACTAAAAAAAATGCAAAATAAACAAAACAATATCAGAAATGGTGATAATCACGAAAGTTTAAATAGAGTGAAAAATTCATTCGTCAATTGTCATAAAACTAACACTGGGTATTTATGGGTAAAATACCCAGTGTTACCTTTAATTAAATTAATTTACCTTTAATTCCTCTTCCCTAGTATAATTCTAAATATAATGAGATTCATTTATCTATGTAGGTGAATTAATCCATACATCCCACATTTTATCCTTGTCGTGTAGTGAACTCACACCTAATGGTGAATATATGTGTTTCATTGTCTTTTAAAGTCATACTTTTTATGGCACATCCAATGAAGTCTGCTCTAAGTGTGTGTTTTTCTGTTTGAAATGTGTCAGTGCTATGTTTCGTCATGCATTCGATTGTGACTACAAATATGCTGCTAAATACTATATTTCACTGTCGACAGAAACAACAAAGGCAGAGACATCAAGACCATAAAGTCCCTCAGAGTATTGAGAGTCCTGCGACCTCTGAAAACCATCAAAAGACTTCCTAAACTTAAGGTATTTGCCTGCACATTATCTCCAGTCTGTTTGTTTTACAGATCTCTGACAAATACCCTTGCTTTGTCATGTTTTTCTCTCTGCAGGCTGTGTTTGACTGTGTGGTCACATCCCTGAAGAATGTCTTCAACATCCTCATTGTTTACCAGCTTTTTATGTTCATATTTGCTGTGATTGCGGTGCAGCTCTTTAAGGGGAAGTTCTTCTATTGCACTGACAGCTCCATGAATACAGAGAAAGAATGTCAGTAAGTATATGTCAAAACCACTCTCTCAGACAGTCTTGATTGGTAGAAAAATAATTTTGTGCTTGTTGTCGCAGACAGATTTTTCGCCTCTACAATATGACAATTGAGACATTACGTACCAAGATATTCAACAGCAGAAAAGAGTAATGAATCAACGAGTAACAAAAACTTTGGGACAAATTTCATAATGTTAAAAAGGGAAATACAGTATGTAGTTTTGATATGCCAAACTCAATATGAGAGAAAGATCATGTAGCAGAAATACATATTAATGATATGTATCTATAAACTGCATCACTAAATTAATAAATTATAATGCTCATTGTTTATACATGTCTGCCTTATGATATCATCAAGTTTTCTCCGGCAGATGAAAAATTCATAGCTGGTTATATTGACAATCTGTCAAAATAATGCTGTTTTATAATTTTCACATGCTGCACCAGTTGATTGTTTGCATGATTACTTTGTTAGTTTAATTCTGTTTTTACACAGTAAAAACACTTACAGTAAAACTATGTACCTACCATAATAAGTATCATAATCAAACTCAATTGTGTAGAAGAAGTGCTGTGGTTTCAGCGTCAATTTTTTTTCATAATTGAAATTTGAAGTACTATCAAGCAAGATTTATTTGTTTCACTTTTTGGTTCAAGTTTCAGTTGAAGTGAATGACTGAAACCTGAACCCAAATGTGATAAGTTATTAACCTTATTTACCTCTGCAGTTGTGATGCCAGAGTCAGAATCAGGATGAATATTCCAAAAGAAACACCTGAGCATCTTAACATTTCCTCACAAAATGTTGATTCACAAGCAATATACTGTATTTGAGTTTCCAAAGCTCAAGAGTTTTTGGCCAAGTATGCTAACTTATACCACAAACTTGTCATCACACGAAAGACAAAAAGCCTTGAAATTGTCTTCCAACTTAATTGGCAGTAAGAATATTTTTACAAAGCAGTCGGCCAACCAACACTCAGCAACAAACATTAGTTACATGCCACCACACAAGCTCAAGTAATCAGACATATCAGACAATTGGCAGTATTTTTTTTTTTTTTTTAACACAAAGCATTTGTTCTCTGAAACTTCTGAAGTGCTCCATTGTTAAGCAATCTGTCATGTCTCGTAAATTCATGTAGATTAACATACTGTGTTTCATGTTTCAGTTCCAATCTGTGGCCCTTCACTTACTCCAAATCAGTGAAACAAAAGTCTCTTGGGGAAAAAAAGTCAGTTGATTTAATTAGCAAATCTATGAAACAATATCCTCTGGCTTCTGTGTTTCCTACAGAGGATACTACATCGACTACAGCAGAGACAAGAAAGAAGTGAAGAGGAGAGAGTGGAGGAGACATGAGTTCCACTACGATAACGTCTGCTGGGCCCTCCTCACACTTTTCACTGTCTCAACTGGAGAAGGATGGCCTCAGTAAGTTAATACTGAGGAAAGTGTTCATGTTTAACATATTTACCAGTATTATCTAATAACAAAGTACAGTGGCTGAGTGGGTCACAGTTCTTCCCAACTCACAATAATGCAGACATGAGTTTGACAGCAGCTCTTCAGAACATAAAGATGTAGCGATGTGCTTACTCCAAACTCACACAACACTAATAAAAGTAGACAATGAATGCGAAAATCACAACACATTGGAAATGTTCACAGTTTTTTCAACCTTGTGTTTTAGCTACTTATCTTTTATTGCATTTTAAAATGTTGGATAAACTTTATAATATTCTGAACTTTGACTGGCATTAGTGGTTATTAACATTTACTTGTACTTTTGCTTTCATTACTTGAGTAGATTAATTGTAGATGACGTGATATACTTAAGTATAATCAATACTAGTAGACACTTCAAAACTTTAATTTGAGTAACATTTCAGTTGGTGACTTGAACGTCTACCAAAGTCATTTTTTTGGTAGGATACCTGTACTTCTACCTAATTGTGACTTTCCAGTACTTTATACAACACTATATTTGACTATATTCTGGAATTTCTTTTCTATTAGGGTCCTGCAACACTCCACTGACGTTACAGAGGAGAACATGGGACCGAGTCGAGGGAACAGGATGGAGATGTCCGTTTTCTACGTGGTCTACTTTGTGGTCTTCCCGTTCTTCTTTGTTAACATCTTCGTGGCTCTTATCATCATCACTTTCCAGGAGCAGGGTGATAAAATGATTCAGGAGTGTAGTCTAGAGAAGAACGAGGTGGGTCATACTCGCTCACACTGCAAAAATCTAAATTTTATCAAGTGTATTTTTCTCATTTCTAGTCAAAATATCTCATCCCAACTTATAATAATACATAATTACCTAAAGCACAGGTATCAAACATAAGGCCCAGGGGGCAAATCCAGCCTGCAAAAGGGTCCATTCTGGCCCATTGCATGAATTACATTAGCTTAGCCATGCTAGACCACCTAGCAGCAGCACATCTGATGTTCTACTCTAGTAATCTAGTTACACTCAATGTAACTTTTGGCGAGACTTCCCTGAAACTGGCAGAAGAATCACGGTGAAGTTTAGAGTCAGAGGGCGGGTGTAATAAAGTGACGCTGCGAGAAACAACCATAGAAGAAGAACAACAACAAGGGGCGAATTCCTTTTAGCAAAGATGACTTAAGAATGTGACTAAACGTCAGCAAACTTTTAATTCTTTTTACAGAAGCAACAACAGTTCTTAAGTTCCATAATCCACCATTTTGTTTAGTCATTTAAAATTTTTCTGGACTTTCGAGTGTCTAACTACTTCATCCTAAAGATTATGCTGATTGGTTGTAGTACTGTCCTATTGCATACAGAGGATTTGAAAGACAACCTTTCAGCATTCCTAGACCTATACATGTAATGAATAGGGATAGCATGGCTAGGCTAGAATTACACTGAAAATATTTACAATCGATGGTGTAAAAATGATTTAAATTCAGATTCCACATGCAGAACAATTAGATCTCAATTGGTTCAAAACACTAAAATATAATCACAATAACCTATAAATACCGAAAACTGCAGATTCTATCTTTGTTTTAAAGTAAAAAAGGAAAATGACATGAAAATATTTAGATTAACAATCTACTTTTTTACCCAAAAAATTTGAATAACATGAACAAATATGAACCTGAAATGTCTTAAGAGAAGTGAAGTGTAATTTTGACCAATATTCTGCTTGTTACTAAATGTTTTGTGTATTTGTAATTGTAATGTAAGTTGTAAATGAGGAAAACAGACACAAAATGTTGTTAAATTTGCACTTGTTTTTCTTGAGACATTTCAAGTTGTTCATGTTACTCAGATTTTTAAGGAAAACATAGATGTAAACATTAACATATTGTAATTTAGTTTTTTTCACTGCTATTATTTTACTGATCCGGCCCATTTGAGATCATATTGGGCTGAATATGACCCCTGAAGTTTGACACCCCTGATCTAAAGAGTAACTTGTAAGTGAGAAATAAGAACTTATTTTTAGACAATAGAGCTTGAAACTCTCATATTAGCTTAGATAGCTTAGAAATATCACTAAGATTATTTTCACTTGCTCCGTTGGCATTTTGCTTGAATTAGGGAAAAAACATTCTTGAATTGAGCAAAAAAATCTCCCAATGGTACATGTCAAAACTTAGTAAGATATCTTGAAATAAGATTTTCAAGATGTATCCCCTAAAAATAAGTTTCTATTTCTCACAGACCAGTTACTTTTTAGGTGATTTTGTCTTATTTTCAGTGTCATGTTTGTGTATTTTATAAAAATACACTTGGTACGATTTAGATTTTTGCAGTGCATACATATACATGTCTTCATAAACTGAATTACATTTCTCTAATCTGTGTGACTGTTCTGTTAAATTCCTGACCATCAGAGGGCTTGTATCGACTTTGCCATCAGCGCCAAACCGATGACCCGCTACATGCCCCAGAACAGACAAACCTTCCAATACAGACTGTGGCACTTTGTGGCATCGCCCTCTTTTGAGTACACAGTGCTGGTTATGATCGCCCTGAACACTGTGGTCCTCATGATGAAGGTATTTAATGGATGTTATTTTTGGCAAATATTACATTATTGTCGAGGTATAATTACGTCTGAGCTCAGATGAATAAGAAATTTGATGAAAAGTCGTCTGTGGTGTGCACCTTTCAGCACCACAGAGGCGTAGACAGAATGAGAAGAGAGAAAGAGATGCTATTTATTTGAGTAATGGAGCGTTAACACACATCATGACAACAGCACCTCTGCGTTTTCAAACCCATAATTTCCAATGGCTTGCGATGGTGTGCTGCTGTGAGAAGCAAAGCTCAAAACACAGCTCAGAGGGTTCACTCTGTGCCGAATATTCACATGGTAATAACAAAGCATCCGCCCAGGGATGGTAGACACAACGGAGGGAAAGCTGATGTCAGGGGTGTCAAAACCACTCACTGTGATTTGTAACGTCAGATACAGTTAAAATGCATGCAGCAAAAGTTTGACCTTGGTTGGAAAGACAGGAAACAGGATATTCTAACATTTAGGTAGAATTGTTTAGGTGTATTTATGTGTTTCTCCTCAGCTGTATTTCTATAGTATTTATCTGTAACCACACATGTAAATATGTAGGTAATATTTAATTTAATTCTACTTATATTTTTATAGAGATATTTATACAAATATCAAGTTTTTTTCTACTTCTTTATATTTAATTTTTCTCCCATTTTTGCAAATATGAATAGCATGGAATGTGTAAGTGTAAGTTTACCAATATTCTGCCTGTTTTTAAATGATGAGGCATAATACTGTTAGAATTGCATTTATTTATCTAAAATAAATTCAGGTTGATCATGATATTTAACATTTCTAAAGGATAGTTTGTAAAAACAACAAAAACATTTTTTTTCATATGGTCAGCTTACTTTTTTCACTCCAGAAAAAAGAGACAATTTTAGAGTTGACATTATTTATAAGTCATTATTTGAAATATTTTGCTGGTATAGCCAAGTTGAGATCATACTGTACTGGATGTGGCCCCTGAACTAAACCTAGTTTGACACCCGTGGTTTAATCAAACATTTACAGTATAGTTATTGATCCCAAGAGTCCAAATCAGTGACTATATTTGTTGTGTTGGTTTTCACCCAAGTCTAATCTTGTTAGCACAGATTTTAAATTATGTTATAGATCAAAGGGAAGAGTTTGAAATCAGGACATACACATGGTGCTACAAATAATGCAGTTGAAAATGGAAACCTTGTTTAGGAAAATCATTCATTTGACACCTCAGATACCAGGAAGATTCAGATTTTGTTTATCCTCAAGACTGGGGAAATTAAATAAAATGGATCTGGCAATCTATGAAGCCAATTTGGTGTGAATTCAACCAATAGTTTTGCTGCTACGCACATGTGAAATTTTACCCATTACAAGTAAATGGGAAAAAAATTAAAATGGTAAAATTCATAAAAACTGTGAACTTTGACTTACTGTTCCCAAAATGTAATGATGCTTATTCTGGGTCACTGGCAATCAATAAACCTAATTTGGTATGAATTCAAACAATAGTTTTCCTGCAAACACAAACCAAATCAAAAACCACAGCCCTCGCTTTCCCTTCAGGGGTCAGGGTAAATATAGTCGTATATGAAAATGTAAAGCACAGTGCTGTTGAGTATGACAGGATAGTTTCATCAAATTATGAGCAATAACCTTCATTTTATTGTGTCTTTCTGTGTTTTTCTTTAGTATCACTCAGCTCCAACAGCCTACGATACCGTCTTAAAGCATCTAAACACAGCTTTCACTGTCCTGTTCTCAATGGAGTGTATCCTAAAGATTATGGCATTTGGTTTAGTGGTGAGTATTCAGAAACAAAAGAAAATGTTTGACCATATTTAACACCAGCATTGGTGTATTTGTTCATGAATTGTTAAGGAACAAAACATAATAGTATCTTCTTCTTTTTTGCAGAACTACTTTCGAGATACTTGGAATATTTTTGATTTCATCACTGTTCTTGGCAGCATCACTGAGATAATTGTGGATTTACAGGTAAGAAACTGCCAAGACACTATTCATTTTTCACAATGTTGCGACCCCAAAAACAAGACACTCAAAAACCCTGATTCGTTTGTAGCCTTTCTTTCCAAGTTTCCTCATGTGTTACGATCCCTGCCTCCAGACACAACTTAAGTCCTGTTGTGTTGATTTTGGCCATCTGTGTTTTACATCCTGTCTCTCCCTTCTGTCTGCCACTCTCTCCTCTCTCTTCACTCTCTCCTTCTCGTGTCACTCTCTCTTTAACCATTGGTGCACCAGTCTGTCAACACCATAAACATGAGTTTCCTGAAGCTTTTCCGAACAGCCAGGTTGATCAAGCTGCTCAGACAGGGTTACACCATCCGCATTCTGCTATGGACTTTCGTACAATCTTTTAAGGTCAGGATTTATTTATTTATTTTTTTTGCTTTTTTTCCTTCTCTTATTTATTTTTCAGACAGTGTAACGAATTGTTGATAATGAAATGTCTCCTTCTGCTGTCTTTTCTCTTTTCCCCAACAGGCCCTTCCTTATGTCTGTCTTCTGATTGCAATGCTTTTCTTCATTTATGCCATAATTGGAATGCAGGTATGTGTCCTCTGAATAATTAAACCAAATACTTCAGCAAATTACACCATGGACTTAGGGGAGCTCATGTTTTCCTTTTAGAAATTGCAGTGACAACATTTGTGAAGTACTGCTGTGTGTCTTTATTCATAAAAAAAAACAAAAAAAACCAATCTAAATTGTAAGAATGAGGGAAATGATGAAAATAGGCTGCTACTGTGACTCACTGAGGCTCAGACAGAGACAATGTTTATTTCGCTAATAATAGGATACTTTATAGATAGAAGAAAGCCTGTATTTTTTGTTTCACAAAGACTAAAATGAAAATAAAACATTTTTACAGGAAGGTAATATTCAGAAGTATTGATCAATAGCCAGAGACGACTTTTTCATCCTAATTTGATTATCACCATCGTCAACTGTACATATGTTTTTTTTTTTACAATTCAACAAAGTGAACATTTATCATAAACATAGTAAAGTAATGTCTAGTTTTACATCATATAGTCCAGTGAACTGCCTCATATCTCATATAATACATCAGTAATACTTTATAATACCTACACACAATTCACTATAGGGCAGCATGGTGGGGCAGTGGTTAGTACCTGTTCCTCACAACAAGAAGGACCCTGGTTTGAGTCCCACACCAAACCTTTCTGTGTGGAGTTTGCATGTTCTCCCTGTTTCTGTGTGTTAATTGGTTAATCTAAATTGTCCATAGGTGTGAATGTGAGAGTGATTGTTTGTCTATTTAATGATCCAGCCTTATGGATCATTCTTGTATTTCACTGTTTATAACATGAGCATAAGAAATCTAAATTTTGAGTCTTGAATCTTGAGTCATAATGATGATGATGATGATGATGATGATGATGATGATGATGATGATGATGATGATGATGATGATGATGCAAAATACACAACAAATGTGATTGTGACTATTTTAGAACCACTTTCTCCACTGTACTCTGCATCTAGTGTATCAGTGTAATTGGGATTACTTATTAAAGGAAATAATTTTCTGCAGGTGTTTGGAAACATCAAGTTGAATGATGAGAGTCACATCAATCAACACAACAACTTTAAAACCTTTTTCAGTGCTCTGATGCTGCTCTTCAGGTGGGATTTAAACCCATTTTTACTCCTGATAGAAATGGATGTGGTTTTATTTAAATACACATTTAATCTTAAGTGCATGTAAAGACGTGTATGTTTAATTCTCAGGAGTGCCACAGGGGAGTCCTGGCAGGAGATTATGCTTTCCTGTCTGTCGGGCCAGGAATGTGAGCCAGACCCGTCCATTGCTCCCCTCACCATGTCTCCAGACCACGAGGGAGGCTGTGGGACCGAGTTTGCCTACTGCTACTTTGTCTCTTTCATCTTCTTCAGCTCCTTCCTGGTCAGGGAGCAGTCAACATGTCACATCTTTTGATATTTTACAGCTCTAACACCTTTGCTTATTATCTAATTTTTTAATGATCTCCTTTTCCAGATGTTAAATCTATTTGTGGCTGTGATCATGGATAACTTTGAGTATCTGACAAGAGATTCCTCCATCCTGGGACCTCATCACTTGGATGAGTTTGTTCGAATCTGGGGAGAATACGACCGTTTGGCCTGGTGAGCCTCATTCCTGCTGTTATAATAATAATAATAATAATAATAATTGTATTTATATAGAACCTTTTAGAAAACAGAGTTGATTTGACATCCAATCAGTCATGAAAAAATAGAAGTGAGATTGAGTAAGATGAAGTAAAGAGAGAAAGAAATAACGGAACATGATGGTGTTAGACCCATGAAACATGAGATAATGGAATACAATAAAACAGCATCATTTCAGACAGGGTCAAATTGAAGTTGAAAATTTTAAATTAAAAAAAAAATCACATCACGTGGTGCAGTGGTGCAGTGGTGCAGTGGTTAGCACTCATGCCTCACAAGACATTTCTGTATGGAGTTTACATGTTCCTCCCGTGTCTGCATGGGTTTTCTCCGGTTTCCTCCGACCATCCAAACACATGCACTGATAGGTTAATTGGTTAATCTAAATTGCCCATAGGTGTGAATTCAAGAGTGATTGTTTGTCTATATATGTTCAGCCCTGAGATGAACTGAAGACTCATACAGGGTGTACCCCACCTTTACCCATTGTAACTGAACTAGGCCCCCAAAGACCCCCATGATCCTCGTGAGGATAAAGCGGGTTCAGATGACGAGACAAGAAAAATCACGACATCACATGAAAGCCAGTCTAAAAAAGTGCATTTTAAGAAGTGATTAAATGATTCCATTGATTACACAAGCCTTATCTTCTCAGGCCATTCCAAAATCAATGGGTCCTGATTGGAAAGGCACAGTCATCTTTGGATTTGCACCTCCACTTTGGAACAGCTAAGCCCCCACCCCCAAAGGATCTAAGGGCTGCATACTGTCTTGTAATTGGCTAGGCTGAACCACACTCATTGGAACTTTAAAAGTAACCAACAAAATCTTAAAATCAATTCTGAAAGGCACGGTGAAGGGAGGCCAGACCTGGGGTGATGTGGTTTCGTCTGTTAAAAACTGTTTTGTGTTCATCCAGCAGAGGGCAGCTAGTGCGTGTACAATATCAATGCTTTCAGTTGATGTTTTCACTTTTCTGTCCTTCCACAGTGGTCGTATCCACTACACTGCTATGTACGAGATGTTAACGCACATGTCGCCTCCACTAGGACTGGGTAAAAAATGTCCTGCCAAGATTGCGTATAAGGTAATGAAGAAACTACCATCTTTAGTATTGTAGAAGTAGTTTTTTCAGTCATTAATTTCTGTAAATAGCAAACAAATTTAAAAAAAATTATAACATATCCATTGTTGCAACTGAAAGGCTGAAGTAAAAGTTTTTATTGCCTGACCCTATTTATATTAAATATATTGTTTCCACAAGAAAACAAGCGAACAAACAAAGATTTCAATGTAATCATTGAAAAATATACAATAGAAGAGAATTTATATTTAATTTTAATTCAAGCAAATTATGTCCTTATCTCAATGACTCAATTCTTTTGAACAAGTAATTTCTTTAGTTAATCCTGAGCTTTATATTTTTAAATAATTGTTCATTTGTACATCTTTTTAAAAGTTGTAATTGTTTTAGACTGTTTTAATGCATCTTCCAGACCATTACATGATTTACATGAAGTAAAAACCTCTTCCTTTAGTTTTCACAGGTGTTGTATTTTTACTTTATAGCCAACTTTGGTGCATTAGTACCATTACTTACTTACTCACTTACTGGTATCTAACAAAGCACTTGTAGACCCTGTAGACCCCATTTGACCTGGGATTGTTGACTCACTGTAATTTTGGCTTTCACTGTAATGTATTTAGTAATTTCCAAAAATAGTGACTTGCCCAATATAGGTTTAATACTGAAGTCAATCATAATTCATTTTTACTGGTAATTATGTTTTATTTTGGTCCCAATTGCATTGTGGATTCTAGCTTTTATTTGTGCATTTGCAAACTGGTCCTACATTTATTTTTGTTTCAACTAAACAGTCCATTTAGTTTCAGTCTCAGTTTTCATCATGTCTAATAACCCTGATCTCCTCATCCTCAGAGATTGGTGCTGATGAACATGCCCGTAGACGAGGACATGACGGTCCACTTCACTTCGACTCTGATGTCGCTCATCCGCACAGCTTTGGACATCAAAATAGCCAGAGGTCAGACTTCGCATCTGTCAGAACATTTGCCAGAGTGATATATGAGCTGTATGTGTGAGTGTGAATGTGTGTCGCAGGTGGTGAAGACCGTATCGCTCTGGATAGTGAGTTGCAGAAGGAGATCAGTATCATTTGGCCTTACCTGCCCCAGAAGACCTTGGATCTGTTGGTACCTATCAACAAAGGTCTGGCTCAAACTGTAGAGGGACCAGTCATTGTAATACTCAGAAATAAGCCATAACAGTTAAATGTAGTGTGTCTTCTCACTCAGATAGTGACATGACAGTGGGGAAGATCTACGCTTCCATGATGATAATGGACTACTTCAAACAGAACAAAGCCAAGAAGCTCAGGCAGCAACTTGAAGCTCAGGTCAGCTCAGGGTGCTACTATCCTGCACCTGCTCAAGTCAGAAATGTTTTCCCGAACTGTTTCTTTGACCTGATTTGATTTGTTGTGATTTTCTTTTTCTTTAGAAGAGTAACTTAATGTTTAAACGCCTGGATGCGTCTACTCTCCCTGAGGACATTCTCTCCAATACTACACCTCTGCCGATGATGGCTCACAGCGCTGGCTCAGCTCTGTGAGTCCGTGCATATGTAGTCAGGTGTATGTTCTCTAGTTATGTTTTTATTTATTCTTAGCTTTTTTTTCTGATACAGGACTAGAGGAGGATTTGTGGCACTGAGCCCTATCTCACCCCAGGAGTTATTTATGCAACCCATGAACTCCGACATTGATTCCAGTCAACAGGAGGCTCTGGTAAGAAGAAACACAAATTAAACAAAAAATAGATGAAAGCATAAACCATTAATAATGGCATTTTTGAGTCTGTTCAAAATTGCATTCTCTCTGCTTCTACCATACCAACAAAGCTGAAAACTGTGTAAATACTGCACTACACTGAGTACTTACTTACTTACTTACAGCTTGTAGTGCATCCCATGATGTAGTAAGATGCAGTAGTACCACCTGTTATGTCAGAGTTTAGGCCTGGGTTTCCTATTTAGATACATGACGTTATGAATATTCAACTCTAGAAAGTTGAATATTATATAATAATATCATAAAAAACAAGCCAAGCAACCACAGGTTTTTTTTAAAGACATCATTGAAATGAATCATATCACATGTGAAAGTATATATCAGCACAATGTCATGTTTATCATATTATTTCACACATCGTTTTATGCAAATATACAGTAAATGGTAAACATGTGCCAATAGATTCTTCAAGTGGTAAAAAGCATGGTGATCATATGATTATATAGCACACTGGATTAATGTTCACCTATGGCATACTGTACTGTATACTACTATATGAAGTAGTGTACAGTATATATGTAATATGTAGTGTCCAGTATGAGACTGCAAACACTTTGTCTTAGAGAAGCAGTTTCCAACCTGATTTATGACACCTTAAACACCAAAAACATTGTCTCTGTATCTCTCTGCATCTGTAGAATTTGACTAGTTAACCCTATAAGGCCTGAATTGTTAAATCAATAACAGAAAATTCCAGTTCTTTGAAACTGGAACCTTTATTGGTCCTTTTGAACAACCTCTTTTTTTTTTCAAATGTCAATTTTGAGTTTCAATTTTGTATCATATTTGAAACATTAAAAGCTCAAATATTATTATTTTTGAACAAACAAAGGTGAAGTAAACATCAGAAATGCTCGCTACAAGCTGCGACTAGGACCTACGCTAACTGATGCAGATCTTCTAGGACTCCCTGACCCCTCAGATGGAACCCTTCCGCATCATCAGCAGGTATCTCAGGGTCACAGGTGTTTCGCCCCTTAGCCTGAACACCTCTCCTGAGTGGGGCAGCAATGGTTGACTAGCCTTCACCAGCGGAAGGGTTCCAGCTATGGCCTCTCTTTATCCACACTCTCTTTATCTCTTTATTCCATATAACACAAACATGTCTCACAAATTAGTTATTACTTTTCAAACCTGACAAAGTACTGACTCCTTCAGTCTTGTAGTGTCACTGGAAAGGTCTCTGGTGAATGAATTCCTCCCCCCTGGTGGATTATCTATGCATTGCATGTATCTAACTATATACATCAGATTTTTCAAGGGGAAAAAAATCACACCTATCATATAGAGGGTTTCAAAACTCATGTATCAAATATGACCTATTTGGCATTGTAAGGTTAAATATAATAACAACTATATTTATTTGTTCCAAGACTGCATCACATTTTTGCAGATCGCTGTAGGAGACCATATCATCAGGTTGGAAACTACAGACATTTTCACACAAAGGTTTATAAAGCACCTCATATCTTTAGTCTGTATTCCCATGAACATTTTTGTTGACTTTGCATTGATCTTCCTCAGTGTCTTGCCTTGCACAGCAATGCTACCTCACATGTCTACTAATCCTGTCTTTTCGTCCTTTTGGGGTTGGACAAGCAAAAGGACAGTTTCTTTTGTGTCTATTCTGTCTGGTTTTACTGGCCAACATTGCAAATAAAATTACTTGGAAATACCACATACTGCTGATTTTCTACCCAGAGGAATGTGTTGGGCTCCTATAAGGATGTTGTTTGGTTCTGTTTGTGTAGCTGTTGTGTATTAAGACCTGGCCATGCATGACTACATCTACTTCAAAGCTGAAAAGTTGATTCCATCTTTCCCTGTACGCTGTTTTGTTTCCTGGTTTTTCTATCTTTTCCACCCTTTGGTCCGAGTGTACCACCTCACACTTTTCCTGTTTCTTCTTGAAGTCAATTTTTCCTGTTGCTAGTTGTTATTTTGTTCGTTTTTGGCTGAAATGGCTGCTGATTGAATGGCACCGGTGATGGCTAATGATAGATGACCATCAGCGAAAACATGGCTTTTCTTTAGCTTTCCCTTCCCACCTGATTTGGACTTCCATGTAGACGGAGTCCTGGCTGGGACAAGCCTGATTCGTGCTCTGTCTCTCCTTGCCCTCCTCTCTGTTTCTGTACTCACCTAGGTGGGCGAGTGCAGTAGGGGGATTGAAGCCCCACTGGAGCTTCCACTAGGGAGGGGCCTGTGTATGCGGGCCTCTTCCCTGCCACGTCTGGCTGTAGAGTCGCAGGTACACACATCTTCCATGACATGGCGTCAGTGTTGGATCTCGAGGACTTCAGTGGCTGCATGGGCTCTTATGCCAAAAAGCCTTGCTCCTTATGTGCACAAGTTGAAGTTTAAGAGTTTTGGACTGTGTTTGTGTTTTTACTTTGGAATCTGATTAAGGCCATGGTGTGATCCTGGAATGCTGTTTCTTGGCTTTCTTAATTCAGTCTCTTCTGCTTTCAGAATAGAAGAAAGACTAAAGTTAAAACCTCACAAGTCCATTACCAAGCACGAAAAAGCATGAAAAAGATTTTGTTTAATCCTTCTGCAATGGTTCATTTGCTACTTAATGATATTGTCTAAATGTAATGAGCATATTTGAAATGTTTTCTTTGTGTATGTTCCCTGTGTTTGCGTGTTTGTCTGTGTTTGTGTGCATTTCCCACACAAGCAGACAGAAGCTGCCAGCGGCTCCATGAAGCGTTCAGTCTCCACTGTTGCAGATCAGAGGGTGAATGGTCTCTGGCAGGACGAGAAAAGTCCTGAGCGAGTGTATCGACCTCGTCACAAAAGCTACAAGGCTGCAGGTTAGTCCTGTTCATGTCCAGTCATTCTAAGGCTCTTATCTACCACAAATGGTGAAGTATAACTGACAAACTCATCATAATTATTTCATGTCATCTTGTCTCCTGAATGTCTGTCCTCTAGTTTCACGCTCTGAACACTGGCAACAGGGAGACAGGGAGCGTGGCCGATCCAAAGAGCGCTGTCACCTCCTTTCCCCAGACACATCTCGGTGTAACTCAGAGGAAAGAAGCTTGCAGCCCTCACGATCCTCCAGTGTGGAGCGAGCAAACCCTCAAGATAAACAGGTAAGACAGGAATCTTCCACAAATCTGCAACTAGCCAATTTAGAGATGGAAATAGCACACACACAGCAGGGCCACAGTGAAGGCTTGCATGATTATTGTTAAACATGGGATAAAGATAACTCAATACAAGTATATGGCCCATTTTATAAACAGTATTAGATTAATAGGCATTGAGAACTCATTCCAAATTGAACTATTTAGTGCACTAATCATCAAAGATTTTACTGCTGGTAAAGTATGTATGTAATCACAATTTCTGTAGCACTTTAGGCTTTTGATTTATAAATGCGTCACTGTATAGCTACTGGCAGCATGTCATTCCAGCATTTCAGCTCTAGAAATTTTAGGTTAAAAGTCAGATGGTTTCCGTATGTGACACTAACACTGAAAAACATATTGGAGCACATATTTCAATAAAACCTTAACTTTATTCAATTGTCACTTCAGGTTTCATTTTTGCAAATGATGAAAAATTGTTTTGGGCAGCAAGTTGAGGACATACTAAAAGCATATCAACAGAATTTAATTTCCTCTATTTGATTCTTTGCCATCTAGTTTGGTGATGCAATAGATGAGCCGAGTTGATTGGTTCATTTCAGCAACATATGTGCAAAATGGGAGCCAGGTACCAAGGAGCTTAAACCCAAACATGGCGTTGATTCTTCCAGCAGGAGACTGGAAACAAATGATAGAAACAATGTAATCAAGCTTATTCTTCACTCTGCCTAACATTCATATCTACTGATAAATATAAACAGTTTAACACATTATGTTCAAATTGTAAAGACACAAGATTTGGGCATTTTACATGAAATTTTAAGCATGCAGGATGGTGCGGTTTAGTTCACGCAGTGCTTGCTACGCTGTTGTTTTCCCCTTTTACTAGGTGAAGTGACGTCACCGTGAAGCTATGTATAACATGCATCAGCAAATGATGGGGAAATTGTATTTTTTACATGTTCACATCAAACAATAACTGTTATTTCAAGATGTTGAATCAATATTACTGATTTAATCCAAATTACATTATTTTTCACCGGCAAAATCCAAACTTTTGACTTGTTGCCCTATATAACAATTTATTTTACTAACGTTGCAGTGTTATGATATTTGTGTATTTTAATAAAGTGTCTATTCTACAGGAAACTGTCCTGAAGTAGAAGCTAAGGCAGAGAGAGGCAAAGAAAATGTGAAATCATTCCTAATTATCTATACAGAAAATTAATCAAGACCCAATAAGACAAAAAATTTGATCAATAAAAAAAATCTGTAATTGCATCAGTATTATAAATCCCCTATAAATCCCCTATTTCTTATCAGTAATAGGTTTGTTATAAGGAAATTCAATAATTAAATTAATTATCAATATGTAACTGGCTTCTCTCCTCCATATTGGAGTTGTTCCATTGCATTATAGGCTGAAATAATAGAATTTTATCATGGGAAATTACAAATAGAATAAAACAATGGCAGATGAAGCAGTTCCAGGATACATTTTTATTTTACATTTAAATCTCTGTCCAAAGCAGCAGCACTCTTAAATTCAGCTATACAATTACACACTAAATTACCAGATGCTCTGAAAAGTAAATCTAATGAGTCTTTTTATTCTCATTTCTAGGGTAACAGCTCTGACAGTCCAGTACCCTCCACATCAGAATCCAGCACCCCCAGTGGGCGACGACCTTTATCACAAACTCCGACCCGTTCCCGTCCTCATGTCTCCTACTCCCCACTTGTTTGTCGCACACACCCCTCTGTTGGTGAAGATGAGGATGAACAGCACAGCCCAGAGACTATAAGGCGGGGCAAGTCCAAAGAGGGGGTCAAAGGTGAGGACAGCCATCACCCATCCCCTCCTCGACGATATCCGTCTGAGCCATTCCTGGCCTCACAAGACGATGACCACAGCCCAGACCCCACCGGCCCCATGGAAACACTGACCTTTGAGGCGGCAGTGGCCTGCAGCCTGGGACGCTCAAATACCATCAGCTCAGCTCACCCACGTTTGCGGACTGGCTGGCAGGTCCCCAATGGACACTTTCGAAAGCGTCTGGCACAGACGACCTCTGTGACGGGCTGCGATCCACTCAGTGACACAGAGGAGGACGACAGGTGCTAGGGCCAGCAGGAGGGAGGAGGGTAGAATCCCGGAGAGGTGTTTGTTAATGTGACTCTTTAATCAGTGCTTTGAGGCCATGAGACCGCTGAATATTTGGTAAAATGTGAATAAAAAAAGACTAATACTTCCTGAAACTGTAGTTGCCAATTCACACATAACACTGACATTGAATAAGGTCTATTTCCTGACTTGTACTTGATGACTGAGAGTAATAACTCATTTCAAATAACTGCGGGATGCAGAAAATAATTGACAGGGTCCAATTTTGTCATTTGTGTTACTAAGTATTTTCATTTCTGAAGATGTTTCTCAATGAGTCAGTATTGCTCTAAACAGTATTTAGCTGTGGGGTGTGTGAATATGTAACTACATTTTCTTATAAATTAATTGTTTTGTAAATACATTGTGATCATCATACCATATTCATTTCTTAGGAACAGAATAATACAACCAGCCATCAAAAGGTGATCTGAAACTTTACCAGATAATGAGTATTCTAATAAGTAACACTCAATAATGCTGGATTTTTTTACAGTATGAATGAATGTGCAGGTTACACTACCTGATTATCCCTGTTTTTCTTTTAAGTAATTCCTTCGCTGTAATAAGTTGGGAGATATGAGTACAAGTATAGATTAACATAGAAAAAAGCTTACTTGTTAGGTCACCCTGTTTTATTGTTAAATATATCCCACAACTAACCTTTAAAATGGTCAATGAGCCTGTTAATCACCATTTTCCCACATTTTTCTATTTTCATTTTAATGTTTTTACCAGTCTGCACCCTTTAAATGATCATTTTCTATCAAATGTATTTACCATTTAATTCTGAAAATTGTTGGGTGTATTAATCCATGAAGAAGAAAATGATCTTTCATCCTTTGGCATTATTTTCCTCCTTGTGAATATTATTATGAACCACTGCAGACAATGACTGTAGAAACTTTGTAGACACACCATGACACATTTGCTTCACAAATTAACTTCTATTACTTACTAATAATGTACAGAGAAATGATGCTGTTTGTAACATTTAGAGAAAAAATAAACACCATCAGCTGATGAGCTTTAAAGGTAAAGGAATCTTTGAATGTTCATTTTAAGGTATGTGTATTTGTTTTATTTGCCTGAAGAAAGCCAATTCTGTGAAACTCACTTAACCAAAAACATGGAGATTTGTATCATAAATTCCTGGAATGCAAATACTTTGTGGGTTTTTATGTGTACAATAGCTGTATATAAAAATAAAGGTGTCATCATGTTGCTGCTGCCTTTATTGGATGATTAAAATCAAACAAACAAGCAAACATGACAAAACATTAAATGAGCAGAACTTGCAATTATTTGTTCATTGTTTTACACAAACACACACACACACACACACACACATACGTGCTGCATGGGTGGGTGGGTGGGTGGATGGATGGACGGACACAAAATGCTATATAAGTATATTGTTCTAAGTAACACTGGTAATCTATTAGTGTACTGGGTTAATTGCATTTTATCTAAAAAAAAAAAGGATAGCAGCATTTTGCTGTTTATTTTTTTCTTTAATTGCAAATCATTGGTCATTAAATTAAATAATTAGTATGAGTAAAAAGTCAAAAATGCATTTGTTTAAATAAGTAATTAACTGAAAGTAAGAATGCATAAACCAAATAAAATGAAATCTAAAACGTGTTATATCTCGTGTGAATTAAACATTGAAAAATATCTTATCTATTAAGACTTTTAGTAGTTTTTTAAGTCTCGTGTCGTGAAAACAGATAAAAATGGATGGAATATGAGACTTCGTCTTCCTATTGGTTTACGTAAATGTCACCATCCAATCCCTGCACAGAGTCACGTACGTCCCCGTACGTCATATCCAGCGGACCGATAACAAGTCCTCCTGTTAAAGAAAGAGCTAGCTGGAAAGCTACAACACTTTAATGTTACTCACGAAGTTAAAATGCCAAAATGTCGCTAGTGTTTACTACACGGACAGCGTAGTATTACAACCACGGTTGCCGCTAAAGTAGATATTTTGTAGAAATTTTACTTAGTACAAGGGAATGAGCGACACTTATCGAGGAAGTAGCCCAGCTGGCTAGCGAAAAAGTAGCTAGCTAGGTTGCTAGCTCTCGTTAGCAAGGGAGTTCTTTGTTTTGTTTTCAGGTAGAGGTCCGTGTAAACATGAAGAGAAACTAGCGTGGACAATTACTTTCACATGTATCGTTTGTGTAAGAATCCGACAGCTATGCATATGGTGCCTTTGGCAGGAGACAGCCGCACTATAAATTAATAATATCGTAGAATATCTGTAAAATACTAGTAATTAGCATCCGTGAGCAACTTTAGCAGCAAAGATTAAAAAAATTATCGACAGCCACTGGTGAAAGATAAATATGGGCAACTGTCTGAAGTCTCCGACATCAGACGACATTTCTCTGCTTCATGAATCCCAGTCAGACAGGGCAAGTTTTGCCGACGGGATAGATCCGGATCTGGAGCCACCGCCACCGTATCAGGTGAGAAGCTGCTAGCAGACAATGTTCATGTTTATTTAAGAAAAATAAACTTTTATTGAATCCAGGACCATTTATTTTAGGAGTACTGTTATATTTAAAAAAACAATATGCTAGTTTCCTTAAAAATAATAGCTTTAAATGCCCATGGCCTTCTGGGTTGTGTCGGTGCCAGTCTGTGTTTAAATGCACCCAAGATAACAAAATAATTTTAGAACCATTCACTGTGACTACAGCTTGTCTAGATGTTTAGACCAGACTGTGTGTTTAGATTCCACTGTGGCACACAGCATGACCGGTCAGACGACTTTCTTCAAACAATGTAAACAGATTAAAGAGGATTACTGTTTCATTTATTTATTTTATTTTTTATATTTATGTTTCCAGGAGCAGGCTCACATGCCCATGTACCATCCCACGCCTAGTCAGGCCCGTCTAGCCACCCAGCTGACGGAGGAGGAGCAGATCCGCATAGCTCAGCGCATCGGCCTCATCCAGCACCTCCCAAAGGGCGTTTATGATGGAGGGCAAGATGGCTCAGAAAAAAAGATCAGAGAGTGAGCATTTTATGTTTTGCATTTCCTGATTTTACAGTAATGAATTGACTTTAAGTGTTCATCCTGATGTTACTTTTGTTTTAAAGTTTGGGACATGGGGCAGAAGGTCTATTTTTAGGGTTTAGGGATTTGAGAAATGTATTCCAATCCTTAAACTGTTTTTCTATATCACATAGAGAGTATAGCTATAAGGTTAAGAGCAAGTTGAAATATATGAAAATACAATAACATGATGGCAGGCTGCTGTTTTTGCACAGTGTATACACTAGCATAAAACATCTAACTATATTAAATAAACACATATTAAAATCAGAATCAGAATCAGAATCGTTTTTATTCGCCAGATACATTTGCATATACATGGAATTCTATTCCGGCAGGTGGTGTCGTACATAAAGTATACATATAGTCCTAAAAAATCACATTGAGTGGGCATGGGGTGAGGTTTGAAAAGATAGTTGGGGGGTGGGGGACTAGATAAAGTTTCAGAAGGTTGAGAGTATTCCTTTAGAAACACAAAAAGAGAAGCTTCAAGTTATGGGGAAAAATATGAAAGTAATATAAGGCTGTAATTTGATATTATCAGTTTAATACTACAGTGTATGTATGTTTTTTTAATGTCCCCAATTTCCAGATGCGTGATTTGTATGCTGGACTTTGTATATGGGGACCCCATCCGGTTCCTGCCCTGTATGCACATCTACCACATGGACTGTATAGATGACTGGCTGATGAGATCCTTCACCTGCCCATCCTGCATGGAGCCTGTGGATGCTGCCCTGCTCTCCACCTACGAGACCAACTGACTTTTCATCCTAACCCTCCACCCGTTAGAACACAGTAACTGCCCTCTTACATAATGAAAGGAGTTGAAAATTACCTTTGCTGTTGTCTTGCACTTTCAAAAGTTGTTCACCTAATGTTGGCCTTCTATACCCCACAAAGTCATAGTCGGAGTCTGAAAACATGAGCATATGTAAGCCAGTCTTGCTTATAAATTACACAAATCAGTAAGAACCTGCTTCCAGACAACCCCGCATGATTGTCGTAGTGTGTGTTTGTCTTTCTGAAGCAGCATCCAGTGTTGCCGCTGTTGTGAGCACATGGACTTTGTGTCTGTGAATGTGTGTTTGTGTTGGGGGAGGCTGTTTGGTTTGTGATGACTGTCCACTTGAGCTGGTCTCAGTGGTGTTTCTTCTCAAATGATCCCATTTCACTTTCATTCCCAGTCAGTTGGCATTCAGATAGACAAAATTAACAAATTATTGACAAATGCTAAATGTTGCTTGAAAAAAGAGAGAAAAATCTGCTGGAATTATTTCCAGCATCCTTTGGCAACAGCATTCAGAAACTTCCTTAATTGTTTGAGTCTCCTAGCACGCTTTTTTTTTAAACATTTTATAAAGCCCCTACATTTAGGAGATATGTAACTCATAACTTAAGTTTACATTTTCTTATGTTTGACAATAGAGAAGAAACTGAACTCTTCATTCATAGCAGTCAGAATTGCAAAGAAATTATGCACAGACAGTACAAAATTAATCCAAAGTTTATTAAGTACCAGTATACTTAATGGAAAATAAAGTTTCACATATTTGTCTTAGGTTACTGAAAGGCCAGATGTTTAAAATGCTTCGAGCAGAAGGGAAAAAACAAGGCTGTGCAACATGAATGTTTTACTAAAAGGTGTGTAAAGTCAGCCAGTGTAAAGGGCTCAAATGTGCATGAGCAGGTGGATCAGTCAAACATTAGAAATGCTTGCACACACTTCATCTGATCCAGAGATTTGCACTTTACTTATAGGACAGTATCTTAAACAATATATTAATATATGTACCTTGTAACCTTGCACTATCAATATTTAATTCCTTTATCTCCTGAGATGCAAAAGTTATACAGCCGATAAAGACATTTTCAAAGCTGTCAGTAGTCACTTATCACAAAGCCTAAAGATCTATTCCATGAAATCTGTGATTCAGTGGTGTGAGCCTCTGCTTTGTTCTGCTCAATTTAATTTAATTTTTCCCCATATTTTTGTGTATAAGTCAAGGGACAGAGGCTTGATACAATTTGAGATAAGAGAGACGTGGTGTCTGAATCCACTTTTTTGTCCCTTTTTATTGTATATCACCATAAATTATGGGTTTTATCATTTTTTTCAGTAGATGTAGTTGTAGTCAATTGTTTTCTTTTGAGTTACGGCATTCTTGTCAATTATGTGTATTTTGTTTTCTGTTTATCATCCATTTTTGTTACATTAATCTAAGATGTTTGTGTAGGAGGTTTATTTCATAGCTTTTACACTGGTTAAAGCCTGACTGTGCAAACCTCTGTCCCAGCTGAATTTCAGAGCGTGAGAGATTTCTCTTATGGTGTGATATTTACAGTGAGATATCCTGTTTTTCACTGAGCTTTCCTTTTGGCTGTGTTTTTTCAACTTAAGTTTAAACATTTATTATTAATTCCTCTAATCTTGTTTCATTTTGTTCTTTTTCAAAGTCCTCATGTTAAAAAAAATAAAGAAGAAAAAATATTTGGTGTTTATTCCTTAAGGCAGTTACTCACATTTCATCTTTTGGGGGGGGGGCATTACAGTTTGGGAATCTTTGATAGGACCTGGCAGGTTTGGGCATAATTTTTATCATTTAAATCTGGCTCAGGCTTTACATTATTGTGGGGTAAATAAGCAGTCATGTGATGCCTTTCGACCTGCATGAGTTGGGTGCAAAATGGATATATGAATGTCAGGTCTGACTTTTAAGGCCTGTTTCATGTTCTCGTTGGCATGAGCCGGAACAGGAGACTAATTCATGCTACAGGGCAGATCTGTGGTACCATGGTCACCACATTGAGAGATTATAGAAAACACTGTTGCAAAGCACTCATTGATGCAATCTTAATGATTTGCAGTAGCTGGAAAATGTGATTGTGTGCCTGGCACTCACTGTTTAACCTTAGTATTTAAGCTTGAGCCTTTGTGGAAATTTTTCTTTTCAAAGATCCATTGTGATGTCGACGTCATAAGTGAATCACACTGTGAAGCCAGTGAGTCTTCACATCTCTGCTAACAATGTGCTATCAGATTTCTGTTATGTTCTTACAATGCTCATGTACTATGTTGGGTCACACACATACCAGTTCTGAAAGCATGGTCTCTGCAATATGTTACATACAGCTATGGTCTGATTTTTGAAAGTACTCTTATGTATAATTGCAGTGCAATACATTGAAAATCATCAGCCGATGAATTTTAAGTGATTGTTATGAGGCCAGTGAAGATGAGTTATTATGTCATGCACAGTTTATGCAACGTAACGCTCATGGAAACGAATTGTGACCCTTGTTTTTGTCAAAGGTTTTCCAGTGGTGAAATGTGTTTACTGAGGTTGTGACATTTGGTCACATTATTGTCCCAGGCCACACATTCATCTTAATGAAACTTAAATGGGAACGAGTATCTGATTACGACATGTCCTCTCTTTCTTTGGATTAAGCACTGGCCGTTAATCAGCTTTGCATTGATCTGCATGTTTTTTTTTATTTTGGAGATTAGATTCAGAAGTTGGGTAACTCAATATGGACAGACCAGTAAAGGTTAATTGGTGAAATTCTGCCATAATAAGATTTTCTGTGGCAACATGTTAAATCTCTGTAAAAAAAAAAAAAAAAAATCTCAAGAATTTTAGCTGAAGGATAATTGCTTCTTTGGTTTTTTGAAGCTTTTTTTTTTAATATAAAGGGTATTAGTAGTAAGTAAGCATTTCAAATGAAGACAACAATCCGTCCTTTATCTGGAGTATTTTTGTATAACCAATATTAAGAAGAGCAATAGGAATTGAATATGTTCATTTCAAACCTATAAAATACATTCAAATGGAGAATGTTACTGTCATGGAGATTTTTACCCCAGATTGAAGGTGACTGAATGAATAGACCGTACAAAAGACACAATAGTGTTTTAATTTTGCTGTATTTATTTTATTTTTTCCAACCATGACATATTTATGGACATAGCACACAAATAAGAACAGAATATCATGTTTCCTGACATGATGACTCAGTATATTTATCCTTGTTTTAATACTGAAGTTTCAGAAACTCTCAAACTGCTGACCAGGTGAGTGCTCAGACATTATGGTTTGTACATCCCATGGAAAGTGACGGGTATGGTGCACTCCACTTCAGCTCTGGCGATCTCTGACAGATCCTTGGCATTGAGGATGAGGAGGTATCCTGATCTCTGAGAACCTGGAGCCGCTACAATTGTCAACAGCACACCTGTGAAAAGACGACCACCCTTTCTTCATAAAGTCATCCACATAACACTAATATCTTTAACACCTTAATATCATTTCTACAATATGTCATTACTAGTCTATCTGACATACCATCATCCTCATCTACGCCATCAGGTGTCTGAACAAACAGGGGTTCTGAGGGGTAGGAGTCTGGTTCCTGCCATATCCAGGTCTCTCTGGTCTTCACATTCAACTTGCAGATCTAGAAATATATATAAGTTATAAAATAGCATGTTTTTCTATATAGGGAATCTAAACCCAAAAGTTTAATTGAATGTACCCTGTCTGGGATGAAATGGTTGAGACCCAGACCATAGGCATACGTGTAATTCTTCCCTGCGTACTTCTCATAGTTGATCTGTGGGAACTCAAATGCTGAACAAAGCAAAAAAAAATAAAAAATAGTTAATTAACCAAGTGAGATTATTTGCATAGTAGTGTACATTATTATCATAAATCAATGTTTTTCAACCCTTCAGTCACATGGAGTCGCCTGAAATTTCTAGTAATTGATAAAAAATAAAAACAGTTATGAAATTTGTATGTGAAAGAAATATAAAAGACGTGAAAAACTGAAGCACTGTGGTACTGTTTATTTGTCAAATGTTCATTGTGGTCAATTTCAGATGCTGCAGCTCTTTCATAATTGATCATTCTATCTATCTATCTATCTATCTATCTATCTATCTATCTATCTATCTATCTATCTATCTATCTATCTATCTATCTATCTATCTATCTATCTATCTATCTATCTATCTATCTCTCTAATTTATCTACGTGATCAAAAACAAATTAATTTGACTATTTTTCCATAAATTTGTGATGTTAAAATGGTCATGACATTGTAAACCACTGATGTAAATGAAGCTTCATGTATACACCTTGGCGAGGTCCAGAGAACAGCACCTCCGGCTCCAGCCAGATGGTCCCGTCAGCATGCATCACCGCTGTAGCTGTGGTGTACGGCAGGCTCACAAGGTTCTTCCCCTGCTCCTCCTACATCAACCCACCCCATCCCCCCCAAAAAGAAAACGCGGTAAAATGAACCTGTTAATCTGCATGTAAATGTGTGATTCCATGTTGAGTATGATGACATGTGGCTTACCTTGTGGATGTCCAAAGGAATAACATATCTGCGCACCTCCGGCTGAGGCGCCATCATGGCTGCCTTCTTCACCTCATCCCAATTGGCTCTTAAGTTTGCCAACCAGAGATAGTTGTAAACAAACTCAAAACTGTAAGAATGAAACAATAATCAGTAATAGCAATTCACCCCTATCACATGGTGTATTATCTTAAACTGAAGTGCAACATTTAGGTCTGCAGTTACCCTTTCCATGCACAGAGGTCCACAACAACAAAACCATTATCCTCATAGGTGTTGATGTGATGGAACATGCCAATGGGTGCCCCTTTAAACTTGTGATCGATGTACTCTCCTGGGTCTTTCCTGGCAATGTGGAACAATGTCTACAAAACATAGTGAAAATTGAACCTCTTAACATTCACCCTCTCACGGGCTGAGAGGATTAGGATTAGAAAAGAAAATGTCACTAACTTAATTTTCAGTCACGTGTAACCCTGGCTGGTAAATAGCAGCAAAGATATTGTTAATTTTAATTGCTTTTCTTACCCCTTGGCTCTCATTGGACTCGAAACAGTCCATGTAGTTCGATCCTCGGATACTCCAGGCACTCAAGAACTTCAGCAGGTTGATTTTCACTGGAGTCTCAACGAAGATGATGTAGTTTTCAGACATGCCAAAGCTGCAATGATCACATAAAGAGTGAATCAAGCTCGAATGTATGGCCTTATGTTAATAACATACTGATAGGAAGTGTAGGCTGATATATGTAACACACACCTGTGCACATAGGAAGGCTTGAACCTCTCAGCACTGGGGAATTGCACCACCACCTTAGATTTCTCAATTGGATCAGACTTATCTGAGAGACATGGCAAAAACATCTGTCAGCCTAATGTGAAAAAAAATCTCTTCAATATTTTTAAAAGGAAGTACATGAGGTTAACTTTCAATTTTGCAGCAAATAAAATGACCCTGAAGGAGCAAACACACTTTGCACAACAATTTTCTTGATATTTGAAAGGGGTCAGTGCAATTCATTTAACCCCGAATCACAATTTAACACCAATATTTTGGTAAAACATTTATCTTGCCTGTTGAAAAGGCCATGGCTGTTTAAGTGGCTGTTTTAGTGAAATGTTAAATGCACTTTGGCTGAACCAAACCTTTCTGTGTGGGTGGAATCCTGACAACATTGTAGGCCAGAGTTGCTCCTTTTCCCATGCAGTTTCCAATGTTGTACACAGTGCCATCTCTCTCGATATGGGGATGAGCTGTCACTCCATTAATGTTGATATAATTGCACATATCAACCTTTGTAGAAAAAGAACACATTTTATTGCTGCACATCCTATAACTTCTCAAATGTAAATCTTATAAGTTACTTGATGTACCTTCTTCAGCGTTTCCAAGGTATCAGTATTTACTTTGGTGATGAAGTTGGTTTCTGTGACAGCATAAAAATCCTCTCCCACAGGATAGACATTCACCAGGCAGTTGTCTGTGACCTCAACACCTTTAAAGTAAGAGAAAAACCTGCAAACAAAACCCAATACTGTAAACTCTTTAGCACAGAAATAAATAGAAAAGTAGCATATCTGTTTCAAACTCACCTGGAGAAAATATTTTTGCAGGGATCAGGGTATGCAAAGGTACCAAACTCAGTGATCACCACACGCTTCTCTGTGATGGCCCGGACATATGCATCTGTTTTCACAAACCTAAAGGTAGATACAAGATGGAGAGACGGTAAGTAGTCATCCTTAAATCTCGTATGATTTAGTTGTCCTTTAATTCCTACAGTAACATATTCCATATGCCCCAGTGTGTTGTCATGTCTACAAATAAACATGGATCCTCACCTAGATGAGAAAATCATCAATATTTTAGCTTTAGTGGAATTAACACAACATCAACATAAATTAATTTTTTTAAGTCCTGCAAATGCACACACAAAAATGAAAATGCTTACTTTCGGTAATAGGTGACCTGGCCATTCTTGAAGTCAAATTTGTGCATAAGGGCCTGGCCATCAAAGAGATGGTAGAAAGGTTCATCTCCAACCTCAAACAGGCCGGGTCCCAGCCGGAGAAGGCTACCTTTTAGAAATGATGGGATCCTACCTGTGAATACAAACACAGACATATTGTTTTAGAATATTGTCAGGATAATACAATCTGCATTCTCAGAGATTAATACTAATAGATTTTGAAAAATACAGAACAAAAGCAATAATGTAAAACCAACCTGTTACTGTGGCTGGAAGTGGCTCAGAAAGCTCCTCACATGTCTCAAAAATCTTCCTGTAGCCACCAGCTGGGTGTTCAAATCTGTAATAATAAGATTTGCAATCAAATAAAAATAAAGAAGAAAATATTTCACACAGGTCATGATTAGGTTCATGGTTTGGATCCTGCATGAGCTGGAAGTCACAGGGTTGAACACCTCTCACAAAAACTCAATAGCATATATAATAATAGTTTAAGAAAAACAGCTGTAACATAAATAGTTAGAAAAATTCTTACAATTTTACAAAAACTTCAGGAATACAATGTAAAATATGAAATATCTGATTTGTAAATGTGGATTTAAAAAAATCTCACCGGCTGACCATGGCTCCTTCTTACTGTAGTGACAAACAAAGCAACTCTCAAGAAACCACCGGTCACGTCCAAATTAGACGGCTCTGATCTCCCTGTGGATTTGAGGTATTTATCCATTCAGTGACCCTAACATTGATATGTTGTAAACCTTTCTCCTGGCCAATCATGTTGCACCAAGAACAAGAATCCCATTGTGACGGTATCCTACACTGAATGACTCAATCACTACACTTCTGCAACCGGATTTATTATAGAAAATATTTATCACAGAGAGGTATGCTTTGAAAAAGTGTTGCAATACAACATGTGATTCCTGTTTCTGCATTGTATGAACAGTTCACTTTCTGCAATTTATGTCATGCTGAGTCACACGCTACATAATTAGCTTTAAGTATGTTTCAGCAGTGTAAGAGCTACATTATATTATTAAGCTGCCTGAGAGTTAAGTTTAGCAAGTTATTAATTTTCATATTATTAATTATACCTATTTATAACTAAAGAGTACCCAAAACAAGATCTTGATCTATTTCAGGAAAGCAGTACCAGCCAAGTCAAAGATTTGAGGGTTGAATAATGTTCATTGTGAAATACTTAACCTTTCTTTATTGTTATTCTTAGGAGATTTTGTGCAATACTCTTAACACACAATGCTAAATGGATGAAATGTGGCTAGTCATTGGTTTAAATGTATAAACATTCTTGTTTCAGTACAGCTATAATCCAGGAGTAGGGATTATGCCCTGTACAGCCTGAAGACAAATGGTGTATTGTTTCTCTTGAGAAGAAAACAACATTAGCTGATAATATACTAGTTGAAATTCAGTCAGCAGTCAATATTTGGATGACTGTCTTTCTTGTCATTCATTGTACACACTTTACTTAGAAGTCATGCTGTGTCACTTTGCTTAAAACAGTCATTTTAAACAGTGGCTAATATTGCTAAACCAATATATAACTAATGTCAACTTGTGTGTGTGTGTGTGTGTGAGAGAGAGGGGGGGGTATGTTTTAAATATGTTTTTAATCAGGCATTTTGATGTATTAATATGACTCGTAAAACAAAACTGTCGCTTTCTAAAGCTAAGCCTTATAAGTAGAGGTTGACTTTGAATCGTTTCCTCCAACGCCATGGTTTACAAGGTGAAATTTAATGTATTTTGTTACTCATTTAATGTTGGTCAATAGAAATATACAAAGATGCAAACCATAGGTCAACCAGTGTAGAGAAATACAATGTTAAATGTGTGGTCATGTGACACTCCTTGTTCTTCAGCATGGAGGGCGTCACCTGCTGGTCATTAGGTTACTGGATGGTTGAGCGAGTGTCACATAATGACGATAAAGAAAGTACGTTTTAATGTGTTATAAATATGAGACGACAAAATTCTGACCTTAAAAGGACACATTTTCCGTGATAACTGATTATTTTTTAATCGTTTACATCAACGGGAGCCGCAGATTCTGTGCACATGCGCAGTTTGATTGGGGAATTACCCAACATGGCGGCGAAGTGATACAACTTGTAGTTGTCTCCGTAGTGCTTGTATAAATTTGGTAGTCGATGAATGCCTATTTTTTTAGTTAATGTAATACGCCGATTACATTGAAATACATTTACTGTAATTTAACATTAAGGCGTGTGTTGTTATTGAAACGGGTTAACCTGGAAAGATGAATTATACCACGAAGGTGGTCCAGGTGACGAATGTGTCGCCAAGCACGACGTCGGAGCAGATGCGAACACTTTTCGGTTTTCTGGGGACCATTGAAGAACTGAAATTATTTCCACCAGAGTAAGTAAAGTATTTGGAATTATACCAATTGAAATACGTTCGCGTGTAGCTGATTGCCTCGTCAGCTTCAATAATTGTACAAAAGAAAACGCGGGCCTGTCGCGTTCGCTTCCAATAATCGAAATTAGCATTAGCCATACGTTTAGCTCACCAGGCATGTAAAGAGTCCACATAGACAGCTTTAATGGGCTTTTATGTGTAGTTTGATTTGTAATTGAGGCTTTATCCCAGAATTTTCGTCCCAGAAGTTGTCTCAGTAAGTTTATCTTCTCAGCATTATTAACTAACTGATGGACGTTGGGACCCTGAAGTACCCACCAAACAATGGGTCAGCAAGTCAACTTTGAGACTTACATATGCCGATAAATATTTCAACTTCATTAAACTACTGTTGAGTTTGATGTTAATGAGTTTTTGACGTTTTAATCTATTATTGTATGTTTGTTTTTTTATAATTATATTTATTTATCTTGTTTAAATTAATTTCCCCTTATTAAGTGCTGAAGCTGAAAATGTTTTGGCCCTACATAACAATGGACGCCAGAAAAACTTAGATGGATGTGTATGGCTTTAATTACAGAATTTATTTTAACACATTTGCCTCAGATATGTATGAGGGGTTTCTGAGTTTTTAAAGTCACTGATTATAGGTGGCATTTTTAATTGCATGTAGGTCATAACAAAGTAATAAAAATGAATGTTTACAGCGTATACATAAAAGGTCAGAGGATGGATTTTGTTGTGGATTTTTAAAGTTGTCTTACTAACATTGTTTTCTTTTTTCCTCAGTGACTCTCCAATGCCAGTTACATCCCGTGTATGCTTTGTGAAGTTCCAGGAGCCAGAGTCCGTTGGAGTGTCTCAACATCTGACTAACACTGTTTTTGTGGACAGAGCATTGATTGTGGTCCCATTCGCTGAAGGTTTGTGTGATTACTATTTTTATGTATGAGTGGTCCCTGCTGATTGAATGACATGACCCTTTTTTATCACGACTGTATCAATAATGAATGAAGATTTAATCTATTCCACTTGGGGATTGAACACAGTTGGCATTCATCAGTCTGTATGAACCTAATTGGATCATTAAATCCATAACAACATTGATGCCACTCAGCGTCTCATAAATGGTTGAAGACGGCTATCTCCTATCAGGGTTTTGGTATACTGTGACATAATGACTTACTGCCCCAATTCCATGCTGGATTTCTATGAAACATACATATTGAACTACACTTCTCTTAGAACTGAAATGTTCTTGGCATTCATAAAGTACAGTATGCCAAAACAACTTTGAGACTCAAATTTAAACGTTGCCAAGCAGTGAATGTTGTAAACCACATAAAATTTTAGAAATTACATTTTAAAAATCCCAACAAACTCTTAACCATATGCATTTTATTTTCTCCCCCATATTGGACTTTCCTCTGTTAAACTTCTCTCTGTTATTTGTGTGTGTGTATGTGTGTGTGTGTGTGATTTTGTAGTGAAGAAGGCAAAAGCAGCCCCCTCGTTGATGGCTCAAAGTGGTCCTCTGCCTGCCAACAGGGGATTGTAGACATTTGCAAAGGCCAGCAAGCATTCAAGCCCCAACCCTGTCTTTTTGTGTCTCTCTCTGCATTCTCTTTCCCTTTCTCTGCTGTCTAATTTGATCTTTTTTTAGGTGCTTTAGCTAACTAAAGGTCAGATATCTGGGGACGTAGCGTGAAATGGTGCTCATTCAGCGCAGTTTTCCTGCACTCTTTAATGTTGCTTGGCCATTTATTTGATGGCTCGAGTATTCTCTGTTAATATGTGAATGAGTTTACACTTCAGGTTAAAGAAAAATACAGACTCAGTAAAACCACAGTGTAGTGCACATAGTCTTAACAACATTAGCTAAATTTGAGACCTAACATGAAGAGCTCTAAATAGCAATTTGTTGTCATAAGTTGTCCAAAATACCCACCCCACATGACTCGATGTTGGTACAATAATCTCTTTAACAGTGGTCTTCTTTTGTTATTGTGTTTTACAGTTCTTTTTCCTGGCTCAGCCAGTCCTGTATACCAGGCCCTGCTGAAAATACCATCCAACAGTTTTGTCTCCTGCAGCAATTTCTCTCCAGTGTGCTCTTTTATTTAAATGTTGTCATTGTTGAGTGTCTGTATTTAGGCTATGTCTTCTTGTCACAGAGTGGTTTTTGGGGTGGAATAACTTTTTTGTTTGTTTTTTTGCTGAAATTAAAAAAAAAAATCGCAGACTGATCAAAAATAACCGTTTTATCTAAGGTGTGATCTGACTATGATAGTGCATATTAACTATCCTTTTACTATATATGGTTAGTTGATGCAGTGACAGGTAAGGACACCAGAGTATTGATTTACTGCAGGCACGCTACCTACTCTGAATTATTTTATTTTCATTTAGAACATATAAATTATCCTCTGACATTTGTGTTTGTGGTAAGTAGACATTGATAGCTTGTGTAGTATTCTTGCCAAATTCCTAAAATTCTCTTTGTTGTGTGTATCTCGATTTTTCTCTGTGTGCTTTTAGTAGCGAAGCCGCCAACGTGAGTCGCTTGTTTCAGTCTATATGAAAATTGAGGGCACACCCAACTGGAGAAGCAGCTGTGCTTGCTAACGTTTGGTTCATGACTTAAAAAACACGTTCAGGTGATTCTTGGCAGTGTTCCTTGGAGTAGTGTGGTATATTCCAGCAATAGATATGTCACTGCAATGATTAAGTTGAATTATGGGATCTCCTCTCAGATCTGTAAGGTAACCATTTTGTTGAAACTAATTTGAAGAAATGCAGTGTGAAGACTTTTTTCCTCTGTCTGCACTGTTAGTTGATATGCACACAAAGATGTCGTTCTCTTCTAATGCCCGTTTTTATTTTCCTATAGGCTCTATCCCAGATGAGACTAAAGCTTTGTCACTGCTGGCGCCAGCAAATGCTGTTGCAGGAATCCTGCCAGGAGGAGGACTTCTTCCAACACCCAATCCGATCTCCAACCCACCTGTAAGATTTCAACTCGTCTGCTACAGTTTCTCTGACTGCAGCAGAACACATGAACAAACTGTGTCCATTTATGGATAACTGTGAGAGCTATTACATACAGCTCACTACTGTCTGACTTAATTCCCCTATATAATTACTTTATTTATTTTATTTTTTTGCTTTTTCCAGCTTGGAGGGAATCCCTTCGGTGGTCCAAACATGGATGCATTGGCTGCGTTTGGATTTCAAGGACCAAACATGAATCCACAGGTGAGGAAGTGATGCTGACTTTGTGTTCCACAAGCTGGAGAAATATGCTGTTTCTTTAACCTTATGTCCACTGTCTCTTTGCAGGCGGCTGATCAGTTCTTAAAGTTTATGACTGATCCAAAGTAAGTGATGAAGATTTCATTTGTTCATCCTCGGGATTGTACTAAAATTTCAGAAATAGATCTGTTAGATTGTAACTAATTAATTCTCCTCTGTCTAGACTGAACCCCCTAGCTGCAGGCTTAAGCCTGAATGCAGGCCTGAAGGCTGACGCATCAAATAAAGAAATCGAAGAGGCCATGAAGAGAGTCAGAGAAGCACAGTCGCTTATTTCTGCTGCTATTGAACCTGGAAGTAAGTAGATAAAGGTTTAGGGAGGTGTTGGGTCAGTGATATTGACTTTGCAGTCTGCACTGCAAGATATAAGCCTGTTGTTCCATTCATTATATCATAGTTAATATTTCAATAATTGAATTTAAATTCTAAGTAGTATCTTTTTCTGTCTTGCAGGCAAGGACAGCAAAAAGAAACGCTCTCGTTCGAGATCCAGGTCCAGAAGGAGGAGGTCCAGATCTCGCTCACGACACAGGTGACTTAAGTTTAATATTGAAGCGGCTCAAGTAGAAAAGCTTACCAAAAATATCGAGAATAGCACTCAAGAGTGTGCAGATTCCACCAAGGCAGATCAGCCCCCAGCCCCCCTTTCACCTCTGCGAGCAGTAGTCTGCCTTGACCAACTGAATATAACATACACATGTGCCCCCCACCATACATCCACTGATTCACACCGAAATGTAATCATGTGTTCTTGTGCCAGTATCAACATTTCCTGAAAATGATAGCCAAATTTGTCCATAACTTTTTGAGTTATCATGCTAACAGACAGACAAACATAAATGCTGTTCCATGGCGGAGTAAAAATAAATATTCTGTCTGGCTGGTTGCAGGCGGACAAGGAGTAGATCAAGGAGACGATCGAGTTCTAGAAACAGAAGGCGCTCCAAAAGTCCACGACGGAAAGGTGCCCACTCCAGGGATCAAAGTCGGCGATCTAGCAGCAGATCCAGGTTGGTTAAAGGGGTGAAAACAAACTTCTGGGCTGCTTTAGTATGGAACAGTCACATGTACTTGCAGTTTGTTTGTGTTGGAATTTGTATTGTGCTTTGAGCCAGATAGTTTTTGACATGAACAGTAGCTCTTGACAGTTGTGATGTTGAAGTTTCAGTTACCAGAAAGGATGGAGTGAAGAACTCAGGAGTGAGTAGGGAGATTGACGGAATATGTAGAAATATAAATCAGTGGAATATGACTTAAAATTAATGTTAACTGATTATCTAATCACCCAACATGTAACATGTTTTGAAGACAAATGTGAAAATGTGCTCAGAGGTCTTCCATTAACAATATTTAAAGTAGCATATGACCTTTTTTTCCCTTTGCTTTTTAAAAATTTATTTATTTCAAATACGGAGTGGTACAAGCTTCCTGATTGCTGCCAGTCAACAAACACAGCATTGAAACCACAATTCCAGGAAGCAAACAATTACAATACACATAATAATTGAAATGAGAAAGAAAATAAGTCATATTTGGAAAGGAGTGAGAAGCATAGCTTATGAGCTCTCACCCCTATTGTCTAAACCAGCTATATATATACATACACACACCTAAATTATTTTTCAAATTTTAAATATAGTGATATTCTCATTTTAATCCATTAGTCTTCCTGTGCTTATGGGCCTGAGACACTTCTCTCACAAAGGACAACTTTGTAGATAAACACAGACAAACAAAATGAGCACTGAACCCGAATGTTAACTTTATTTTCATTCACCAACTATACTCTTTCTTTTAAAACAACCCTGTTAGACTGTACAAGTTACAAGTAGGGATCTGGCTCATTTTCTTGCCAAATCAGAGAAACCGCCTTTGTGCGGTCGCCATTTCCCATAACATTTTCAAAAAGGCCTGAGTGACAATCATGCGCTGCTTTAAGTGGTTTAAAATATATTGAAAGCTGTGAGAGATTTGCAATGTATTTTGTATTTTTTTTAATCCAGAGACAGGAAGAAAGATGACTCTGGAAGGAGACGATCCAAAACGCCACCCAAGAGCTACAGCACAGCCAGGAGGTCCCGTAGTGTGACCCGGTGAGTCCAGTCTGGGTCCAGTGTGTTCAGGTTAATCTAAACAAAATGCAAACACTCCATCCCTCCAGGTTTTTTTGATGAATTTATGTTTTGCTACTTAGAAGACACAGACGAAGTCGCAGCACCAGCCGGTCTCCAAGGAAATCTCCTAAGAGAAGCCCCAGGTCTCCATCTCCTCGAAGGTTGATGGATTGACTTTATATTCTTTTCCTTTATCTTTTATATGAATACATTCAGGGACTCTGGGCATTTTCTGACAAACCTGACCTTTTATTTCTCATCCTCCAGACACAAGAAGGAGAAGAGAAGGGATAAGGACAGGGACAGAGACCGCAGGAACGACAAAGACCGCAGCCGTGATGAACACGAGCACTCCTCCAGTAAGAAAAAAAGAAGCAAAGACAAAGAACGAGAGCGGGAGAGGAAATCGGATGGAGAGAAAGATGTAAAGGTTGGTTTCACGCAGTTCTTCGGTGAAGCTCAGCTGCTGTTGATGTGAACTATAAGCGGCTGTTGATACTTAGTTACACAAGTCTGTCTCCTTTCACAGATCACCAGGGATTATGACGAAGAAGAACAAGGCTACGACAGTGAGAAAGAGCGAGAGGAGAGGAAGGATTCAGATGACTCAATGTCCCCGCGATCAGTGGAAGGCAACGGCACTGCCCGACTGATGAAACAGGCCAAGGTTAATGGCTCTGATGATCACTACGAGGAGGAGATGGATGTCAGTGATTAAACCGTCCCTTTTTGTGTATCTACCTTCATATTTCCCTAGTTCTGGTTGTGAACATGTTGTGTAAACCTTACAGGGGTAAATCTGCAATGTGAAGTGTACTTAAAATGTATAAGTTAGTCTCACAGAAAGCTTGCTCTGTTTAACAAATAATGGTGAAGGATTTAAGTTATTTTGCCTAGGGCTTGCCCATTCAGCATCACTTCGCTTTTTAATGGTTCTAGGCTCTTTTCCTTTACAAATGTAATTTGTTTAAACTGAAAATAAGCTTGCGTTGTGTTTCCTGAACTGATTCGGTCAGATTTTGTTCTTTATATCTTGTACCTTTACATTTGAGCATTGTCCCCTGGCTTCTCTTACCACATAGTTACATTTGCTTCTTGGAAGTGTTGTTTTATCAGGGGTTTCTTTTATAATAAATCATATTTAGAACCAAAACTTCAAAATCAGTATCTGTATGTGCATTTCTTTAAATAGTTTTCTTATATAAATTGGGATGTTTCAAGGGAAGATATGAATGTTTAACAAATGTCACATTAAGATGACTACAAACTATCTTAAATGAAACAGTCATACCAACATAACCATCTTATTTTATGTTCAAAACTTAAAAGGGAAAGTTAAAAGTTAATGAGATGGCAATGTGCTGATGCATTTATAATCTCACAATGGCACAAAGTCAGTTGAAACATGATGCTGGTGCTTTATTTAAAGGGATGTGAAGTAGGTATGGTTGCAGTACATACTTGTAAAAGCCAGAAACAACTGAGTGGAGCAGAATTATTTCCCATGTGACAGTTTTGGGATATCCAGCAATATCAACTTCACAGCTTTGTTTTTCTCTCCCTTGTTTAAAAAATGAAATAAAATGGAAAAATACACGCAGACTACCATGGAGGAGAGGTTTTATAAGCACTAGAAAGGTGTTTTCAAAGGTAGTGTTACAATTTTTCCCCATTGAGTCTAAATAACAATGTGTCTGCAGGTAATATAACAAATGTTCAGAGAATATAGCTCAAAAGATGCATGTGATCCTTCAGGCCAACACAGCCATAGCATGCCTTAAATATACCTATATCAGTGCAGTATTAAACTAAGAACAGTTTACCTGATATCCCATCGGGGTTCTCCCTCACACAGACACACATACAACAACCCTCAGTAATAGTACAATTATTCACTCACACCGAACACAGAATTCATACTATTACGACAAACATGGACAGGGCCAAGAGGTAACATGAGCTAACCTGAAAATGCAGGAGACTGCGTCCTGCCCAGGGAAAAGGCTTGGATATTGAAGTGTTTAAGAATGTGTTTTATGCTAAACCTTCTCCCAGCTGGTTAAAAACATTCTTAAGGACTGGAAATGTATTGCTACACAGTGTTACTCCTTTGAGTATAGATATAGATATAATACATAATTTATAAATGAATATTAAGCTCAGTTCCAGGATATAGCTATACTTTTGATTCTTTTGCTATGAATTACAGCTGAAATGTGAAATATTTACAGATGGCTGTCAGTGCAGTTTCAAAAGTGAGAAGTCAATCGTCAGTCCTTGGAGAGCAGGAGATATATTAGATATAATTATTAAAATTGTGACGATCAAGAGTCCACACTGCATCTTCTGACAGCTTTCACAGCAGCACAGAGCAGTGGAATCTCTGCTCTGTGTGTGGACAGCAAGTACTATTGAAAGCTATCACTCATTTCACAAAAACGACTGCCGATACGCATCAGTATATGACATGGCGTTCTCTAACGTGTTTGCATTGACTTGCTTTGGATCCATCAGAAAAATGAACAATAACTGATCAGTAAAACCAGTTCCCTTTTTTAAAACATATATATATAGGAATAAAACAATACAGAGTTTTCATTTTAATTCTTATTTTTTACCCCCATCTAGTAATATTTGCTGGTCAATTCCTTTTCTATCAGATGTGTTTACAGGTCAGAGGTCAGGGAAGCGACTGGGATCCTCTTTATACTCAGGAGGAATGAAAAAAATGGATTCTTCAAACTCATCATAGCGAAATTCCTGAAAGGTGACGGTTGCTGTGATGGTGGGGAAGACTGGGATATCTGAAAGACAAAGAGAAAACGGAGGGTGAAAATATGTTCGTTCTTTCAGAGCTTGTCCACTCAAAGAATCATGGGGAAATTAATGGGTTAATTCCATTCAAGGATAGCAAAAAGAATTATAAATTCAACATACACACACACATATATATGTGTGTGTGTGTGTGTGTGTAAAAACACTTGAGACATAAAATTAGAACAATTTGTACACAAATGAATTGCAAAACTGAATCGGCCAGTTGCTACACATACCGAGTTTTACTGGGAATCCAGGCGGAAGTTTCATCTGAACAAACTCTCTGAGTTTGTTGAAGTGCTTGAATGGGGCTATGACCTCCAACACATTCAATAACCTGGAGGAAAGGAGCGAGGAGAATGACTCAGCACTTTTGTTTAACTACCTTTTCTTTAGCTGTGCTTCCTGTCAGGTATAGACAACCTCACAAAATCTCAATGAGAACAAAAAGGTGGGAACGTTAAGCTGTAATGTGAGCCTTGGAGTAGAGGAAGAGAGCTGGTACTAGCTTACATCCTTGTGTCACACCAAACATTTAGAAATGTAAAGAAAATACTACTTTTTTTAATCACATTAAATAATGGCCTATACTCGTAGGGATTTACTCGCCACGTTTTAATAGATTCTAAAATCAAGATTAAAATTTACCATTTCACTATATGAAATGCACAGAAACAAAACATTGTACTCGGGTCCCAATTGTCAGCAGCATTAGTAAATAATACATTTAAAAAAATGTTCCACTATCTTGTGATTGTTGATGAACCTCAGGAAAGTAATGTTTTAGTTAATTGTAAAAACATATTTAACGCGACAAAGCTCAAAATGCAAGAGGACAAAACCCACCACACACGTATTATCCAGGCATTATAAAGTGTGGTCTTATCACTAACTCATTCATTCATTAGTGAATATAAAGAGGTTGTGCTCCTCTAGTATTTCACAGTTCTGCCTGGAAATATTACAAGCATTAAAGAAATACATTTCCTGACTAAGGCAAACCTTCTCACTTTGACATATTTTTCCCTTATCAGAGTTCATCCCTTAAACACGTATGACTCAACAACATATTATTTTAGCTACACTATAGCAAACTAAGTTGAAATTCAACATAACTCGTGGTTGTGTAAAGAAATAAAAATAAAATCATAGTTTCTTCGCACAACATCAATCTGGGCAGAATAAATAGTAAATAGATCTAAGGGGAATGGGTGTACTTACGACTCGATGCCTAGAGGGAAATCTTGGCTCATGGCTACAGTAGCTTTGAAGTTCTTCTTGCTTTCCTTGCACACCAGCTCTCTCCCAAGATGAGGTGGCCTGGAGGTGTGAAGACAGACAAAGATGTTAGTCTTTATAATATATGGATTTCAGACTCAGCATTACTGCAGAATGTCTTGTAGCTGCCCTAAATATTGCTGTAATTAAAAGAAAAACTGATGAAATCATAGAAAATGTGAGGTACTTACTTTCCGTGCTCTGCAGTAATGTACTCTTCCCAAGAAATTGTGTTGGGGGCTGGGGCGGTGAGGGACTGCCTTCTCATAGGCTGTAGATGAGAAAGGAACCGTCATCACATTCATCACCAAAATGGGCCATGGCACTCTTTTTTTTTTTTTCCCCATCCATTTTTCTTACACTCACCTCAAAATTCTGTTCACTGATGCTGCTACCTTTACTCAAGCTCTCCATGATGGCTTTGTTCCTCAAGATGTCCTCCTCGCTGAGATGCTCACGCCGTTTCCGAGACTCGAGCACTAATCCGTTCACTGCATAGAAGTCAGCCAGGAAGTTTCCAACCCTCTCCTTTACAGAAAAAGAAAATTGTGACAAATGTTATTTCTTCATTAGGACTAAGAGCGATTCCCAGTGCAACTATGACTGCAGCATGATTACTTAAAATATGCCAACATGTAGCCAGAGGGCAAAACTGGAGTAACTAAAAATGTGCACATTGCCTTTTCATCCCCAGCTGCACAAAAAGGGGACCCGGTACATCCAGTTCTTTTCCAGGCTTAAAATGCCACAGTAGATGCTTAATTATTCTGGCTAGATGTCTTCTTCACATCACAGTAGACATTTTACTATGATACTGCAGGAAAACAGACACCAATAGGCATTGACATCAAAATGTATTACAAATGATAACAGAATTATTAGAGATTCAAATTGGCTCACGAGGGAGACTTTTGTCTTTTTAGGAAGATTTCACTATAAATACACATTCAGTCATCATGTTTCTTGTAAGTTAATTTGTCGTTTGATGATGACAATTCTGTTGGGTTTCTATAAATTGGCTCAAGAGTCTAGTTTAGACCAGTTCTAAATGTAAAGTGTCATGCAATAACTTTTGTTATGATGTGATACCACCTAAATAGCAAGGTATGCACATACGTATGTTGTCACTTCTCCCCACTGGATAGTGGATGAAGGGCTGAAATGTAAATGAGTGCATGACTAAATGAAGGTCAGGGGCATCAGTCATATATCAAGGGGTTGTCTGAAGCTGGTCCATGTATGCATGTCTGCATACACAGTGTGGATATTCAGGTAAAGTTAATTCTAATGGCTCATATAAAAGCAGCCAAATAAGAATATTCCCTTTTAAAAATAAGAAAAACTGAATTGTAGATTGTATGTAATCAGAGAATAAGGGAATTGTGAAGTCACACTTGGGTTTCTGAACTGCTGCTTTAAAGTCTGCTTTGAGTGACCACGTTGGCTTTAAGAAGCTAGCACTATGTATATATTATAGGAGACAGGGGTGGTCAGATTCACATATGAAAAGCCATGGTAGAACTAGTGCCGACCCTTTAAAACAATGAACTTTATCAAGCATTATAACAAGTAAAATAACTTTACAGTGTTGGTGTAACATGTTAATCACAATTACAGTTTGGATGTTTGTTGGGAAAATATGTATTAGAGTAAATAAACAGAATCTCCGAAATATCAGTACAGCAGAAATCAAAGCTTCTATTTGACCGGAGATCTTATTAATAGAGCAATAATATAAAGATGGACCACCAGATCACAAACTACACATTCCAAATAAATATTGACTTAGTATTTTTTTTTTACAAAGAAGTTCAGTGTAAATCTATGGGAGCCAGAGATTTTATTGAGCCAGGACCCAATAGGAAATCTGCGATATTAAAACTTTTATACATGTCCAAACTGGCTTTGCTCCAAAATGTTAAAGAAGCTAAACCGATGAATTTCATGCTGTAACAAACCTGAGGTCTGTTGGTAAAATAGATTTGTTGTGCATTATTATCCAACTTTTTTGCCTCCTTTTCACACTTTATGCCGTGCCATGGTTAATGCTATGATGTAATTCTGCTATTTTTCTGCTTAGACAACCATCACATGTGCAATATTTCACATTAAAGCTCCTCTCTCAAACCTGGGTAAATCTTCAAGTAGCTAGAGAAAGGGAGACAATATGTGGATGTTTCGGGCTATTTTAGACACCGCGTTCTATTATTTATGTAAGTTTTCATGTTGCCTTACTGTTTTATCCTCTCTGAAGAGCCAGCCGATCTGACTGCGGGAGAATGTGATGGACTTGGTGGACAACGTTGCAGAGTAGACATCACTGCTCATGAGAATGTCCACCTCTTCTTCAGTCTCCATCTCCGACTCCTGTGAGAGCAACATTGAGGATCAGACATCAGCGGTGGCATTAAAAACCCAAATGTGGACGACAGCTTTTGAGACGCCTCTCACTCACCTCGTGGTGTATTCTTTGGTACACTTTTGCGTCATTGTCCAAAACCACAAAGGACTGAGAGGGTGCAGCGTCTCCGTCGAAAATGAAGCTGAGATCACCACGCTGACATTTCATATCGGTGAAGTCTATGAGGGTGGTGTCGAGTCTAAATGAAGACAGAGTGTGTGTGGATTGTTATGGCCTACTTTTCCAATCTAAAAGAAGTCCTTTTCAGACCATGGCCTGATTTAACGCAAGAGAGAGCAATTGCCTTAAACAAATATTTGACACCTTACCTGATATTGATTCCCTGCTTGTAGATTTTACAAGCATCAGAGGGCAACATGCGGGACAACAAAGGCACTATGAAAGAAAACAGTCTGGTTAACTTCAGTCATGTCTTATAAACACATTTGGAAGTTGCTGTTGGTGTTTTTTTAAAATAAAGGCAAGAGGAAATACACTAATTTGTATTTATGAGCTAATCGATGTCATCCAGCAACTTCGAAACATGTTAAAGCACAGCTTAAAATGTATTGCTAAGATTATTTTAGCAACACAGGTTACTGAGATCGAGAACATACAGACACCTATCTTAGTATATGTTAAATACCATAAATGAAAACTCACCCCAGCTCTGAAAATCCCAATGCAGCTCTAGATAAAAGTCACCCAGCTAGACAAAAAAAAAACACATCACATTAAATTACATCACTGACATCACTCTCTGAGGCTACAAAAACATACTGAAGGTTTAAACAAAAGGCATCCATTTAGAGTTAGAATGTGGCTAAAATATTAATACAGAGGCAGCTTCTGTGGAAGTGAAGTGTGATCCTTACCTCCCTGAGAGCTTTGAGTAATTTCGGTCTCTTATCCTCCACACTCTCTCTGGATTGCTGCTTTAATTTCCGCAGTATTGCTGTGACTAAACAAAAGAGTGACAAAGGAAAAGAAATTGTTACATACACTGACACCAGAATGATTCATAGTGCAACCCAAGGCCTTTTATTGTAGTCCATCTTGCTACACACTGTAGAGGGCTGCAACAATTATTTTAAATATTGATTAATTCTGTCAGTTACTTTGAAACTTAATAATTTATCATGTAAAAAATGGCAAAAATGACTTGTGTCATGATTCAAATTCTCTCATTTCTGACATGCAACCTGTGAAGTTATAGCATTTTCTTTTATATATATATATATATATAAAAGAAATATATATATATGTGTGTGTGTGTGTGTGTGTATATACTTTTTTTCCAGATTAACTGTCTCATCACTACACCCATCAAACAATATAGTGCAGGACCATGATTTGTTACATTAAGTGTTCAATCTGATTTTTACATTTTACTACACATATAAAACACTTTCAGAAGCATCAGTATTGTGCTCCATGTCATTCTTGCACAGAAGTAACATATTGCATATTACATGCTTCAGTTGAACAGAGTGAATCACCTGATCAGTGTCTCACACAGCATATTTGGACACATACTGACCACTCATCACTTAATACAATATATTAGGATAACAGAAGGACTCTGGTGGTCTTAAAGAGTAAAAATAGTAAACTGATAATGGACATGACTGAGGTGAGAAGTGCTGACGAGGCACAGAGTGCACCCAGGCAGCTCGCCGTTGCATGCATGGACAACCAGTGAGCAGGCTGCTGACGCAACGTGCACATATATAAAAGCAAAAGGTGATGACAGATGGGAAGACTGCAGTGTTTCCTGAGACAATTTGACCTTTACATTTGATATTCCTCATTCTTTTTTAGTCCTTATACTAACTGACAGCCAGTTCTGTACTGAAGTTGATTATCTGACCACAGAGCTAAATCCTGGAGTTTGACTTTCTTTGCATGTCCTTGCTGTCCCTACATTTCCACCTCCCCTTCACCCTTCTGAGTGATGTGACCTTCACAAAGCCTAACTCCTGGTCCCAGTCCCAAGCCACCCTGCCACAGCAGGCACAGAGAGTTGGGATGCATACTAAGAAGGCTGAGGGTCATTTCTCTAACTGCTAGATCTAAGCTGCTGCACAGACTGCATAAAAAGAAAATGCAAAAGACAATGGCTCAACTTTGTTATTAAAACTAAAATACATTATTTTAATTTAACTTTTAGTGATTTACACCACACCTAAAAAGAACAGAGCAGCGAATTCATCCAACAGCTATTAGCCGGTGCCTTTCATACGTCATTTGGCTCTTTTCACTAGATGTCAGATCTAAAAGCAGTGGCATCATTAAGCAGGGAAGTGACCAGACTGTAAGCTCTGGGCTTTCTAACACTAAGCCATCATTTAGGCTGCAATCCAACCCATCTGGATGACGGGTGCTCAGAGAAAATCCCCATCTCCTGCATTTTAACTGTACCAACCTTCAGAAAACAATTTTATTACAATGAAAACCATTCATATTCATATCACCATATTTGTGACTAATGCATAGACTTTTCATAAAATGATAAATTAGTAATGTTTAGCGTTCAGGATTTTTTTCTCATGTCTTTAACGTTTTGGAGGAAAAAACTAATAACTTTTTTTTTTATTATTTCTGGAGACAGTAAAGTTCATGATTACGCGATTCACACATTAATGCAATTCAATTTCTCCTTCCATTAAAAACTCTTCACACCAAAAGATAATCAAGCTGAGCTCAGTATTTACACACAATGCCTTCACAAAATTCACATTGATTGACTCTCTTAATAGTCACTTAACAAAGAGGAAAGAGACAGCTTTTCACAGCCCAGCATTTTAAGAAAGTAATGTTTAAATAACTTACTCATTTGCCTGTCCCCATAGCTGATGGCTTCTGCTAAGGGACTCCATCCCTGTGCATTCTTTACTTTTACAGGTGCATTATGAGCCAAAAGGAGGAGGGCACATTCTGAAGGAAAAACAAAAAAAATATAGATGACCTGAGCATGTCTACAGTGAAAGAAATGTTGAATTGTTTAAAAATATTTTAGCGAAACAATTATTCCAAATAGAGAAAATTTCATGGTTAACTTATTTTCCTAAGTCAATGTAAAATATGCACATTTCCTGTATATTTAACATCAACAATACAGTCAATAAAACTGCGACTTTTCTACCGACAGAGTAGAAAACTCTCTATAACTCTCCATGGTTATGAGTAATTGCTTCAATACTATTTGGCACTGCAAAGCCAAGAGGCTCTGTCCCTATAAATTTTAAATGTAAATAAGTAACCTGCAAAGTGGGTTTTAAATTAGGGCATCAAAAACGGTTTCATAAATGCACATTAAGACAGATGCAGGGTCATGTACAACAGTGTACAATGTAATTTACGGGTTCCAAACAAAAATGGTCATATTAAAAAGCCAAAATACATCACTCTGACAAGTTTTATTCAATTGGTTAGTGCAATGTTTAACAGGGAGCGAAAACAACTTCAAGACAAGATAAGATTCATTATGCTGGTACCCAGTTTTACCTTTGTGGCCTAGCATCACAGCAAGGTGAAGAGGTGTGTTCCCTGCGAAGAAAAACAATGCCACATTATGTATAAAATTACACTTTCTGTTGTCGGTGTAATGGCTTTACATGGCTAAAACCTGATTCCATAATATCCCCCCAAAATACTGCCTTTGTGAAAATGATAATGTTAATATTTGGATGTTTGACTCTTGTATTTGACCTTTGTTTTACAGACTGTAGCATGAGAACCTGTTAAATTGCAATCATATGACCAACTGCTGTTAGATGGAGTCCATAAAATAGTGCAAAAGTACAATTCATCACCACCAGGTAAAGATTAACTTTGAACCATCATAATTGACAGGGTTAATTCAGAGCTTGTTCATTACCCTGTAATAATTGCATATAATTATACATCATCGAGCATCATAACTCCACCTATTATTCATCAATGAACATGAACACAATCGATAAGTTACAGAAACCCACTTACCATGTACGTCTTTCTGAGAGATGCTGTGGGTCCTGATAAGAGAGGACAGTCTGCGGACATCTCCCCTGAATACGCATTCATGAACAGGGAATTCCAAACCCTCACTTGTCAGAATAATTGGGTTCTTGTTATTGTCATTAACAATTGTGCCAACCGATGAAGAATTGCCGTTGATGTTGTTTTCATTGAGCTGCTGTTGCTGCTGCAGTACCGACGGCTTAACTGACTTCTGAAAAGCCTTGTTCGACTTGAAATGGTTACTCGTACCGTTGGGGATGGTCCCATTTGAAGTCTCATCGTATGTGTCCATTATTTCATCATTTTTGTTTGGTTTGTTGTGGTCCTTTCGCATGGTGCGGATCTTCTCACCTGTCATGATGGCTACCGTACGATACCAGACTAGTTAACTACTTACTTAGGATAAAGGCTGGGATGATGTGATAAAAGCGAGTCGACATTAGCAAAACACGAAAATAGAATTAAAATCAAGCTCCTTGGTTTAAGACTACACAAAAGCTTTGTCGTTGTTTCCTACTCTTCGGTTATCAAATAACGTTTCAACTATAGATATGAATCTATGTTTATATATATATGTGGTTACACCTGCTACCGAGTTCCACAGCCAACATTAGCTACCAGCGCTAGCTAGCCCACAATAAAATTAATATGGTGGGTGCGGTGATGAAAACAGAAAATATTGCAAAACATAACAGAACACAGACAAAAAAATTAAATCAACACATAGGTAAGGAAAAAAACGAAGAAAAACGACTACATAATTTGAGCTTCTTCGTCTGATAATACGTTTCCAAGTGGTACCGAGTCCGTTTGCTTTGCGGCAAAATACAGGCGGACCAAAAACACAGCTGAGCTAACCATCTTAGCTAGCTCGGCGAATCTCGCGCGATTTACAACGAGAGTCAACGCGTTTAGGTCATCTTCATGAGACGCACTTACACTTCTTCGCAAGTAGGGCGGCTGTTAGCAAATATTGTTATTTTTCAAGCATGGCCACCAATAAAAAAGGGAAGAAAGTTGTGAATCAAGAGGAACTTAGGCGTTTGATGAGAGAAAAACAAAGGCAAACAGCAGATAAGAAGCGTGTCGAGTCTCCGTTTGCTAAATACAACAGTCTCGGCCACCTCAGTTGTGCTTTGTGCAATGTGCAGGTGAAAAACGAACTTCTGTGGCCAGCTCACATTCTTGGAAAACAGCACAAAGAAAAGGTTGCCGAGCTTAAAGCAGCAAAAGAATCCCCGCAAAGTCAACCACTGAAGAGGAAAGCTCCGGAAAACGAGGACGTTAACGTTAAACGTGTAAAACCGACCCAGGGCACGAGCCAGTCCGCCGCAGGGCTTCCTGCAGACTTCTGGGAAAAACCAAGCGAAAGAGAAGTCGGTAACACTCAGAAGACTTCTGGTCTGAGTCTGTTAGCCGGGGTTTACGAGGATGACGACGACGAAGATGCTGGTGCAGGAACCACAAATCCTTCTGAACCAACTGGACTTCCAGCTGATTTCTTTGACAGTTCGCTCCCTTCCACCCCTGCCATTTCCCACTCAGGGTCAATCGTTAAAGCAGATACCCCAGAGAAGATCACAGAAAAAAAGGATAACACCGCCGAGGCTCTACCTGAGGGCTTCTTCGACGATCCAGTAAGGGATGCCAAAGTGCGCAATGTGGACCCACCCAAAGATCACATGGACAAGGAGTGGGAAGAGTTTCAGAAGGAAATCAGACAGGTAAACACCAAGTCTGAGGCCATTGTAGCCGAGGAGGATGAAGAGGGGCGACTGGAGCGTCAAATTGATGAAATTGATGAACAAATAGAGTGTTATAAGAGGGTTGAAGTACTGAGAGACAAGCGGGATGTGGTGAAGAACAAACCTCTCACCAGGAAGGATGAACAAATGGAGACTGATGCCAGTGTTGATGAGGGAGAGGAGGATGAAGAGGAGCTGCTGGGGCTTCTGTCCCGGGACTGGAGGGCCAAAGGGGCACTGGCATAAGTGCACCCAGGACTGATGTACTGAGATAAAAACCTGGCCGGACTGATCACCATTTCTTCCAAGTTGTTGACATAACTGATGTTTTGCAAGTGTGCATATCTGTAAATGTGTTGAAATACTGCGTGTTTTTTGTAAACTTTAGACTGGGTGATGCAGTAATGGGTAACAATTCAAGTAAAACTGTGCCACATGTAGACAGATTCTCAGTTCATCACTTTACAAATGGATACACAACTGATCAAACCTTTAACTATGTGTTTATTCATTGGTGCTCACACAAAAACATTCATAAAATCTCAGAGTAGCAGCATGGACCCAAAAACGATATAGTTATGACCAAAGCTGTTACAGATTGAGCTCAATTAACCATTGTCCTGCAAAACAAAGAGTCGACTATGTTAGGTTTATAAATAATTTGTTCATGTTACATAAGAAGCAACATGCAAAGCACAACAGAAAACGCAAAATATATTTGCAGATTTATCAACTCAACCATTTTCGCCCTAGATAATTATCCATCTATACAAGGTTGAGTGAGAGAAAAGTATGTAAATACACCATTATTAGGCCCATACAATGGAATTTAAAGAATCAAGTAACGAGTGATCGTCAGTGCTTAGTTTACTACCTGTTAAATATTGTGAGTTAAGTGTGCCATCTGTCATTGTAAAAAGATCTACTGCAATGTTAAATACCCAAGTAATTTTGTTATTGCTACATGTCACATGAGTAATCCTTTGAAATGCTTTCTGAATGATGCACAGTGTTCATAGCCCTTCAAGTCATACATCACTGCAAAGACAGCAGGAAAAAAAAATAGAGAAACGGACTAAAACACATGAATAAAATCATAATGTAGCAACTACCTGAAGGTAAAACACATACAAGTAGAAACTTAATATTTCATTTAGAAAAGAGCATATAAAAGCCTTTACTCTTATGCTCCATATTGTATTGTTTACTTAAGTTAGGAAACTACCTAAAAACAAAATCTCAGCATCTCACAAAAAGTATGTTTCTAGTAGTCTTGTAAACATTCATAAAATTCTACCCCAAGTTATATAAATAAAGTACAGGTGAACTGTACCAAATTAGTATACGGTTTTAATGGGTGGAAACATCCGCTAATAACTACAGCATCCTCAGGAAACACAAATAAAAATGGTACATCAAGATGAGATAAACCTGTAAAAGAACCAAACAATGTGCAGGAAAACAATTAAGTCCAAAAACTGGACATAGGAAACAGGATCAAAATTATTCACAACACTTATTTCCATTAGGTTATTTCACATAAACCAAGGAAACGGCTAAAATAATAATTATTAGTATCTTGCATCCACTCACCATCATGTTATTTTAAAAAGGTAAGCTTATGTTTTGTAGCCGACGTTGTACTGAAACAGACCAGGGAAGGGAGGTGAGTGATTAGAGGGCATGCCAGCGCCACTTTCCCCACAATCAGTATGATAAATATTCAGTTCACAAAAGTGCAGCAATTACAGAGGAGGGTCGGGAACTCCGAACCCCAGGCCCTGCTGGGTTTCAATACTGTTCACTGCTGTCAGCAATGATTTGCTCACAAACGTACAGCAGCTCTCAGCTCCATCAGGGAATACCTCTGGTCCCCATCACTGTCATAGCATTCCAAGGTACTAGCTTTGGGAGTTAACAGTCCAAATACTTTCTTCAGGTCAGAGTAGGTCAATCCGAGTGAATCACTTGCAACACCTACACGCTGAAAGAGGTCCTCTAGGTCTGAAAACAAAGCAGATTCAATATATGACTCATTAGCACAGGTATCATTGATAATTATACAGTCTGCAAAATTAGCAGTTGAACCATGACATCTGCAAAATGGTAGTGTTGAAAAATGCAGCTAAAAGTGAGCACCTTTTAGAGCACTGACACCAGGCAGGGACACACTCTTTGGGCATCTTCCTACAGCATTTCTCTTATACCGATTTGGAGTGAGGAAGCGTGGACGTCTGCTTGTTGGCATCTTTGTCAGTGGGGTGGATATCTCTGAAGATGCAGGATAAAGTGCTTTAAATTATGGCATGATGCAAAAACCAGATAAAATGTAAGCACTACTATATGCTAAATTGTACCTTGTACATCACCAGGTGTTGCTTTGGTTGTAGTTTCTTCTTTCACCATTTCAGCTGCTGAACTTTCACTGCTGACTGATACTTTCACAGCTTTGTCATTGTCCTGCAATTGTGAAGCAGATAAAAGCTGAAATGAAAAATGCCTCCGTGGGCTTTTGCTCTCACTCCTGATCACAATAAAATCTAACTACAAATGCAAAAAGGCAGAAGCATAAAACTTCAGGTCACGAGCTTACATTCTGCTTTGGTGCTTGATTTGAGCTGTTCTCTAAAGAGGACAGTCTGTGGGAAAGATCTGCCACTGTGGAGAGGAGTAGGTGGACCTGTTCATCAGTCCATGTGTGGTGCAGCTCCTCAGTCTTGTTAGCCTCACTTACTGCTTTTTTCAGGTCTGATATGTCCTATAGTAAAACAAAACAAAAAAACCCCACATAAAACAACCATGACCTTTATAGCGCATAGGGAAGTTGTGAATGTAAAAAGCATTGGACTGAATGTTGTATGCAGAAGACAGTTTACTAATTTACTCACAAATTGAGTGAGAACCACAATTCTGTGAACCAGCTACTAATTCATCACTGTCTATAAATATTTACTTAACTCACAAGCATTCTGAATTCAGTCTTGGTTATCTGACCTAGTTTTATATATAAAAAAAAAACATAGTTCTCAAAATAGATTGGTACTTGTTTCATGCATTATGAATGAAATCTCAATGTATGAATCCAAGAAATGACAAGACCTTCTTAATCCCATGATTCTTTCAATGCAAACCTGACAAGCACTGCATAAACATGCAGACATGCGTGGGTAAACAAATAAACAAATTAGTCTAGCAGTGGTAAAGTTCAAAGTGGCAGATTCTGGTTTAGACTTGTGCTAACGCAAAGCAGATCTACAAGGGTTTTATCATCACAAGAACCATGGCGTCATTTCAGATGTACTCATTATATGACATATGCACTAGTCATGAAAGTCATTAAACATATATGTATTAACAATGAAATCAGTGATAAATAACGTAATTTTCTTGATCATCAGTTTTCTCAGTACATTTGTAATTGATGAAAACAACCTCTGTGTCAACATTGACACTTGAGATATACAAAAAAAGACTCAACAGACTTTCAAATAAAATAAGTACATTCCAACTTTGGTTCATGAAAAATATATCAAGTTTCCTCAAATGAAACATTACAGCTTCCAGCTAAATGGTAATTACCAAGGAGTATAGTCTGCACTTCTTCTGCAATGTTCTTAATTTTTAAGTAACATCATGAATTATCTGTAGTCAAACATACGTATGTACAGTATGAAAAGATGCCTAACAGTAAAACCATTCTCATTTAGTGACCCTATCATTTCACAGAGTTTGACTTACCATAGTCTTCTTTCTGTCAGTGTCATCTTTCTTCTGATTTTCAAGCACAGCCTGCATAGTCTGCACATCATGTTGAACACTTGTAAGTGTACTGCCAATAGTAGCAACACTCTGGAAGAACATCATTGTGTGAATAAATAAGTCACATAAGTTTTCAATTCATCATTTTATTTATATTGTCTTTGGTTTGCTTTTACCTTTTGAAGCTCTTCAACTGTGGTGGGAAGGTTGATTAAATCAGCAGCGGATTTCAAGTTAGCCTTTAAATGGTTGACAGCAGAGTCCAGCAAACTGATCTGAAAATTACACAACCCTTTCAGTTCCACCCAGAAGCTACAGCTAAAATGCAATTCAACTACTTTGACTATAAAGATTCTATAATTTGGTTCAGACAAAAAATAAATAATGGCAACATCTTACCTTTCTGTTCATTTCTGTGAGATTAGACCAGAGTTTGCTCAATCCCTTGTCCCCATTCTCTAGATCATCAAGTTTTCTCTGCTTTGTTTTTAGGTCCTCGCTTAGTTTTTGTATGTCACTTGATGATGACTTCTGGCTGGATTCCACTGTTACAGACACAACATGTTAATAAATTATATAAATAACTAAATATCAGTATATACAAATTGGGTTGAATATCCAAAGGGAAGTGAGTGATTTTATGATTATAAGAAGAGAGACTGTAAATCTTACTGCTATGTAGCTTTTCTTTCATTGAGTCCAGATCTTCCTTCAAAGCGATCTGCATCCATATTAACCCAGCACAAGCCATCACACAAGCAGCCAGTATGATGAATAAAAACAGGGGGTAGCACACATTGCAGCACTGTGCGTAGCTTCTCCTGTGAAGAGAAGAAACATGGTACAGTAACATTACACACATACATACATGCATGCATGCATGCATGCATGCACGCACACACACACACTGCAAAGCTGTTTTCATAATTGATGATGGAGATTCGGTTTTGTCAGAGGACTCATGGGGATTAGGGGGGTTACTAATGGATAATGGTGCATCAAAACATGGAGCACTAAGTACGGTTTAACGGCTCATATTGTGATGCATGAATCATTTTTTATTTGGGTGATATAATGTCGTTACATAATAATACACCAACAACAACTGCATATCTGTGAAAATGTGGTTTTCTTTGAGCTTCGCATGTTCAAGGATCTTGTAGTTTTTGCAGCCATCATTTAGGCCTAGATACAATCTGTCCTCTGCTAAACAATTCCCTTTCATTTCTTAACTTCACAACATGATGTAACAAATCAGTAGATGCAGCTATTTACACGACAGCCGAGAGGATGGTTCCAACAACATCCACAAAGTGTTGACGTCTAATACCCAATAGTATAATATAATTCATCACTCACTTGCCAAAGTTAGCGCCACTGCTCAGGTTGTTGAACTCATCATCATCCGAGCTAGAATCGGATTCTGAGTCTGGTGGCTCGGTTCGGAGAAGACGGTGGCCGGACCCCTTCTTGGTCTTCTTTCTCTTGCTGTCCCCAAGTCCAATCAAGGCGTTCAGTTCCTTTCTTTTCTTCATCTTCTTCTGGGGGGTCAGCGAACCCGCCGAGCCCGATTTAAACCCGACTAAATCCAACGTTTTGTCCAGTTTGGTGGATGTTGTCTGTACTGCAGCTAATGTAGCCTTCCTTTGCTAGCTAGAATTACAATCACGTAACGCTGCTGATATAAACACATGAAACGCCGGTTGTTGCGTTTCCCGCAATTGGATTTGACCCAATTTTTTCTCGATATCAAGTCAACAAAAGCTATATTCAACAGTTTATAGGCATACTCGCCCAAAACAAGTCTCTCTAATCAAACATTTACGACTTGCTACCGGGTGATCATATACGCTACATTAGCTCGCTAATGCTAACCCAGCTAGCAACAGACATCTTGTTAATGTTAGCAAACAGCGGCTAATGTTACTGGGCTATCAAAGGGCTACATCGTTAAATTAAGGTTTAAAGTTACATTCTCCGACGACGTTCATTTTAAAATCACTGTCAAAATTAAAAGATACGACCTAACTATGGTAATAATAATAATATGTCAATGTATACCCAACAGTGTGTCAGTCAGGCTGCCTATGTTTGTGGCCTGGGCGTTGAAGTAACCTGTAATCTCATTGGCGAGAAACGAAGCAGGGCCATCTACAACTTCCTTTTCTTTATTTTGACAAGCCCCCAGTGGATATGGAGAGAACACAGTACATAGTACATATATTAAGGTCATGTCTTGATGAGGGATAATGACAGTCAGAGGCTGAATTCACCCGTTTTATTACACTGTGACCAAGTTTTATTAAATTGGCCCACAGTTTTAATGAACATGTTGCTATATTTGATTAATTCGTTCCCTCGTTTTATTAAAGTGTCACTACATCATTTGAATAATTAGTTCCCCCATGTTGATTAACACGATTAACAGACACATTTTATTAATCCGTTCACTCACTGTTCTTAATTTCTAGCCACATTCTTATTCATTCATTCATTAATTTGTTCCCTCACCGCAGGGGTTTACAAAGGCCTCCAGAACCATGCATCTAATAGACTGAAGATACTTATCTGTATATTTTAGAAACCAGGTGTTCAACTTAAAGGTCCAAAACTTGTTGGATGGATTTGTGAAATGCAAAAATGATTAATTATTTTTTAAAAGTTATTATTATTATTATTTTTTAAATTTATTCGTTTTTTTTAACTGTATCAGCAGCTGCGGGATTAATGGGGGGTCTGATGTAAAGCACTTTGTACTACATGAAAAGTGATATATAAATAAACTTTGATTGATTTAAATTTTACACTGAAGATATTAACCACTACTGCGCATTAGGACCACATAAAAAGTAAAAACGCCTGTCATTAATAAAATACATGTTTTAGTGGAAAAAATACTACTACTACTACTACTACTACTACTACTACTACTACTACTACTACTACTACTACTACTACTACTACTACTACTAATAATAATAATAATAATAATAATAATAATAATAATAATAATAATAATAATAATAATAACTAAACATTATTTAACGAAAACAATGCTGCACTTTTATGGTATTATAGTCATAATATTTTGAGAATAAACTCATAATAACTTTTCATGGAGTCCATGCAAATTTTAATGTATGAATGCTGTTGAATGTGTGTGACATCTGGCCCTCAGATGATATTACAAACAAAGCTATGATATTTACATGAATGACTCAATGAATATAGTCACATGAGCTCAGGAGGACCTTTGAAAACCATTGTTGCTTGACTAATTTTGCTGCTATATCCAGAAATACAACTAAAACATCAATTCATCGCAGAAATATAAATATTTCATTTTGTAAGGCAGCAAAATTGTGTGCTGTGGACAAGAATTCAATGTTTCAACTTGTTTTTAGAAAAGAGCTGACAAGTTCTACACATCAAAGATGATAAAAAAACAAAACCAAACAGACTGTTACTAGTGAAGGTACTGAAGGAGCGTTTGGGATAGTTTTGAGGATATGTCACGGTACAATCAATGTAAAGCCATATTTTTAAATTTTGGACATAAGCTTCATTATGATGGCATCTTTTGCCAGAGGTCCAGGGTTATATGGTATCTACTGCATATAGAGAATATTTGCTTGTCATATATCATAACATTGTATTTTCTATGTGTTTGTGCAGAGAAGCAAAACACATAGTTGTTAAGAAAGAGCAAATGCTACTAAAAACAAAATGTTCAATAATAATAATAATAATACTAATAATAATAATAATAATAATAATAATAATAATAATAATAATAATAATAATAATAATAATAATAATAATAATAATAATAATAATAATAATAATAATAGTTGTACCAATGATCACATATTATGGAGTTGTACACACATTACTATCATGTAACCACCCTTTCTTTTCCTCACACCAGCAAAGGGGCTCCTTACGCATTTAAATCTGTTCATTGATATTTTCCCTATCATACTGTAATCTTTTTCAGTGTGTTGAGTGTTTTCATGATGTTTCCAACATCCTATTTTATTTTATCTCACGCCCCTTTAGCAGGGGTCCACCACAAACCCAGATGACCCGGGAAGCTATTGGGCTGACCCAGCAAGACACTTAGGCTGAGTGGGGTTTGCTGTAGACTGGCCTTTAGCTCTTTTTCATTGAAAAATGAACCCCTACTGGCCTGTTCTTGGCTTTGAAAAATTGTTCTTTTATGCGTATGGCCCCCCACTCTATAACTGTGCAATACTAATAATAACAACGCTGAATAGAAACTTCCACATTGGACCACTTTACAAACACACAAAGGGACTGAGATGCTCCTAAGTATCTCAGTATGACCCTGGTTATTGAGTTGCAAGAGATGAGGACCACTGCTGATGCCTTATTATCCACGGAAAAGATTTCTCAAGCCAAGGCCTGTCACATCACAATAAAGGCGCAGTACCACCCACACAAACACAAAGCTAATATTATCATAGCTTAGACAGAATATTGTGCCACTGCTGTTTTTCCAGCATTAAACTGGAAGGCAGTGACTGCATTGTTTGAATGTATTTACTATGAATCAGTTGTGTCCTGTAGGTAGCAAAATAAAATTCAATCAGCGGCTCGGATCCTCTTAGAACACCTAGTGTGGGGACAAGCATCACGCTGAGGGCATGCGCAGACCCCCCACCACGAGGTTGCAAATCAAAGCATCAGAGGTGTTTCATCTCTGTGCTGGAGTCTCAGTTTTTCATCCATGGTTAAGACTTAAAGGATGACACTTCACCTGTGGCTCCTCACATCTCCAGCCACGAGGTGGGGAGCATCAGACATTAGAAGAAGCCAACCATACGAGTACAACAAAACACTTTGTTCACAGCGGGGAAACCCACATTCTCAGCAGCAACAATTCCTCCAACTGTTGGGCAAGGAGCTGCCTTGGGTGCTGACAGAGAATGTAAATAGAGGCGGCCTAATAGGGTATACTGAGTGGAATTGACTGCTAATTGAAGGCTTTCATCTGACATGGCAGCATGCGTGTGAATACAGATTACTATCAGCTGGAAGCAGGACTGTTGTTAGAATGCCAAAATCTATCTCTAGGCATTTTCCATTTATTTAGAAGCGTTCAGCCTTTATGTTGGATGTCTCAACCAGTAGATGTGAATATTTCATTTTGAAACCTATACCTTCCAGGCTGACACGCGGAATGGGACACATGTATTTAGCTATACACGAGGATACGCATTTGACAGCACTTATAACAGCTGTCTGATTTTATTACAGTAAATAAAATGTTCATTGAATTTGACCAGGTGTCAGTTACCACATACAGCTGGTACATTATCTATGATTAAACAACTACATAAATAGATACACGGTCCTGATTAAGTGGTAGAAATGATATGTGTTCATCAAATAACACTTAATAGACTTTCTTTGGTCTCCTTTAATTTTGATTGATATTCATTTAATCTATTATTTAGTGTCAGATAAAAAAAAAAATATTTACAAATATATAGCACTTGAAAGTATGTTTTGAGAGCATGCAGGGAGAATATGTTTTGGTTGGATATGCTGAATGAATTACTGTGTTTTCATTATATAATAATTTTTTTTTGTATGAATTATTTAGACCAATCAAGCTTTATTTATTTATTTATTTATTTATTTACTTGTACTTCACTATCATTAACCCTAAATGACCTGAACAGCTACAGGTGTCCAAAAATATTCATAATAATTTTTCCAAAATAAAATTCATTTTTCAGCAACATTAGATGTGTCTTATTTGGCAGAAGATGCATAGTGAACATAGAAACATTGTCATCTCCTGAAATACTGATTCACCAATAAAACACATGAACTTGACAGTGGATGTAGGTGCTTCTTTTTAGGTTCATTTGATGATATATTTTACTTGGAAAAAAAAACCCCACATTTTCTTGAGCTTTCTCTGTTTTGATCAAATACAAATTTACTCAGAGATTTTATGAGTTTGACTTTAGTTAGTTTTTGCTGAACAAGTGCAGAATGCAGAGGTAAGATTAAATGGAGAAGAAAATTCATTTTAAAATTGCCATAAAAATAGAGTTAACATGCAGCACATCCAGAGAATGATACATATACTGCTGCAGTTGATATTATATTAGTCATATGTATGAAAAAAGCTTCTGCTTAAACAGTTGTGAAACCATTTTTCATCATGTGAGTCTCATCATACATACCTACATGTCATCTGTCAATCAGCCTGGTGTACAACAGGAAATCAGCAGGGGGCAATGTTCTCACATCAAATATTCAAAATAAGCTTGCAGCAGTAAGGCAATACTTGAGCCAAGGACAGAAAAGCTCAGAATCACTGGTTTAACTCAACTTTATGGTAGCAGTACACTTGTTTTTCATTGCTATTCCACTGGTCAACACTGGTATTTTTTTTTTCCTTCTTCTTCTTGTACCATAATACTGACCACTTTACCCGGTGCAGATGTCCTCCTGTAAAAGCCATGTAGACCTAAATATTTTACACACTGCAGGACCCAGCAATAATAACATTAGTGGCACATACACTGTCAGAGAAAAATGCATTTAAGATCATGTGTTCATAAATAATGAATGGAATTGTAACATGCCCTATTGTATGAAGGCTGAAAATATTTTCTGTGTAAATTCAATGATGGAAAGGGAAGATGACACATTGATGATTTGGCTGTTTTCATAATAACCTCTCCATACACACACACACACTTACAAACACACACACACACACACACACACACACACACACACACATACAATGCAGTTATGAAGTTTCAGCTAAACATTTGTAACATATTAAATGAATTGGACAGGAACATTGTCATTTAGTGATAAGCTTTCCGTCTCCTTAAAGAGTTTTCAGAATCCACAGTGTGATGGTACTTAACTCTATAGACTGAAGTGATACAGCAAAGGTCTGATATAATCTCAAATGGATAAAAGAGAATAGATTAATATATTAAGCAAATGAAAGAGATGAGAGAGAGGAGAAAAAAAAATCAGAGGCAAAGAGCTTCGAATATGGTGAGTTCAAGACCATATGTGCAGTAAATTCAAGAGCCGCCTGCTTTATTGTTGGTGAATTTATTTTCCTCTTACAAATTAAGTGGATTTATAAATCACCTTTATGCAAATTAACCCAGTAGCCTATATGAATGTGTTCTTTGCTATTAATAGGGAACTGTTTCTCAAGTTGAGCCACATAGCTACTTCTAAGCAGAAATAATATATATTGTATATTGGTTTCACAGCTAAAGTTGGTTAAGGATAATCAAAGTTGTCCTTTTTCCGTGATTAGACCAGGATTAGTTTAATCCATGTTTGTGAAATAGGGTTTTGTTTTTGTTGGTAATGTTTTTAGTGCATTATCTTCTTCATTTTTTTTGTGTTATTTGTGCAGGAGATGAAAAAGAAATGAAATCCACTCGCTCACCTTTTTTTTCCCCCAGTTTTGATAATGATTTTGGGAAGGTTTACTGTTTTACAATGCAGCTAAGAGAGGGTGGGAGAAAGAAAATGGAAAACAGTTGACACAAGAAGGAAATCAGAAAACAGAAAACGGGGACAGATTTTGGGGAAAGAACATCTGAAGTGGGAGGGTTTGGGGGTTGGGGGGTGGGTTTGGGCTGAGGGACTTTTTTGCAGATATGATGAAAAACTGTTTATGCAACTGATTAAAGCATGACAGAGTGGAAACTGATTTCACTGATGACAAGAGACTGAGGCTTAGTAAAGAACAACTACAATTTCCTGCCACTATTTTTATAAGTTGGAGAAGCATTTTGCAGATATTGCACCTGTTTTCCAAAAATCTTTCAGAGTGCATGGTGGGGGTAAAACGTGGTAAACAGAAATATAGCTGTGGCCTAGATTTCTCTCACACAACGGCTATTTTATTAAGTACATCCTGCTTGCAGCCAAACAGATTCTTTACTGCAGCTCATCTATGACAAGGGCTGATGGTGTGTGTGCTATGAAATGCTGTTGTGCATTAGTCTAGGCTGTTATCAGCAATGGAAATTCTAAATTTGTATTTTGTGTAGTTATTCTATTGGTAAAATATCTCATTTTATGTGTTATGTCCATAGCTTCCCTATGTCTACTTTCGGAGTTTTCCTCAACATCTATCATTAACAGCTTACATGTGTCTGTTACACACAGGGTGGTTACAATAAAATACAAATGAAAAAAACAACAACATATATATATATATATATATATATATATATATATATATATATATATATATATATATATATATATATATATATATATATATATATATATATATATATATATATATATAATTTTATATATTTTATTTTATATATATATATAATTTTATATATTTTATTATATATATATATATGTATATATTTTTTGCTTGTCAGACTTGTGCACTCACACTTGGACACACCAACAGCAAATGAGTAAAAAAAAAAAAAAAATCCAGGGGGAGTATGAGCTATATGTGTTAGCTATATGTGCTATACATATAGGTCATACTCCCCCTGGAGTTTTTTTTTTTTTTTACTCATTTGCTGTTGATGTGTCCAAGTGTGAGCGCATAAGTTTGACAAGCAAAATTAAAATATGCTTCAAAGTATAAACACAGAGCAATATCAGCATCACCTCACCTCATGAGTTTAACCTCAAAAGTCTAATTACTCCAAAAAAATGTTTTAAAAATGTTAACACTTGTAGAAAATGAACAACTATGGAAATCTGAAGTGTTATTCATTGCTGTTATTCAAATTCTGGCTGTTAAATGACTTGTTTAACTCATTAAGAACCCATACATGTAGTGCTTGAACTAAAAGGAACATCTGCCCATGTGTTCCTCAAAGCTGCACCTGATTGTAATAACGGCACTAAGCTTAATGGTATAATTGCATCCATATGCAAAGGTTAGGACTATGTTTATTATGAGTCGGACAGTGTGGAATATTTGAAGAAAATATCAAAAGATTTTGAGCCTAACCTTTTTTAAATTGGACTTTATAAAAATAGACTGATTAGTAACTTTTAATCGATTATTTCTCTATTGTATTTTATACATTTTCTCAAAAACACAAACAAAAGATGCAAGACTCCCCACATTTCTTTCTTTGTAAAAAAAACATGAAGTAGCAAAAATAGAATTTTTTCTGCCTTCAGAACATCATCTTAGTCACAAAAACTGTCACAGCTGCGTTTGGGGAGAAAAAGCACACAGACATTTTAAGCTTCTTGTTTGTTTCCAAAACCATGCGGTTCCTCGATGCAAATGCCATACTGTGCTATTATTTGCTTATTTGTGGTCTAGTCTTTCACTTGCTCAAATCCTGCTATAGCTTCCTTCAATTTCTGCCATTAATGAGCTGTGTTTTTCCTTTAGAACTGTCCCTGACAGGAAGGTTATGGGTTGTCCATTGTATGAAAAGCACAGGAGGGGTGTCTGTTTATGAGATACTAGAAACATCATGCCTGGCAAGGACAAATCAGAGCACCTTCTGTGTTGCTTAATTCTGAAAAGCCTGTCTGCTTGCTTTATACTGAAAACCCCAGCCATGTCCAACTGACACACTGTCTGCAGAGGAAATAAACATCCATTATGAACAGTGAAATGTTTCTAATAATATTGTCATTGCCTTTCCCTATTAGTACAAGGATGTATTCCAATTATGAAATAACAATGTATTTTTTATTTTCTCATGATAGTGCCCAAAAAACAAATAGAACATCTGCAAATAGTTAAGTATAAACAAATTTGTTCTTTAAATATTGCACACTTAATGAAATTGATTTTTTTGTTTAGGTTTTTTTTTTTTTTTTTTTTTTTTCATTTATGCTGAGGTGCAGACAAGGTTGTTTAGACTCTTTGTGCTGGGTTGTATTCATCTACTGTCAAGCTGAAGTCGATCTGCAATTCTCTTTGTACCAGATCCTCTTCCAGCATCTAGGATCCAGACACACGAGGGAGAAACCTTGATGAGGCGCATGAGAGGAAAACCAGCACATTTGGGTATGACTAAAACCTTCAAAGCATTCTCAGTCAGCCAGACCTTTTGTGATTCACTCTATAGTACAGAGGAGCAGCTCATGGAAAAAGATATTTTATATTTGTGGCAGCATGTGTTATTTTGTGTTTTTCTGGACCTAAAGGTTCACGCACAGCCACTAAATGAAGTGTAGGCTTGCGGGAACAGCTGCCAGACAGCGTGCAGTATCGAAATACTAGCTCCTCTGATGAGGTCGAGAGGAAAGACAAATTTTTAAAATGGAAAAGGAAAAGAGGATTAGGGCCGATAATGTGTGTACAGCCTCCCACTATGACAAGTGTGCCCTGTTGCAGAGTACCTGTGGATTGTGCAAAAGCTGCTGACAGAGGATTCAAACACATTCATGGAGACAAAGGAGGAGCAATTTGATTGGCTGGTTGTATTAGCTGCAGATGCAATGCTGTTTCAATTACATTAGATGTAGATGTGACAATGCATCAGGATCGTCATATATTAGTGCATTTAGTGCTAACATATCCTTTTACAATTTGTGCAAAGCTTAAATTCCTCATTGTAAAAAGGCACACCATGTCACTGAAGCTGAATAAAAAGGTAACTATGGAGCCTTTTTATTACCACCTCAGGTGTTGTTATTAATTCAGAATTTGAGTCAGATTTGACCAAATGCCTGACATGTAAAAGTAAAAATAGAGAATATAATGGCCTTAATGGATGCCAGTGTGAAAAATTAACTCAGAAATCTTATCAGAATTGAATAAGTGCAATTGAAATCATTGGCTTGTGTTGTTCACCATGTGCAAAGGATTGACCTGGAATCCAGTGTTTAGAGTTCTTCCCAACAAAGAATGTGTGTTATTCTCAAGGTTAACTCAGTCCAAACTTTGCAATCGATGTAATTAGTAAACTGTGTGGAACACATGTATGTTAGCACAAAAAGATGAGAGTAGCCAAATGTAATGGAAAACTGGCCAAAATCTAAACGTTTCCCACATTTGCCTTATTATCAAAAGCAGGTAATAAACTGTTTGATTGATGAAGTCACTGGCTGAGCAGCAAAAATTGTTCCCTTCCCATGTTTACACAGAGTACTGTAAATCACTGCAGAACGAGTGATTTGGCATTTGTGCTATTCTCAAACATTAATAAGACATAAATAAATAAAATGAGGGCAAGGTGATTATGAATGTCTGTGGGGATTTTCAAGCAGGATGGTGCTGACAAAAGAGTTCCAATTTTCTACAAACTCCCTTGCCAAGACTCTATCAGCTTCCTAAGTCATATCAGATGTTTAGGCTTTATTGGGACTTGCACCCACCCGGCTGGATTTATCTCCTTCTAAATAAAGACCCACATGGTAATGAACTCTGCTTAGTGTGATATCTACTCTTACTATTCTGCTACTAGTTTTTTTTTTTTCCTTTCTTCCAACCATAACTACCAAAATTAATTTAAAGAGGCAGTCGAGAAGGTAAGCCAATACACCTCTAAAGAGTACAGTTGGAATGAATAGAAATGTGAAATAAAAAGGTAGCAAGGCCCTTTTACAGCAGAACAGCTACGATATCTTCTTCAGTGGATTAAAATGAAGCCTCTGTTAGACAAAGAGCATAGCTACGGTGGCTCTGAATGCAAACTGGTTGCAGAGTATGACTGCAGACAGAATGTTCAGCAGGAGAGATTAGCAGAAACGGTGGAACAGTTATGCCGTTCACTGCATGTTTCCTAAATTACAATATGCGGGTCATTTCCATATGGGGAAAAGTAGGCCTTGAGCATGTCTAATTTTTCCTATAGAAATGCAGAATCTCCTGGCAAGACTTATCCAATGTCTGCCTTTGTCTGACATCCTGTTACCGGAAATGTAAAACTGTGCCAGTTTGTTGCTGATATTCCAGGAAATGTGACACAAAAACAAAACAAATCTTTGAAACATTCTGAATAGTTATATAAAAGATAATTTCAAAATTAAATAATAACCTGATTGCAGTATAGTAGAGAATGTGTGTGAATGAATATGAGTAAAAACTTTGAATTTTGAAATTCTTTTATAATTTCCTTTAAAAAATAAATAAATAAAAAATGTTATATATATATATATATATATATATATATATATATATATATATATATATATATATAAGTGAAATAAACATTTGAAAAATGCTATGCTACAAGCAGAATCTGCAAGAGCTACTTGCAGATTACTATACTATATATATATATATAAAAAGGAAATTAGAAAAGAATTTCAAAATTCTAAATTTTTACTCATATTCATTCACACACATTCTCTACTATATTGCAATCAGGTTATTATATATATTTTTAATTTCTCTTATTTCCATTCTTGTTTTTTGAGGTAAAAAATAATACTGCACATGAGGCTGACAGTAGAATAGAGAGAATTGTTAAAGACACATTTTCTACAAGATGATAAACAGAACAAAAAATAAAAATAGAAAATGCATTTGTTATTGTTTCACATTTTATGAGCTGGAGAAAATTCTTAATATTTAAATGTCAACATTCTTTCAGGCTGCGGTAATAATATTAAATGAGTTAATACAATTAAACTGTAGTAATACCTCACTATTTTAATTAATGAATTCATTTACTTCTTTAAAGGCCCTAACATGTGTGTATTGCTTTCATTTCAACTCTAGTATTTAGTATAATGACCAAGAGTAAAGCATAAGAGAAACCTTGGACTCCTTGGAACCTCCATTCACTGGAATAACATAGTAGAGAAAGCTTCTTTTTTTTTCTCTCTCTCTCTCTTTCCAATATATGAAATTTAAAAAAAAAAAACAACAACCCTGCTATTCTGTATTTTACTGCTGTTTAAATAAACTCAGAGCTATCTTAAGTTTTAAAATGATAGCAGAACTCTTGTTATTCACACTTTGCTGTTGACATGTGGCTGCAAAATGACAAGAAAAGTTGGCAAGCAAGTATAATCTTTTTCTCAGCTTGTCTCAAATCACAGCTGATCCAAGCAGCACTGGGATACGTTTACCATTCAGGTGCTGGTCAGAGGGTTGGATATGCTCGACTATTGCAAATTGATTACAGGGTGAAGGATGGCCGCTGGACCTAAATTTGGGACACTTTCAAAAGTAGGATCTGAGATGTTATACTTTTTCATATAGGCTACAGTGAGCGTGCTCCTGTCACTCAGGGTTATAAACCGCACAAGCTGCTTCTCTCCTTGTCTTCAAAGTTACACCCAGAGAACTGCTCACGATTAATCCGAGCTGACAGAGAAGCCAGGAGAATGACAGACTTTTTTGTCATTACCAAACTTTTTTTTAAAAAAAAACCCAATTTTCAAGCTATATGTAATTGTCTGTTCTTTTAATTATATTTGATTACATTCCTTCTTTAACCTTCTTTTTGTCACAGATGAAGTTTCACCTTTGCTTGATGAGAAAAAAAGATCAGAAGATAATAAGACTCTTAATCTTTTTTTTAACTTCTTCTGGTTCCTGCCTTTTTTTTTCTACCTCTCAGTTAACATTTCTATTATAAATACAATCTTATAAAAATAGAAAAATATAACCTTTTGTTCTCTGATGGGTAAAACAGTTAAACACTTGAAAGCCCTTATGACACACTTTACAGTTTAGCACCTCCTGGTTCAACATTTAGTTTCAGCGTGTCATACTTCTCACACAGAAATATGACATTATTGACCCAGTTTTTAAGTGAACAAGAATAAATACATATCTTTGAATTAGTGAGGATTTTTTTTTTTTTTTTTTTTTTTTACATTTTTAAGTTAGAAATGATGTTAGAATGAAAATGCATTTATGGCTCAGGAGTGTGTGTGTGTGTGTGTGTGTGTGTGTGTGTGTGTGTGTGCGTGTGTGTACAAATTTAAAACATATGTACATAAATCTATCTAATTTATTTAATGCATGGTATATAATTCTTTATGTTATTAAAGTTGGACTAAAGTTGGGTTTTTATGAGAATTATTCTTCTATAGGCAGCAGCTTTAGTGTGTTTTAGCTATTCCATAATATCAAATTATACTAATAGATTTTTTTCCCACAATATCCACAAATAAGGTAGAAAAATATAATTGATTTTGAGATATTGTACTTGCTTATAATTGACTATGTTGTGATTTTATAAAGCAATACATTTGAATTTTATATGTTATTTATTACAAGTACTATGTGTGATATTAGTCAAATTGATAGAATCATTTTTAAATTAAAATATTTAATTTTACACAACTCAATGTAAATAAATACTGATTATAGTTGTTCTGAGTTCATCTGAGTATTGTATGGAAAATGTTCCTTTTCACCAAAGTGTGGATTAGGTGGTGAGGACTTATCCAGCGAGACTTAATACTGGTTGGGAGTTTTAAACACATCAGTAACACAAAAACATGACTTATGATTGAAATGTCTTTTGACACTCATGTTTCAGGCAAACTGAGACCCTGCATTGTAGTCCTTGCACCGCTCACATTCCTAAATGCCTCGCTGCTGTATAATTCTCACCACCATGTGCCAACGCCATGTTACATCCCATCGTGCTGATAATGACACAACTCATTTATAATTTCACGCTTCATCTTCTCCATCACCCCGTGTCTGGATAAACATGTGAAAACTCATAACAAATGTCGCTGCTGTAAACCTAACATTGTTACCAGCAGTAACATGATCACTGTAACACAACACTGCCCAATTGTCTGATATTAGTGTCATGTCTCTTGTTAACAGTGGTGGATCTATTTAACCACTGTGAGAGCAGACCCTGTGTAAAAATCCATATCACTGCATGTTGTCACCACACGTCCCTTTCACTGTAACATAATTCCTACAATAGGTGTCTGGTAACTCTTGGTGTCTACTATATAATCACTGCAGAAATAGCCTGAAGGTTCTCAGTATATTGTACACAATGAAATTCATATCGATAGGTCAATATCTACAGGTACAACAGTACAGGGCAGTACTGCTGAAAAACTCTCCTGCTCTAACTGATTTCCTGCAGATCACTAACTGAAGATTTTTTAAGTGGTAGAGTGAATTTTGTCACACTATATGGTGCTTTAAAACAAGAGGTTAGCAAAACATAACTTGTCAGTCGAAAGCAATATAGTATGAAGGGACCTGCTGCTTTTGCTAGTTCCTAATGCAAGGAAAACATTTATAAATAAATTAAAAAAAGATACATACACACACACACACACACACACACACACACACACACACACACACACACACACACACACACACACATATATCACCAGAAAAAGTCTGTGCCAGCCAGAGAAAATAACACTTTGCTAGGGCTAACCCTACAGCACATGTAATAGAGTTGGACAACAAAACATAATGCCTAATCAGATAATTGGGTCCAGAAATTGACAAAAATGAATTACCCAGCTGTTTGTGTCACAGTCGGTGATAACCATGCAATTTTGATTTTAAAAACATAATAATATTTTGATGAGGGTCTGCTAAGCACTATGAGATAGGAGCCATGCTAGCCATCCAGAATGCAGCACCTCACTTAGCATAAAAGATAACCAAGGGAAAACACATTTTGCACAAGTGGTCACACTGTTTATGTTAAGTAATATTTAGATGTGCAAATTTAGAATTAATTTGACGAAAGCTGTGAATATCCAGGACTGAAAGGTTTGTATGAAATTATGCGAAAAAGAACAAATGTTTCAGTCAGTTGTTTCCACCCTAATTTTGCACTTACAAGTTGCTGCACTCATATTCTATTATCTAAATGTGCAATGACATATAAGCTCACTCTTAATTCTGCTCACATGAATCTTAAATTGTTTACAATAAGTTCAAAGCCTCGAGATGCTGAAAAATACAACAAAAAGTTGAATCCTCCTGGTCTCCTGTTAGTTATGCATGAAGAAGTTAATAACAGTAAAGTGTTTTGCTCTGTAGAATACAAATGTTTTAATAAAACTCTTCATTTGATACAAACCGCCTATTTTATTTTTTTTATTATTGTTATTTTATTTCTTTTGCTGTTTAATAATGAACCAAGCCTTGCTCAATGCTGAATAGAGAGAATGTAAAAGCGGGTGTCATCTGCCCATGTCATTAGATCTGGCAGCGTGGTTTACTCACAGACTGAGAAGTTGCATTTCAGTAGAAACCTCTGGGCATTACCATAGGGATAAATTAACCCTGTCTTCTCCTGTTTGATGTGGCCGGATGATGTAAAGCGTCACATTGAACAGTATAAGGATGCATGAGCCAACCTACTTGGATATGTGTGTGTAAAGCATGCAAACATAATATATGAAGCATACACTCTGCTGGCCTTCTTCCTAACAGCTTCCAGCCTAGGATGATGTCACTTGGTGCCCTGCAGTGAAGTAATCAGTCTCTTGCATGCCTGAAGGGCCCCTTAAGAGTTATCAGTCTTTGATACTTGCCTCTATTGCAACTGATTCAATCTGTAACACCACTTCAGGCCCTATGTGAGCATATAACAAACATACTTAATCATTCCTGTCTTTAGAAGTAGAGAAAATCCTCTGCGAGCCATCCTAGTTACGCTCTTGTTGGTGAGTATTAATATCAGAGGAGACAAACTGTTACGCCTTGCACGAGGTTTGATTACATACATGCACATGACTGAGGCAGTGGAAGAGCGACAGAGAGCATGTACAGATTCACACACACACACACACACACACACACACACACACACACACACCCGTAGGCTGACACAAGCGCTCAGAGACAAACACACACACACAGCTCAGTGTGCCACTTCCTCATCTCCTGCTGTTCTGTCCTTAAACCTCTTCACCCTCCATGCAGGGAGTAGACACTGTGCTCTTTTCTCTTTGTCATGGTAATAACACTAAGCCTAACTGTCCCCCATTTTGCCTGTCAACTTGCATTTATTTTGTTTTCCTTTTTTCTTTTCTTTCTCCGGCATGTACTGTCAGGTTTCTTGGGGTACGTTTAAGTCCCTCCCTGCATCATTCACTGCTCCTGGAACCAATTATATTATCCGGCCAGCCCCTTTCAATTCCTACAGAGGCAAGGACAGAAAGAAATCTAGATCTATTCTTTATGCCAGCAGCATCTCACCTTTACTAACCTATTCTTAAGATGCCACTCAAGAGATTTTCATTCTTAGCTTCTTTTTTTCTCTCTCTCTCTCTCTTTCTCTCACTCAGACTCTTCCCTCCGTAGTTTCTCATTCTTTCCATGAAGCCTCCCCTGACAATGTGAATAAGGGTCTTCTTGTTTGTGACACCAACATACTGCTGTGTGACACATTATCTGGTGTAGTCTGCCATTGCAGCAGGATGCTTGCCTTAGAGCCTTACCGTATTGTCTGAGCTTTCACCTCACCCCTGGCTATCTGCTGTGCTCTGGCTTAAGGCTTATCCCCAGGCCTCTGCAGAGCTGCCGGGCCAATGAACACTAACAACTTTTCCTTTGTATGCTGTGAGAACCTAGCTCCACCAGCATTGCCACATTTAGTTTTTATCTCTACAACTGATATTACCGTGTATGTCTATTAGCAGTGTAACAGTGAACTGTATTGTTCAGCACAAGGTTCTCTAGTCGATACATAGTGTTGTGAACAATGCATCAAACATTACGCTTCTTGTACAGTGTAGAGAAGGTGTTTTAGCTGAGACTCTATCGCTGTGTTTCTGACACTGCATTAAATATGGCTATTAATGTGCTGCTTTAACCTCATACCACAATATTTTAACCCCATGATGTTAAAACGTGCACATATTTAGATTTAGCCAATAAGGAATTTATTTAAAAGCAGATTTAATGGTAAAGCAATAACTGCATAAGAATGTACCTTTGGTTCTTATGTTTTGCAATGGCTGGACTTAGTTGGCATTCTAATTTCCAAAGGTGGCAGATTCTTCCACACTGAGCTTCTTAAGTCATTTCTTTGTAGATACTACTTTGTACACTGTGAAATTGGAAAGCCTTTCCACAAACTGTTGCCCTCTATTTATCTTTATCTGTGTCTGGTTATCTTTCAATCCTTGGGTAAAAAATATTGCTTTTGTGTGACATTCTGTTGGTTATTAGGAGTTAACGTATAATTATGCCATATCATCCATTTGACTTCCGCCTGGCCTTTTCACATTTCTGGCACCACTGAAAGGTGAAAGCAATCTACACCCCTATAGCACATGCACTAGTTTTTCTCCCCTAAGCAGTAAAGGTAGACATCACATAGTAAACTATTCTTTCATCTCCTCACAAGCTGCTATTGCAATCAGACAAGGCTTTGCCCATATAATCATTGGCTTTGATATGGATGCAGGTCCATTGAGATTTGTATATCATCAATTCTTTTTATGTTGTATTGCTCAGCTCCTTCACATTGATTTACTCTGACTGCAAAGTGATGCTTAACTTCAGACAAAATTTCTATGAAAGCAATTTCTTTTTTCGCTTCTTCTATGGCATTACACAGAAGTAAGGACTGAGGTATGAGCCTGATTGAAATTCCTGTGCTACATTCAAAGTTGTCCTCAGTTTCAGATGAAAAGCGGCCCTATGTAATTATCCTAATCGCAGTTTTAAAAGCAGTGGAGCTGTCAAATACTCCCATGCAGGATAATACACATATTGGCTAGAAACAAGCTATTCGGGCAAGCCAAACAATGTGTCAGAAATGTCACTTGCCGAACAAAATGTCGTCTATTGTTGTTCTCTGACACCTGTGGCTACCTTTTTTTTTTTTTTAAATGACACCCTATAATTAAGTACTCAAAGAAAGATTTAGATAGGGAATATTAATGCACATTTATCTACTATGGTATTGTTCTTTATTATTTGTTATGGCCTAATATCAATTATTGCTGTTTTCTTTAAATCGCTTTGGTCTGCATTGCTGAAATAATTAATTATGGCTGTTACATTTTTCACAGTGTACAAATAAATATAGATATAGAAAGCATAAAGAATCAATATTATTGAAAAAAAAAGTGCAAAAACAGTTTGAAATTGGTTATTTTATAAATGTGCAGAGGTGCAGCGGGATGGTTGTATTGCAGTGTTGGCTGAAGCTCGGTTACTCATGCAGGATGGTGCTTTTCTCAGCAGCCAATAATATTGATCAAGATGTGTGTGGATGGTGATGGTAGGTGTTACTATGACAAGATCTGGACTTGATGTCTTGACAGCATGGGGCAGAGCAGATTCCTGGTGAGGCTTACAAGCCCTCTGTGCACACAGACCGCAAGCACATTCAGCAGGCACTTCTCACAGCTCAGGTCACTGACAGTTCAGGCAACCAGATTTCTTGTTCTACAGTGAACAGTTGGCTACCTATGAGAGAGGAAGTGCAGAAACAGACTACAGAGCTCTGCAGGCACAATCTTATTTAAATTCAGTGTATAGATTTACCCTGACTCATCACGATGCAGGAAGTATTAAACAGGCTGCTGCAGATCACGCAAAGAAATAAAATAAAATCCTCCAGTGATGTATAAACAAAAAGCAAATCAAATCAATCATTTACACATGACAGCTGGCATATACAGCAGCCTTTGTATTTGACTTCACACATTGCTTAAATTTTTATTAATTCCATTTTTTAAAGCCCGCCACAGAAAATGACAATCAGATGTCAGTGTGTCCATATATATTTCTTCAATAAAGACAAAATAAATGTGAGATCACCAGTTTTCTTCTAAGCCACCGCAGAAGAGTCTGATCGTTCCATTGAGTTTGCAAATCGTGCTGTCTTGTTTTCAGTGAGATGAAACTGTACTACAGAAGGACGCTTCATTGTATTAGAATAACAACTGTTATTCCTGATGCCACAAGCACAGTATAGGACATTCACAGCTGTCTGTATTTAAGGGTCTATTAATTCCAGCCATGACTGAGGAAAGATGAAACAGCTGGCCATAAACTATCCTGACAAAGTTGTATGTAGTGTGAAAAACGGGGTGGGGGGGCAGTCTCTATGTCTGTGATTTTATTTTACTCTGTCAATAATTTTACAAGATGTTCTTCATTCTGTAAGAACCATCACATCTTGGGGGGGATGGACAGTCAGCATATTTTATTTTATTTGCTAAAAGTATAAATATACTATTATAAACTGATGGATTCTCAATGAAAAAGTGGGAATTTACAGTATGTTGAAATTAAATAGTAATTCAACATATCTTTAATATGAATTAAAATAACTCAAACCTTCATCTAATACCTCATCAGTGAAAGTGGATTTGGTAAAACCCATATACTATTAGTGATGTATTTGAAGATTAGCCTTGAAGTTGCTTCCTCTTCCTGCCTGAGAAGCCAACACCTCTGGGGGGCAGTAGAGGCATCAACACTGCCTTTCATCTCATCCTACCTGCAGGAAAAGGGCAAGGTCAGAAGGGATTTGAGCTTGGCTCACCACCACATGTTTCTTTGCTTGCCCAGTTTTGCTTTAGGCATGGATTATCACCATCATGGCTACCGTTACAGTCCACCTTTGTGGCTTGTGTCCCACACTAGATCCTGATTGGCATGTCAGAAATTTCTTTTACTACCATTTCTTTTTATATTTATGTAACCAGCACCTTTTTTCATTTCACGGATAAAAATATACACAATTCAACATAAAGAGTTTTAAGGATTTCCATCCAAACTCTGTGCTGACAAAGGAAATGACAGCTTTGGCATGAAATCCTTCACTTGCTGGGACTATATGTTTATATTTTTCACCTGATTTCAGAAATATTTCTGCCAAAAATGTAAGAAACATAAACCTTTGATATTTTCCTTTAGATGGGTTTAATATTTTATATTTTTGGCTTTTCTCCCACTCTTTATCAGCTTATTTTCAGGCAGGCAGTCAGCCGGACACCTCTTTAAGGACACTATACATTATAAAAGATTAATAAAGCTTTGGTAAGCTTGCGCTCTCTTTTGACAGTGGATTCTTTATATGGCCTAGATTTTTACCAATTGAATGACTGTCATAAACACTACGAGAGCTCCCTCAGATTGTAGTAGTCTGTAAATTAGTGGCGTGTGGCTTGATTGTGTTAATGATCTGGCAGAGAAAATAAGTGTCAGGCTGAGTGTTACTGAGAATAAAATTTTCCAGTAAGTGAAAAAACACCCCAAGCTATTATGGATCTGGAGGGTTTAGATTGTTAATAGCAGATACTGTATGTGGTATGCAAATTAACAATTTGAAAATCGCTACTTAAAATGTCAGCACTCATGCCCTTTTGACAACTCAAAAGGCAGAATAAGATTGACAGATATGTTCTTTGTATTAAAATAAATTTGTTTAAAATAGCCCTCTGTGAAGGCTCTACAAAATTAGTTTTTCACACATTTGCCCTCTGCACAATAGATATTTTTAACTTAACCCTTCTGTGTTAAAATGGGACCCTTGGACTGTATTGACAGCTTACAACTGACAAAATTCTCATATTAGTACTACTAATAGATACAAACCTAAAATACATCAAACCCTTGCAGTTTTATATATTTTTCTAAATCTCTAGTGGCCACAGGAGGACTTTGCTCACAGTCCCAATATGCAAGGTCGAAGTCATCCAGCAGTGGCCTCCGTCTGGCATTTTACCCAGAGCACATCCTGTGGGAGCGGGAGCTTTGGTGCCGGCTGCGCGACCACATCAAACAATGGCTTTTTGTTGTAAACAAAGCCAGGGCAGCTTGCCGGGGGCCCTCTCTCTCTCCCTCTCCTCCCGCTCACAACCCGCATCCAGTCTGCCTACTATAATTCTGGACTGTCAGACAAATGTGCATCAATGCACCACAAGTCTCTCTATTCCATTTGTATTTGTACACAAAGACCATGGACCTGGCAATGCAACAGACATATTCAAATCTGATTAAAATAGTAACAAGAAGAAATGCTAAAATCGAAACGTTTACCCCAAGAGGATGTTTAAAACTAAATCACCTGAACACTTGTTTGTCTGCACAACATGAAGCACAATGTCCTTATGTTTGCTTACTGGTGTAACCGCTGCTGCAGCTGCTTTTGTCCAGGGGATAGAATATAAGGAATGCCTTTATCTTCCTCAAATATAAACCTACATTATACTCATTCAGCTGCTACACTTTATTTTTAGCACTATAATGTGCATACATACATAGATTTATGTGTAATGATTATGTAACTGGGCTTTGTTAGCATTGTGTACAAGAGCTATTCATAAAGGTAAACACTGTATATTTAAAGCTATGAAATGCAACATTTCAACATCTCAGTATCAAAAGGACTTTTATTACATTGCATGCTTACAACAATATTTCAAATGGAGGGGAACATATGACTTTTAATGAAATAAAATAAACCAATTCAGTCATTGATGTCATATCCTCTATGCTAAAATTAGGACTAATGCTACTTTCCATATATTCTTTGCAGCTACTTCATTTTAATGAAGTGACAGACTATGGAATAAGTGTCATCAAATGTCATGAGAATTTAACTTTAATACCTTATCTTGTTTATAACAGCTATTTCTATCCATGTATTCATTTGCATTTGTAGTGATACCTTGACAACAACTTTTTTTTATACTGGTTTTCTGATATGGCTCCAAGACTTCCACACTGTAAATTAAACATCTTTTTTCAAATGCCATGCTATCTATTTATTATCCTTGTCTAAACAGTGAGGACAGAAAAAAAATTGCTCTCATGGACAATAGATCTCTTGCATGATAGCTCAGTTGGCCCACTGACCAGCAGAACTAACAAGCCACTCACACCATGAAATTATACTTAATAGGTACCCAAAGGTACTGTACCCCCATGCCACGTTATGCTGAACCCCATCCCAGGATTGATTCTAAACACCACCAAATGCTTCCACCTACTGCAACCCCTGCTGTTTCATGTTAGTGCTATTAACATTGCCTCTGATGTGTTTGGCCTGTATTCGATCAAATGTGACAATGCTGAATGGTTTCACAGTGGAGCTCGTGCATATTTCAGTGATTAGCACCACGTCATTGTGTGGATTGTTGACTGCACTCTGTTGGTTTAGACCACTGATCACACTTCAGCTATGATAATGAAAGATTTTAAACACTTAACTAATTGAAATGCTGGTGCGAGGCAGCAGCTGTGATGCCTGCTCAGCTATTATCACCCCTAATAGTTTTGATCGGAAAGAGAAACAAGAAGCCGTGCTTTATGTCCCAGGGGCCACAGAGGTCCTTTAAGGATATGGCACCTATGTATATTTCACCCAAAATGATATTCTGTGAGCAACTCATGCATAGTAGAATTTCGAGAGCTGGTTAATTGCGAGGTTTACTGATAATTGTTTCATTAATTCTCGCTGGCTCCCATTGTTCCACGCCAGGCACTTGGGTCCAAGTCTGTGCAGAGCTTGGCAGTAGTTTTTAAACGAAGGGGAAATGGAACAACCTGCTTCACTGCCCCTGCTGATCCCCCGGGTTTCAGTTCCCTTTTTTTCCTCTCATACCTAGTGTGTCAAGGGCATTCCCTGTTTCCAGGCTTCTAGAAACCTGCGGAGGTCAATCATCCTAAAAGCTGGTGGGGGTGCACAGCAAAGGAGCAGATTTACGTACTCCTACCACATTCCCTCCGCCAAAATAGCCCGGCTGTTTGTCCTTAATAAATACAGTACATTTTAAAGTCATGTAAAATATTCCCTTCAAAGAAAATGTATACCATGAAGTTCAGACATCATTTGTTTCGTTTTACACAAAAGGAGGATTAGCATCCTGTTAACATTTATATTCCGATTCTATTTCATATGAACTGGAAATTATAATGGACTGAATTCTAACCAAGTATGTGCATGCTAATCATACCGTTTTGCTATTTGAGATCCACATGCTGACTGCTGAAGGGGAAAGGAGCTCCTATTGACTCTATTTGAATCCATTGGTGAGCACATGTTCCAATCTCAACATTGAGCACTGGGGTTATAAAGTGTGGCGATGGGAAGTACACCAGAGGGCAGAGGCCAGTGGCTTTATTGCTATTTGGAGCACTGCTGTGTGTCTTCGAGGGCTGAAAAGTTTGAATTAGATTTGCTTCAGCACATCTCCAGCTGGGAACTATGTAAATTGTCAGAAAGGCACCTTATCTCTGGAATAAAAGCTAACCTCTACCATCAGCTCTACAGCCACAGGCCTGAGAGTTTTATATCCTGTTCTCCAAATAACTAGTCTATAAATTGTCATGTACCATTGGACTGAATGGACTCCTGTGCTTATCTTGTGGCCATCAACAGCAAGAATGTAACCATGAGAGCATATCCTGTTGATAAAATCTATTTTGAGTCTTAAGCATTTTTTTTTTAACTTGGTGGAATCAAACCAGCATGAAAACACTTTTCAGTATCTTTTTATGAAAGAAAAACAGGGCGCTCAGCATTTTTAATTCATATGCAGTTACTTCAAATAAAATGAGGGATCCAGTCCCAACACTGTGAGGCTCAGAAGACATTTGAGTTTCAGCTCACAATGTAAATTTCAATGCTGCCGCTGGGTTCATGGTAGTCTGTGGGCTGGTGTGGCCTGTAGACCTTGGGCAGGGCTTTTACAGTGAGAGAAAACAATCCTCTGTCAAGCCTGGTGGCCGTTTTTCCTTGAACTGCAAAAACATGAGAGTACCGAAGCGCCTCTGTGTAGCAGAGAAAAAAAAAAGGCTATCATTTATTATTCAAATGAAATGAGGTCCGGCAGATGGTGGGAGAGGGGCCATGGGCTTGCGGCAGAAAACCTCTTGCTCTGTACCTCTGTGATTTCTCTCAGCCCGTGACGAAATAAAAAGTTCAAAGGGAATCAGTGATCGTGACGGATCTCATTAGCATATTTTCAATGAGCAACATTAGAAGCAGAGATGGGGGAGTTGGGGTTCTATCCCATGCAGGAACTAATCGATGTATACTGCGTTTACATGATACTGCAAGCTTCCTTTGCATTTATTTACAATATGCTATACCACACTGGAGGGTCTTGACTTAATCCTATACAAGCATTGTTTTTAGGGCAGTGTAGATATGTATGTATGTATACATGACTGTAGCCTAAACCTTTTTTTTTTCTATACATATTTCCATTCATTATTCTAATGTATATTGTTGGCTGTTGTACTTGAATAGTATTGCTTCCAACAATGTCCAAATTCAGAGAAATATAAAATGCTGACTCAGTTGAACGCAATGTGCAGTTTTATTTAATCTTTGACAATTTGTGCCATCTTTTACTAAAGTTAACATTTAACAGTAAATGTAAATATTTAATTCGCAAGAATTCCCCACTATCCCATACCCATAGTACTTCATAACATCATTAAAGTACACATTATGGTATTATTTGGGTTAAGAGACCCTAGAGTGTATTTAATCCTTTCAATATAATTTGTCACAGCTTATTTTTTAGTACTAAAATTTGAATAGATAATGTGGATTACTACACAACATATTGTACACTAGACGGTTATGAATGAATAGAAACCTGCAGACGCTCCGCTGTGCACACTGTAGAATTAGAAGACGAGAAGTCAGTTCATGCCATTTGCCTGAACACTATAAAACACTGCCATGTGTGAGGTGAACAAACCAAGGCTGGGCTTGTAAAAAAGCAGAAAACTCTTAAGCTGTCCTGCAGACACATAAGACTTCAACACCTGTCAAGGGGTAACTTAAGTGTCAGCCTGTAACCACGTGCGCCAAGCAAAATGCTGCCAACCTATAGTACACAGGGTCTCATGTTATTTCATACTTCATTCTGTAGGAGACCATTCCCTCCTCTTTTCAGAAAAGGGGAAAAAAGAGTATCACTCCACCTCTGATTTGAAATATTGGGCCAAGAGATGCTCTCACCCCCTAGGCACGACTGTATTTCACAAAGCTGAAATTTGAGTGAGTTTTTCTGAAGTTCCCTGTGGTGCTGTTCTTTTGGACCACAACAGGCCACAACTCTGGCAGCAGCAATTTTCTCTCAGTGAAAATACAGAGAAACATCTACCCATTAAAACACAAGCAGGAATTTGGTTTGTGCTGGAATGCAATAAAATGCAGAAAAGGCCAAATTTGACTTTACACAAAGGATCTAAGAATGTCACAGAACCAAATGACAGATATAAAGGAACAAATAGATCACAGTCTTCATTTATGAGGTATAAAGAATAGAGCGGTCACTTCCAGTTATTGGGTTTTGGTTATCACATAACATAGGAATGTTAACTCTGCAGCATAGAAAAAAAGGAAGCACATAAAACAATCCAATTTGTTAATTCCAATTTGGATTTGATTGTAGAAACAGTGATATTTAGCAGTTTTGCACCTATTTCTACCTATGTTTTCCACCTATTTCTACCTATATAAATGAACAGTGTATACTATAATTACATCATAATATTCTCTCATTTGACAATGTGTTGCATTAAAAACTGAGAGAATCATACTGGAAATCTTTAAGCAGAAACATTTGCACATTTGGTTTGGCACCACTTTGCTCTTTTGTTCAACACAGATGAAATATGTCTTAAATGCGGTGTAGATTAATACAACAAAAATCCCATTGCTGGGGAAAAACCCACATCTTGCCTTATTGGCAACAATTGTTCTGAAGAATGTCTGTTTTATAGATTTATGACCAAGACATTTTAAACCATTGAGACAAAGACAGAACAATAATGTGGCAAATTGTAAGCCTTGCATTTTAGATGAGATCAAGCAGACACTATTTGAAGCTGCTTCCTGATGACAGATAACCAGAAGAGTTTTTTTTTGAGCTTGCATGTAACATTCCTGCAATATCAGCTTGTGAATCCTGTTCCTCAAAGCGAAACATTGCAGTGTCACCTTGTAAATTCCTTCCTCCTGCTTTAAATTCATTTTAGAGCCTTGAAAATGAAGGGACCACCATATGTTGAAACATACCGTGCAATGCTTGCAACAGGTTGTTCTTCTTTTTTTCCCCCTGACTCCCACCCAAACACTCACACTCACTTGTTTCTCTCCACTTGGCGACCAGAATAGAAGCAGCAAAGCGACATTGACGAGCACACTGGGCCTGCAGACTGATGATAGCCCACCCTGGGATGGGGCTGGTGGAGGACCACCCTAGCAGGCTGCTAAGACCAGGATGCCAGGGACATTTTATGACACCTACAATGGGAGATTGTCGACACTTTAGTTAGCAAGTGTCTGCTTCCTGCTTCCATTTAAGACCACATTCATGTTTATCAAAAAGATTCCTTGTGTATCTTGACCTGGCTAGTTTTACTCCTCAAGTGTAATTTTTTTACTGAGGTCTTATTTTTCTTTTGTTTTCTTATTATTTTTTTCTAGGCTGGTAAGTACTAATAGCCAGGATTTAATTCCAAAGTGAAATGGTCACAAGCCAAACAAAAAAAAAAAAAAAAAGACCAAAAGATCAAAACAACAACAGAAATAATGAATGACTAAAAATAAATAAATAAATATTTTGAAAAAGGAACAGCTGTGTAAAAAAAACAATAATAAAGCTGTCACTTGCAACATGCTGTCATTCTGAAATAAAGTGGAAGCAGAGGCTTTGTCAGCAGATGATCATGAAAACAATGATGAAGAGAGCCAAACTTTTTCATCAAATAACTCCCAGTGGGCAGAATTTTATCAATCTACAGTGATGTAAAAATTGCATGAATTTTGATATGGTTGTCGAGACTGAGCGAAAAACAAAGATCACACCTGCATCAGATTTAGGACTACATATGGAAGTTACCAAAATCAGAATAGAAAAGATCAGTTTTCGTGGACTGCTCCCACTGTCATGAAAAATCTGACTCACATATGTACCCCCCCTCTCTCCCAAAAAAAAGAAAAAGAAAAGAGAACCATATATATGTGTATAAATAAATTAGAAAAAAATAATAAAATAAATCTGATTTAGGACACTTTTGCCTGGAGTCTGAGGCTTTCTTAAAGATTTTCCTTCTTTATAATCACTATCATCATCATTAATGCTAATATTATTATTAACTCCTGAATTTGATCAAGTTGCAATGAGCCTTCAAAGGTAGACTGTAATTAGAAGCACCCCTTGAGTCTGACTGTACAAAAAGGGTGAAATTAAGACCAGACCAGATTGTGGACAAGGCTTAATCCACAGCAGATTCTCCCCTCAGCTTGAATATAGGTTTGCAGCGTGGTTTTCCTCTATCTCTACTTATTCTGGTAACAAGCTTCTTCTAGAACCAGGAGAGAAAACAATTCATAAGCAATGCAAGGTAGGACAATCTCCTTGTCTTCCTCTTCAAATAGAGGCATGCTGAGCTTCACTGGAGAGACTGGCGGTAGGGGGGCACCGGAGAGTATTCGAGCCCCCTCCTCTTCCTCTTCCACTTCCCCCACTCCTCACTTTTTAACCAGCCCTTTCCACGACCCAGTGTGCACGCAATGCAAGCCAAAATAGATAATGAGGAATGTCAGCCCAGAAACAGAAAATCACCTCTACCAAGACCAAGCTGTTCCAGAGGACTGGCTTGCATTCCACAGCAATTCTGAGTGATTTATTACATGCAAAGTAAAAAAACACAAGTCTCCCAAAAAGACATCTAGCTACACAGCTGGTTAATGCCAACTGGTTGTGACTTGTGATGAGTAATGACATCCCTTTGAGTCAGTAGCTTTGTTCTGCCGTGTCTGCATGATGGATCATTCTTTTAAATACGTTTTCAAGATGTGCAGATGATCCCTTTCATAATTATCATTTCTTTTACCAGTTGAGGACTATAAAAAGTAATGCTCCGCTCCGCCCGGTTAGTGGTGTTATCGCGTTTCTGTGGACCGAGAGTTGAAGCGGAGATGTCCACTTTTCACTGCACTCATCAACAGTAGATCCAGGGTCCATACAAACCTAATTAAGAATCAATTTGAGCCAGTGTCAGACAGTCTGGCGCCTGGAGAGGGGTAAATGCTTTTAATATGAACATTTTATCGTTGTCTCACAGTCTTCCATCGTCTAACAGTCTGGCATGTGTAAAGTATCTGTCAAGAAGTCTTATGCCTGAATACTACCACAGAAATATACCGACTGGGCCTTCCACACATGGCATACATATGAAAAGGAAGGTAGAAATCCTGTGGTTACAGAACAACTGATATGTGAAACAATCCCACTTGAAAGGCAGAAATCATAAAACACTCAACAATGAGATTTTGACAGTAGCGGTGATTGGCATATTTATTCTTCCTACTGTTCGGCCTCAATTTAGTTCCAAGACAAAATGTCATGGCATGAAATATGCTCTTGAATCATGTCAAACATGTTTGATATGAGCTCAGTTTGATGCGGTCCCCATGAATGCTTTGAAAACCTGACACCTCTTCTCCCTTATCTAACAAATAGCCTTGAAAATGCACTCCTACTGTAGCTTCCTCCCTCTACACATCTATCACAGCTCAACCATCAGTGAGATTAGTGGAATTAAGTGTATAGATCTCCCTACTGCATTTTACCACGTGTGCCTTTCTTTTTTTTGATGATATAGTTTATCCTGAGGCATTTATTTCAAGTCTGATAATGTCAGCGGTATGAACTCCCCCCCAGCATGAAATGTGTTAGCAACAAACAGTATACAGTCCATATATATATATATTAGATGAAATAACCACACTCACTTCTCAGTGTGGCAGGTATGTGCTATTTATAATAGAGCCATCAAATCAATATCATACCATACTTCTGCCTCTGCTCTCACCAGGTACCGCACTGTACCTGTGTTTTCCATCAATTTGTAACATTTCAGATAACAAGAGGCTGCACTCAGAGCCCACGCTGCATGAAACCTGTGCTACAACAGCCTCTTTTGGGCGTCTCTCCTCATGTTGGCATACCTGTGGCTGTGAAATGCCATGGTCATAATTTGATATAGTGGTGTGTAGAAAGGAGCTCTAAAGAGGTGATGGCTTCAAGTAAATGGAAATCAGAAAATACTTGTGTTTCTGAGCACGTTCACCTGGCTACGAAGGTAATTTCTACAAAAAGGTTTTCAAAGTCAGATGACGAGTCATGTTTTTCCTGCCGATATTGATAAAACAATCGCATTCATTTATTGACAGGACAGTTATTTTGTGACAAGGTGTAGTTGAACAATGTTTTGTGACGGCTATAATTATATCTCCTTATGCCTAATGGTCTGTGGGGTTAATTGATAATATGCCTTGATAATATGGGTGGCTTCACTTCAGGACCTATAGTAGCAAAGATGTATCTTGACATATGTCGCACATCCATAATTCTTTTCTTCTTCTTTAACCCTTTGCAGATGGTTGACAAACAGGTCATGATACTCTTGATGCCTATGCTTGATACTTTTAACTGTTTATTGTACGGCCCTCAAGAACGTTGCGACGTCTCTCGTTCACTTTGAGTTGCATTCCCAGCCTTCAGCGGACGGATTTTTTTCGATAACCGCCCGCTGCGCCATTAACGTCCGCTGCCCATGGCAACGGGTTTTGTTAATTCAGAGTCACGTTACCATATCACTCCGCAGGTAGTTCGGCCACTTTTAAAGTAAATATTCACTACGTTGTAAGGGCCATTTTATCCAATCTGTTAGAGTAGTAGCACTAATAAGCATATGTCGCACATCCATAACTATTTTCTTCTTCTTTAACCCCTTGCAGATGGTTGACAAACAGGTTATGATACTCTTGATACCACGTACTATTGCTATGTATACTATGTCTTATGCTTGATACTATTTATGACTATTTATTCTACGGCCCTCTAGAACGTTGCGGCAGCTCCCGTTCCCTTTGAATAGACGTTATCAGCCTTATGTGGGCGGATTTCTTTTTTCGATAACCGCTCGCGCGCCATTATAATGCTCGCCGCCAATAGCAACGGGTTTTGTCACTTCAGAATCACTGTACCGTATCACTCCGCAGGTAGTTCGGCCACTTTGAAAGTAAATATTCTCTACGTTAGAGTAGTTAGTAGTAGCAATATCATGTAAGAACCCATAGAATAAGCGGGATAATTAGTCAGCGTCGGGGTGTTTTTCTCATAGTAACGCGTGGGCAATACATTATCTCTTGCTAATTGTACTTCCTTCTGTTAATTCTTCCTTTATATCTTTGAGACATGTTTCCTTCTGTGTTGTTTATTGGTCTTTCCAGAGTGCGTGCCATTCTTATCAGAGAAGTTTGGGTTGGTGTTCATCAAACAGATATAGCTAAACCACCATTTTAGCCTTTTTCAGGACTTGTTCTTCAAAGGAGTGTTGATGATCACATTGTTACTGGGTCATCTTGTTCCACACAGAATCCATAACTTCCACTTCCATCAGTGTTATATAATTAAATCTCAGAATGAATGCTAGCACTGCTACTGAGCAACAATATGTAATTAAATTACAGTCTAATCAAATTGTACCCCTGAATCATACCTGCAAACTAGTCACCTTTCGGCGAAATTCGCCGTTTTGATCCTGAAATAGGTCACTTACGTGAATCGTGTAGATCCGAAGAGTTTTTTTTTTTTTTTGGGGGGTGGGGGGGGGGGGGGGGTGGTAGGCAGGCCAGGCCAGGCAGAGACAGACTACAGAGCTATATTCTATAATGTTGGTCTGTCTCACTCTGCCTGTCGTTCCCACTGAGATAGCCTACAGTACATACATCATACACTCTCAATGGTCATTCCATGACTGCCAGTTACAAAGTTAAAACCTAGTCGCGTGCGAGATCTCGTAACGTTAACGCGCGAGTATGAAACTTTCACATTCCAAACAAACGAAACTGTCACGTTCACTGTCGCGGCCTCGGATTTGGAGTACCTGAACAACTGCGCTGTGAAGATTTTTTTTTTTTTGCTGTGCTGACTGCAACGTGTGCTGAGGTAAGTCCAGAAACATTTTTGTTGGTTTTATGTCATAACTGAGTGCGATAGATTGCATATCTGCCGACCTTTACGCATTTTGACACCAAACTACGCTGCTACGATTAATCACTGCAAAATACGCATAAAGTTTTTTTTTTTTAATTTATTTGTTTAATCCGTCAAAAATGAAATTTCTGTTCCGTCAAATCTATCCGCTGACCGAATTTTTTTTTCAAGCTTTAACCACCACAAAACCTTTTCCTTTTTCTGGTTTTTATTTATTTGGACCTGAAGAAGACCTATTTAGGTCGAAACGTCGTCCACTTTTTTATTTTTATTTGACTTTCACGGGAGTTTTCCGCCCGGCTTCGGCGGAGATTTCCGTGTTAGCTAGCTTCTTTTTCTTTTCTTTTTGTCTCTCTTTTCTTTGTTAAAATTAAAATACGCACGCTCACACACACTACACAACACACACACAACACGGGACACACAGACACATACATATATAAAATAAAATGCAGAATTTTACGGACGAAGAGGGCTGGACGGTGGTCCGCAGGGGACGACGGCCAGGTCGCTTCGCGCCCGGGGAGTGGGAAGCGGGACGCCGCGGTGGGGATGATTTTCTCCGGGGGACGGACAGTGCATTTAGGGCTCCGGGGTTTCACAACGCCGGGGTCCGCAACCACTATAACCCCAACCTTGAGCCAGTGCCACCCCGGAGGCCCGGTCGCCCCCAACCCCTCATCCGGACTTATGCACAGGCGGTGCGGGGCACACGGGGAGGATTTCGCCGTGCGCCCGGGCTGCAACGGGGGGAGATGCGGGGTCCAAAAAACATGGCGGACTACATTAAACCTACGGCCCGGTTTAAACAAATTACACATACTTTTCATGATTTAATTAGAGCTGTTCACCACGGGGCTAATGTGAGGGTTTCTGAGGATGAAAAAAGACCTAGAACAATCAATGAATTTATGTTCAGTTTCTGTGCAGTTTTGTTCATAGTTTGAGTAATGAAAGTAATTCTCTCAAAATTGCAAAAATAAAAAGTGCACGATTTATTAACTGAAATATTGTCTTTTGTTTGGTAACACCCGCGGGGGGGGGGGGGGGGGGGGGGGGGGGGGGCAACGATTAGTTTGTCACCTTTTTTAACCCTCATGAGTTTGCAGGTATGCTGAATACATTTTTTCCCCCAATAAATAAAGCTTAACATTCACTTTGTTGCTGCCCTGGAATTCCTCCTCATTGGAGGTTTCTGAACAGATCTTGCAAAGCAGTCAAAGCATTTTTTTTTTTACTGCAACACAGATTAAAAGGAGCATCTTAATGTTTAAACAGGCTCCATTAATTTGACAATATGTGCTCAGATACGGGCTGGTGTTTTTGATCGGTTTTCATGTTTGAGTTTCAGTGCCTCTCATCTGCCAGTCAAATCAATACATACTGCTCGGAGCAACCTGAGTCTGCCATCCCATGCTGTGACCAGCCAACCACACCAAGGTGGACGGCTGTGTTGTCAGACAAGTACTCCTTTCAGTGCTGGAAATTCAACAGTATTTAAAATCAAAACATTCCAATCTCGATTCGAGTTATATTGAAGAACCTTTAATAAAAGTTTGACAGAAATATGTGTTGAGGTTTACACTTTTCAACTATCTTTCTCAGTTTTAAATATTTCTAGGGTCCTCTGTAACCTTTCCATTTGGCAGTAATTGAATATACAGTCTATTACAATAATAACATTGTATATTTTGATTCTAATCATTCAGCCAAATACAAAAAGAAAGTGTCATACCCCACACACAATACTTTGTTGGACTGTCATTAGCTCTGATTTGAAGTCATGGAATAATTTATGCCACACAGTGCTTATTCAATGTCACAATAAATGTCACAACATTAATTTCTGTCCTGAATTACATTATTTTTTTTGCCAAGATCTTGTTCCTAGCTGGAACATTGTGCATAGTATTTTCCACCACATCCCAGCGCTTCTCAGTGGGGTTCAGGTCTGGACTCTGTGGTGGCCGATCCATGTGGAGAAATGACGTTTCATGCTCCTTGAACCTCTCACAAGTTTATCCTGATGAATCCAGCTATTGTCATCTTGGAATATGTCTGTGTCATCAAGGAAGGAAAAAATCCACTGATATTCATTATATTCAAGTTCAATGGACCTAATATTTTGGAGACATAACATAACCAAACGTAGGTCTGACCACTTGAAACAACCCTAGATCATAACATTGTCTCCCCAGATATGTACTGCAGGCATGAGGCATGATGGGTTATCATTTCATCCATCTCTCTTCTCACCATGATGCCATCACTCTGGAACAGACCACATTTTTCCACTGCAATACAGTCCAATCTTTATATTCTCAATTTCAATGTATTCACTACATCAGTTGGGGTTAAGGAATTTATGGATGAAACATCTTAATCACTTCTGTAATTATCCCATAGAGAGTTGTTTCCTGCTCATTAAATTAAATACAGGCAGTTATTTTTTTTCTGGGTTGTATATACTGTATGGTTTAATATCACAAAAATGCACATTTGAAAAGACAATTCAGATGTACATACATATTCCTTTGTTAATGCAAACCTGAAAGGAGTCATATTTTGCTAAACACACTTTTCTTGATTCATTTGTGTAGTTGGACCCTAATAGTTAAAAAATGTTTTTAGAATTTGAACCCTCTAGGTCAGGGGTCTCAAACATGTGGCCCAGGGGCCAAATGCGGCCAATGGTTTCAATGCAGCCCGTGGGATGAAGAGCATAATAACCTATTAAATGACTACATATTTTCTTCTCAGTTTTTTTTTGCTTATAAATGACAACTTCAATTTTTTGCCATTGTTTAACTGCCCAAAATAATATATATATATATATATATATATATATATATATATATATATATATTTTTTTTTTTTTTTTTTTTTTTTTTTTTAAATATTCACATTTACAAACTATCCTGTAACAATAAAATATGAATAACCTGGACAAATAGGAACAACCTGAAACACCTAAAGAAAATTAGACACAATTTGAACCATTTTCTGCTTCTGTTACTTATCCATTAATTATATCCATAATACACATGGACAAATGATAAGTTGAGGCAGAATATTGTTAAAATTATCCTTATTTTATAAAATCGTTTTGCATTTAGATAATTTATAAAAGTATTTTCATAATTGAATGATTTTTTTGCACTATAATAATCACTTGGAGTCATTATTTATAGGTTATTATGTTTTCATTTTACTGGCACATTAGACATCAAATCAGGCTGAATGTGGCCCCTGAAGAAAATGAGTTTGAAACCCCTGCTCTTGGTGCTGCAAAATTATTATTATATACATTTTTGCATAAATCTAGTTAAATTCTACAACCCATTTTAATTCCTGCATAATTTCTTATGACTATAACTATAGTTACATCAACAAACATTTCTCTGACTACACCATAACTGTTTGCTAGCAGTAGCAGTTGTAGTCCATATTCATGTCCAAACTTGGTCCAAATGTTCAGATATTGGTTGAACAAGCCAGAGCAACACAGTCAGTGACATGGAGGGAGTGGTGCTTGAAGTAGTTAATTCGTATTTAAACCTTATGCGGTCCTTCGGGTCAAAGAGACCCGGTGGCTCACAAATGTACCTTTTATACGTACTGTAGGATGCCATTGCTTACTACTGAAAACAGTAATATATCCTTGGGGGGTGGGGTGATGAGTCTATGGAACTGAACTTTGGAATCTGGGTTTTTAAGACCCGATTGTAGGACACAGCCAGTGTGCCTTTTACGAAGGACCGCAAAACCACCTTTCTGGTGTCATTAGTCAGAAATAGGGTTGAAGATGGACCTATGGAGTTTGATTTATGAAGAATTCAGACCCAAGCATAGCATTTACAGTTTATAGAAACCAGAGGGAATTGTTTTAAAATGCATAATTCTATTAAAACAAAACAAAACAAAACCAAAATATCAGTCATTTAAGGCTTAGTCCATCACTGTCAGTATATCTGCCACTAAGATGCACTTTGTATAATAACATACGTACCTGAGCGGATGACAGTAGAGTTAATATCAAGTGGTATTTTGACAAAACCCTGAAGCTGGCTGAATCACTGATGTGGATCATATAACACTATTTCAGACTCTTACAGGGTTTGTTAAAGCATTTTTCTGACATTTGTGTCTGCAGCTTTTCATACATGGTAGCAATTTATTTCTGTTTCCAGCCACTGTTCTTGTATTAATTTGGTGAACATTGCTGTCTCCTTTTCCACTTGTTAGGGTCCAAACAGTCAACAGCAGCAGAAGCAGCTATAACAGCACTGTTTGTACAATTATTAGGTGAATTCCTCAGGATTATAAAACATACAATGTTTCAAATCAATCCAAAATGATCAAACTTGAATGTTCACCAAAGGAAAGTGAATTTGTACTCTGTCAGGGGAATACATGTGTTACATAGTTATTAGGCAACTTTTATTGTACAGAATTATTGTGCAATGAATAAACATTTCTTTCTTTTCTGACTCACCTATTGTCAGTATTAGAATATTCTATTATTATATTGTATTGCATTATATTGTATTCTATTCTATTCTATTCGTGTCACAGGAACACAACATTTTTTAAGTATACTATACTATACTATACTATACTATACTATACTATACTATACTATACTATTAAAATACAAAAAACCCTTTTGAAATAGTTCACTCTTCTCAGGGCAAGATTAACAAATAACTCATTCAAGTAGACAAATTAACATTTTTGGCTTTTCAAAAATGTTTAGTAGCTAATATACCCATCATTTTTCTACTAAAGGTCTTCCATCCATGGAGTGTTTTCTTGATCTGTTCATGACACATTTTGAAGAAGCAGCTATCACAACCTATCAAATGCTGTTCCGAAAAGTGCATATATTGGATACATTTCATGTTTGAGAGGGACTTACTATTTCTCAATATGCAGGTGAAGCAGGGGTTCATTCATTGTTTGGTTGTGTTTGAGGTCTTAGAGCATTGCGCTGTATAAGATCATGGTCTTCTTAAGAGTCTTCTTTTCATCCACTGCTGAATGAAAGCATCTTCCAGAAACTTCCAAGGACCAGCATCACATTTGGAATTGATTGTCATTCCATCTTCAACCTGATAATGTTCCATTTGCCCCTTTCTTTTAGAAATCAGCCTATACCAGAACCTTCCCTCCACTGTGCCAGGTTGCCATGGTGCCCTGCGTACATTAGTGACCCAAATGCCCATAAACCTTTCTGCTTTTAACAATCTGTCTTCAGATTTGTCTTAATCCAGTTTTGACATTTCAAATCGTGAACCTCATCCAGTTGTGGTCATATTTCAGCCTTTCTCACTTTGTCTCTGAACATTTCACTTCTTAAAAGTAGCTTCCTGCTTGGTTCTGCTCAAACCTTTTTGTGTCTTCTACAAGAGAACATTTGATAATCAGGTAGTCATGCTCCAATACTTTGACAATCTCAGGAGTCTGAAATGTGTTTTAGTATTTTTGACACAGATTCAATCCCTGTTTTGACCCATTTTACCCGAAGTAAAGAAGCTGCCTGATAATTCTGCACACCTTACTATAGGTTGTAAATCATTTCAAGCCACACTCTCACTTATTATACAAATATACAGTGCTTAACAAATGTATTAGACCACTATTACCCATTTGTCTTAGAAACCATCCAGCATTATGAAGTACTTTAATATGAACTCTTTAATTTTCTTTGAGCTCTCTATGTTTTACCATTTTTCAACAGGAATGAGGAATTACAAAACTGAATTTACCTTTTTCATTCCTGCTCACTGAGGTTTTCTGAGAAATTAATCAAGCACAACATTCAACCACTAATATGATTTGTTTTCTACTCACAAATGTAAGTAAATAACGAGAATTTGAATTAAGAAATAATAATGTGCTTAATGTTTCCCCAATTATTTTGTACATTTGAAAAGTCATGGTTCGTAAAAATAATTATATGTTAGTATTGGAAACATCTTTTTTTCCTTGTTTGTCATTTGTGGTTACCAAGCTTCTTTTAACCACAACAGTAACAAACCAAAAAAAACACCAAAAATTGGTAGTTGCAAATGCTGTTACTTTAATGCACCCTTGTCATAAACCTTGCATTGAAACAGTGATGTAATACATTTACTAAAGGTGAAGTTGAAGAATAGTGGAATAACAGATTAATTTCTTATTACTTATAGTACTTTTTAAAACACAAAAGAAATGTTTAGGCCTGGCGATGACCAAGCTATAAGCCAATAAACTTTCACCTCTGGCTGGAAGTGTCAAACAAAAAGGAAGTAGTACAGACGATGCTGTGTGACACAGGGCCGTGCAGAGACCTTTGGTGGGCCAGGGGCTCAAATGTTTTTAAAAAGGGCATGTAAAACAACATTTTCAAACAAGTGAACTTTGTTTAAAACCCAATTTCAATAACAACTCAATAATGTCTGTGTGTATATGTGTGTGTGTGTGTGCGTGTGTGTGTGTGTGTGTGTGTGTAAGATGTCCCTCTTTTGATGCTGCATATGGTCTTCAAAGCAGCAGTTTTCGGCTCGCCATGTTCTTAAAAATGTCTACACACATGCTTTCAAAGGATTCACTGAACATGTGACTCACGAATTGTGGCCGCAAGGTATTTACATATAAAATGTTATTTTCCAATTGTATAATTTCACATATGATCAAAGACACATTGTGGAGAACTCATTGGAACTCATTTTTTACAAATATAAAAAAGCCCAAAAAAGAAAACAGTTCCTGTCAAAAGGGCACTTTGGATGTCAATTAGCAAAGGGGCAGGTGTCAGAGCCCCTGTAGCACCCCTTCTCTGCACGTGCCTGGTGTGACATCGTGAGAGGAACGCTTTACACAAAACAACAATACATAGCTTCGTATGACATCACCACATCGCCTAGTAACGCGTGTTGCCATTTTAAGAGGGGAAACCCGCGTAGCAACACTAGACAGATGGCTCTGTTACAATGTCCTACGACTATTTTGATAAACTTCTGCAGTGAGACCGGTATGAATGGAAATTAGCAGGGATCAGACTGGAGAGCTGTCTGTATAAATTACTGGCAGGGTCTTGGCAAAATGACTCCACGATGTGGCCTAATATCGAGTGGCAAACCGTCTACGACTATCTCGTTGAAAGTCCTGGCATATATATACGAGAAAAAATGTGAACTCGTAAAAGCCTGGAAGCATATGCATACTGTATGTTGATGTCATCATGTCAATTATCTCTCTCTTCTCTCTCTCTCTTTTATTTATATATATATATATATATATACAGTATATATATATATATATATATATATATATATATATATATATATATATATATATATAATATATCAAAATAATATAAAGGAAAATGTAAACAAAGTTGATGTTTTAATGCATATGTTAAATTTCACTCACTACAAGTAAATGGAAGGAAAAAAAAACATTCATACAAAATTTTAACTTTGACCTACTGTTCCTAAAATTTAACCATATCTATTCTGGATCACCAGTAATCTAAAAACACAATTTAGTCTGATTCCAGCTGACAGTTTTGCTGCTACAGGCATTTGAAATTTCACCTATTATAAGTAAATGGGTGAAAAAAAGATTTTCAAATTCATAGAAAATTTGAACTTTGACCTTCTGTTCCCAAAAATGTAATCAGGTTTTTTCTGGGTCAGTGACAATGTATAAACCCAATTTGGTATTTATTCAACCGATAGTTTTGCTGCTAGAGTGTTAAAAAAGAAACAAAGAAACAAACCGTACTAAAAACAATACCCCTTGCTTGCCTTCCCTTCGGGGGTTGGGGGGATTAGGTCCCATGGGATACAAGCTGAAGGGATGGTACTTTGGCTCTGTATATTTATGTAAGACACTTCTTTTGCTCTCTTTTTCATTTCATGTAAAGTGGTGGAATGACAATCGAATGTGTTTTATGGTCTCAAGGGCACAGTTTTGCAGCAGATAAGATAATACAGTGTAATGAACAGAAGTAAATTGCATCACAAGTGGATTGATCGATTAACAGATAATTAACTAAATCTTTATTGAATTATAGTTATTCATACTTACCCAAGATTAGTATGACAGTGTTTCCACCTTTTCCAAAGTGGAAAAGCTTTATTGCAATATTTCAAGGTTTATTCGTTTGTTCTGGGTTGCAAATTGAAAATAAGAATAAAAACAGCTGGATGGGAGCATACCTACGAGATAGATACTAAGTTCACAAGGGAAAAGCAATGAAAGTAACGCTACATAAGCCTCCTGCTGTTTAAAGGCCAGCACACCCACACAGGTGTTTTCATCTTGCTTGATTAGACATCTGCTCAGGTTAGTGGATCTACACTGTGCTTTCCAATAAAGACTGTAAAGGTATAATTTGTCCTTTCCCCAACAGGTGCAAAAACCTAACTGGGTAGTGAGAGAGAGCTGGTTTGTGTCACACCTCGCTGAGAAAAGTCCAATCAGGAATAAATGAAAACATCTGCTGAGAAATAAAAAAAAAAAAACCCAAAACATTACAGACCTACCAAAAAAAAAAAACCCTCAGAGTTACAGACAGAGGAGACATGGGTTCACTTGTATTTTACCAGCATGTTTTTACACAGAAGGTTCATTTCATCCAACTGTCCTTTTGAGGTGCTTTGCAATGAATCCATGAGAGGATAATATCTTCCTGTTTGGTGAATTTATTATTTATTGTGTCTGTGTTTGTGTCAAAGATAAACTGTATGGTATGTGTCTATGCAGAAGCTGCTAAAAATAGAGGCAGTCCCAGAACTCCTGCCTGAGTGACAGGATTCCTTTCAGTGGCACGCAAAGATGACCCATTTCCTTTTTTTTTTTTCTTAAATGTTAACCTTGTCCCACCGTATGTCTTTACTGAAGTACATTTAATACTTTTTTGGTAAGGTTGGTAAGTTTCTAACCAAAGGTGATATTTAATATTTATTGAGTTTTATTTTCCTTTCTGTGTATTTTTGTATTTATAATAGGTCTCACAGAGCTATGCAGTGAGAAGAAAACTTGCAAAGATCAGCTACTGTTAAATCGTTAGGTGCTGTAAATCTTCTTCGTTTTTTGCTGTCCACTATCCTTACCATTTTCATGCTGGAACAATGAGCATCTGTTTCCATTTTTCAATGTTTCAGGCTCTACGCAGTGGAAAAGGGAAAACTTACTGCGCAACAAACCCCCGAGATGCAACACTTCGAACTACACTCTAACATAAACATTCACCATTGGGAACTAAATTAAAACAAATGTTTCCAAGTGCTTCACCAAGTGCTCAAGTATATATTGAGATGCTTTTTCCAGATAAGCTTGTTCTGGGGCTTGCCCATATTTTTAGAGCAAATCATACACTTGGAAAGCAACAACTCTGTTACATTATATTTATTTGTTAGGTACTTTTCCCCATATAAGAGCATTTCACAGGCTTCTCAAGGACATAGGAAAGACAAAGTTCTGTGAACCAAAAAGATCTAGAGAAGAGACAAGCTTGCATCTATGTTGCTTGTCAGATTTTATCTATTGTAGAGAGTAGAATTCACTTTCTATGCTTGATCTAACTTCTGTCAGCAGAGTCTCATGGGGAAAAAAAAGGGAGGATACATATCTGCCAGTGGGTAGACTTTACCGTATGGTTTCAGAAATTTAAAGCCATCTCTAAAGAGACTTTAAAGGCTAAATTGATAACTGAGTGAGCTATTTATACAATGATTGACAGTAACTGCCATAACAGCAGATTTTTGTAATTGTTTAGTGAGGACTTTTGCAAGACGAGGACAAGAGGAAAGCGCTATGGATCTTTTCACCCACAAGTCGTACAGACTGTAGCTCGCTCTGCTGAATAGATCAGAGTTTGTCTTTTGTCAGTTGTGGTTGAGCTTTATAATTCAGCCCATTCCATCATGGGAACTGCCATGACATGACTATCAGGATCGTGATAATTCCCACCCTTTTCTTGGTGTTCTATGATGACAGTACGAAAGAAAGCTACTCCACACAATAAAATGGGAAATGGATGCCGCAGGAATTAGCTTTCTCTTGACTGCAGAAAGAACAGAGAGTTTCTGTCTGTGTGGAACAAGAGCATTTATCAAATCCCATAGAAAACCCTCAAAAAACTCACATCAGATCCTTTTGATTTTTCTTTTTCTCAATAAATAGCTTTGCCTTTTAAGGTTTCAGATTGCTTTTGAGTTCACAGCTTTGATCTTAATGAGGAAAACCACCTAATAATGACTCAAGACATATTTACCACAGCATTCCCAGCTACTCTCTTATTTACCGCATGGATGTTTGTTGAAACACCCCACATTATTACATGAGGTTTTCGTTCATAATGTGAATGGCACATTTAAAGGGGGAACGCACACATGCACACATGAAATGGGAACTTGTACTTACAGAGGTGAAGGGACTCTAAATGTGAAACCTTGCCTCTCCGTGGGGTCTCTGCAGCTCTGAAAGCCACAAAAGAAATTTAATTATCACTACTATAATCCAGTGTAATGTCAAAAGTTAGGACTCGCAAGGATTGAATTTTAAAGCATGTGGGCTGCTGTTTCTGCAAATAATTTAGAACTAGGAAAAAATTGCCAACATCAATACAATGTTAGAGTAATGCAATATAATCCATATTGTAATAAATAAATAATAACAATAAAACTATAAAACTAATGCAATTTAAATTTAATAGAGCAAATTGAATCCAGTAAACAAAACATAACCACAGTGTAAAGGTACATATTCTGCACTTGTGGCATATTTATTTCAGTTCCACATTAGTGTAGCACTTAGGAGCACAATAGCAGATGTTGTCATGTGTACTGTACGTATGGACTATATTTCAGCTCTCCTGGGCTAATTAAAGTAAGCTGAGTAAAAGCGTGAACATGTACGATAAGCTATAGCATGGTGCGAACAGGAAAAAGCAGCTGTTGTTTGATTGCTCCAAAAGTTTTTTTTGATCTATCTTGAACTGTAAATTCATAAAAGTCTATAATTTACAGCAAGGAGTCTGTTTTTATGATAAAGTCTCATCTCTTTCAGTGAAATATATGCGTCAGCAACACAACAGAGTCTCGCTCTTAGCTGTGTGTGTGTGTGTGTGTGTTTTGATTGCAGACTGAACGTGGGCAAGAATGACAGGCCGCTGTGAAAAAAGCAAAGCCCAGCAATTTTTGACAATTTCATCTGAAAAGAGAAAAAAAAAGAGGGGAAACACAGTGAAGGGCCGGCTGTGTGTATTTGCATATATACTACATTGACCACAATGAATTAAACACCAGCAAACCGAGCTCTCCTGGGTCAGTTCAAACGAAATAGAGAGTTTACACGTTCAATAGTAGTCCATACATAAACATTGTTTCTCTAAATAAGAATATGTGCCAGTGGATCTGCATCATTACATGTGTTTTCTTTTACTCTTCTAGTCTTTATTATGTAAAACTATGCCTCGGAAAACATGCAAACTCTGCATTAATCCTCTCACTTTCCACCTGGTGAATTTGACCCAAATTCACATTTCCCCTGTGCGTCCAGGGGACTGTTTTTTATTGAAGCCACGTGTAACAGAGACCACTGACCTGGCTATGTACTTTGGCTCGAGAGAGAGAGAGAAAGAGAAGTGAAGAGAAGTGATATTTAGGACATTATTACTTTGAAACTTGGCTATCAAGTGTTTGTTCTCAGACAGATTTTTTTCTCGGGCAAATGTGTTCGTCTCCTGAATTTGCACCACTGAGGCAGTGCTTTCATTACAATGCAGAAAGTACGGATCTAAAAATAGGAATAGTGTTGGGGAAGAATGAAAGCTCCTGCTAACAGTATAATATCATGTTCAAAAGAAAACGGCATGGGGCTGAACTTTAGAAACCTGAGGAAAATGTTACCATAAACTCTGCATCCAGCTGGGCAGATCATTTTCCTTCCAGGACTTCGATGCTGAAGAAATGACAACTGAAACTTCACATGATTTTTACAGACTAAATGAGAGCATATCAAGAATTACATGTTGCTGAGGAGACATAGTTCTGCGCGCAATAGAACGCAGCAGGTAGCAAAACAGGTAAACATTCCCCATCACATCAACCATTACTGTACTGTATCACTTTTACTTATCGTCTGTTTAATGGTTCATAATGATAGTCTTAGTGCAATGTCTGAATTCATCAGAACATTATGAGTAACATTTATTTCTTCCCCTTTTACCACTACTTTGCAAGACAGAAGAACACGTAGCCTACAGCTGGCATATCCACAGCCGTCAACAAATCATGACTATATAATCAGGGATCTTCTGTGCACAAACATGCCGTTGTCCAGTTTGTCATTAAGATTATATCATATTTGTTCACAAATGGCAATTTAATGCTCATGTTTTGCAGCTTACAGTAAAATCCTAATGGGCTTTCAGCTTTGAAGTGTAATTTCATTGACAAAGCAGAATCATTTCCAGTCAACTCAGTTTTAGTTTCATGTTTTGGGGTGGCAAATCAGCGACAACTATGGCCTCCTTTTACGACCATAAAATCAGGATTCAATTTGCCCTCTCCATGTTGTAACCAACAAAGTGAGTATGGCGCACTTCATAAATGAGGGCAATGCCAATGTAAAAAAAAAAAAAAAAAAAAAAAAACCTTTTCATATCATGCTCAATTTCTTCTCTTAAAGCCAAGCATATGTGGACACTGGCAACACATTACATGGATTTATAGATATAGAGTTCTCTCATTCAATAAAAACACATTGCCTGAGATAGACATATGGCGTGGAAATGCTCTGTGGTAGTAGTGAAAACATTCCTATGGGGCACTAATAGTACAACTCAACATATTGACAAAATATTGACATAAAAACAGCCAGTTGTAACATATTCAACATAATGGACACGATGTATGTATGAATCATCCTATACAAGTCAGATATAAAATTAGATTGTAAAACACATGGGGTATATTTGATTAGACACAAACATAACAGCGTAAAATTTCCATTTTCTTCTGTAAATATGATTTACAATGTATTTGGAAGTAAATTGTGTCTTGCGTGTGAAAGTAATTTTCCATTTGTGACACATATAATTATATATTTACACATAGAGTATACATACAATATAATGAGGAAAGGGTGAAAACAACTACACAAGTTAAAAAAAAAAAAAAAAAAAAAAAAAAATAGCCTGCATAATTCAAAGTTAATTCAAGAATTAGAAGCAGATAATTCAACAATACCAGGATACAACTCAACATTTATAAAGTACGGAGAGATGAATGCAACCAGAAATGTGTATATTTTATGGGGAATTCACATTTGGCAATATTTGACTTTAAATAAGGTTACAAATACAAATATATTCAAAGGCGTGTTACCCAGGGTTTCATTCGACCATTTTAACATATCATTTATACATTTTCAGATGCATTTCCATATTAATAAGATGAATTTTCAAGTAATTAATTATCATAAACATAAAAGTACTATATGTCTGCCTACACTAGCTGTAGCATCTGTTCTGTCAACACACCAACACTTTTGCTACATGTTTGTGTAATTAAAGGGTGCAAAGTAATGTTGTACTGCATGTTACATCCATTGATGGCTGCATTAACAAAGTAAAGTTATTATGGAAGACATAGTTTACATCTTAAAGTCTTTGTTGCTTTACTGCAGCTTTCATATCAGTATTCCCCATGGCGTACCCTGGATCTCAGCGTACTATACTGAATATAATCCTATAGAATAATTACAGACATTAACCCATAAAGACCCAAACATTCGCTGCCTAACAAAACCACCCACTGATCTATGCTGCTTAATACCTGTTGATTCACTAATCCTATCAACACGTGTGAATAATTGGTTTTAAAATATAGTTTTTCATCTTTTTATGGTCATCAAATATGACCTATTTTGACATTCAGAGGCTCCATAGTTACCATGGAAACAACATCATCTTCTATAACATTAATTCACCAGTAAAACCTAAGGAGTTGGATCAGAGTCATACTTGGTTTATGTTCAGTTAATGAGAGACTGAACTGAAATTGTTTTTTATAAAATAACCCTCAACTTTAATCTGAGCTTTTACGAACATGTACATGATTCAAAAATTAAACGTAGGAAAGTACCTGATTTAAACTGAAAAAAAAACCCAATACTAAATAAGATAATTGAAATATTATTTTAATTTAGACTGTTGGGGTCTATCATTTAATCTTTTTAGTAATTAGTAGTTAATGTTTTAAGTGAAGACTTATTCTTGGAGCTTCTAACAAAAGCCCACACGAACATAATATTAGAATAAATGGTGATAAATCACTTAAGGAAGATTAAATATAGACCCAAAAAAAATAATTTTGGAACCGTCAGAAAGATAACACTGGATCCTTATGGGTTAAGTATTTCATTTGCAGAAATGTTGATTCTTCTTCTTTCTTATTACATTTTCATACCCATCTCTTTAACTTTCATGCATTTCCAGTGTACCACTCAACACCCCGAGGATTAAAAAAAAAAAGAAAAAAAGAAGAAAAAAAAAAGCTTGCTTCGTTTCCAATGTTTTAAACCATATGTTTCATGTTTTCCAGTAAGAATAGAAAATTATTCATGTGAACAGCTTTAGTAGGCTAACATAGGCTATTTTTCTCTTGATAAATAGCCTTCCACTTTTTCTCATGATTAAACTACAGGGAATAGTGGGGGAAAAAAGAAATGTGCTGCATGGTTTTATCGAAGCCTAAAGGGGAAAAATGGGGGTGGGGGTAGAGAAAGTGTTTATTTTTAACACGTACATGAGTGTGAGCATATGAGCAATGGGTTTAATATAAGCTTTATTACGTCTGTCACAATTAGCATTTGAATCCCGTCCCCTCCTTGCTGGTAATCCGCTCCATGATTTCCTTCCCTCCCTCCTTCCCTCCCTCTCTCCACAGCCAGCTGCTGCAGAGCAGGGACCGGTGCTCTGTTCCTGCTCTAGCCTTGTTTGCTTCTAGTCCGGCTCGAGCTCTGACTGTCTGCGCGCGGCGTGTGGATGAGACGCACAGGGAACAACCGGGCTCTCACCGAACACCACACTACGCAACTCCACTTCTCATTTTCTCGGACTGTGCATGTGAAACGAACCGCTGGAGACTTTCACCCAGACTTGACAGTGTGGAAGACGTGTTCGGAGTTTTCATTTTGGAACCAGACTGAGGCGCATCTCGTCTCCTTGAAGTGATCCCTTTTTATGCAGTCTATCCGTCGGAAGGAGCCCTTGTGCACGCATAAGGAGGAGGAGGAGGTGGTGGTGGAGGAGGAGGAGGAGGGGGTTTGGGGAGTAACGATCAGTACTTTTGAGCAGACCCCTCGCCATGGAGCTATTCGTCCGGTCCCGGGCGTATTGGCTTGAAGAAGAACAGATACCTGCCACGGGAAACCCCACTATCTGCCCACTGTGAAGAAAGTGGAGCATGCAGTCGAGCCACAGCCGTCTTTGTGCGACCCGCTGCTTAGTTTCTGGGGGCCTCTTCTGAAAAAAAAAAAAAAAAAAAGAGAGGAGGGGGGCTTCTGGTGTTGATCTGAAATTCACACTTCACGCCGGGATCCATATTTTGGCACGGTATAGTCTACCACTGTAAGTAGCCTTTAAAAGCTTTTGTCTTCCAAGGGAGATGCTGGGTTATGCCTTCCTAAATCGATACCATTTATTTACACTCCCAGGATAGAAGAAGGCAAATGTCAGAAATGGGGCCCACGGGCTCCTGTAGCAGTTTAAAACACTTGTGATGAGAGCAATACATATCCCATACCAGCCTATATGATCCAGCTTTGTACTGGTTACAGTTCTAAACCATTACAAAGTTGTGTGGATGTGCAATCCAATAAAGATTTAATGTGATTTATCTTGGCATTATCAGATTTAATTTAAAGCCCAAAGAATGAAGCATGAAAAAATGAGGGAGCTTTTTTTTTTTTTTTTTTTTTTTTTTTTTTTTTTTTTTTTGCACATCTTACTGATGAATTTGGTTTGTGATTTAACATTTATGGGGTGAGAAAAATGTGAAGTGTATAAATAGAAATCCAGTAAAAATGAATGGGACTTGATTTATAAGATATGCAACAATGATGATCCGGTGATAACATGGTGAAAATCTAGAGCTTACACAAACATCTCCACCCAGTCCAGGACACAAGGAGCTAAGTAGTTCGATGTCAGTTACTGTCTCCATTTACCTCTCCATTTTGCGGCTATAAAATAAGATCATTTCACAGGACATGTATAATTCACAGACCTGAGCCAGCCATGTGTGATGATGGGACACACTCATACACTCGCTCTCACACACACACATACACACACCTACACAGAGTTTTTACAGGCTAAAGAACCATAGCTCAGTCTCACGTGAAGCTTTTAGAGATGGGGCTGCATACAAAGCCCTGAGAGACCAGACTACTGTGGACTGAAATATAAAGGATAAAAAAATAAGATTTACACATATTGAATACTTTCAGTGCCAAATCAGGATAGTGGTGCAACATTATATAAGACATACTGACAACTTAGGAAACTGAGAGCTTCCCATCCTTGTATAACAATTTTCATGCAGGGATATATACAATTTCTTTATTATCTCCTGAAGTGGATTTTTTTTTTTCTGTCAGAAACAAAAAACATTTTGTATTTTATAATTCTATAGACTGAAAACTGCACCATTATATAAGCCCTATACCCAGTGGGAGAAATAGACTAAGTTGCCACTAGACAAATCCCGGCATGTTTTTGTCCATAGTGGATGGAAGTTTTTCAGTCAATCCAGCCATTTTGGAACACCACACAAAAAGTCTGCTTTGATGGGATAATGTTGAAATGTGGCTGCTTAATACGGACATACCCGACTGTGATTTTCTGAAGATGAAAAGGTCATTAGCTCCCCTGCCAATAAGCTGTAATGTGATGTCTTACTGGCATTGGTGTAGGTGAATGAAGATACTGCACTGTCAAAAATCCTGCTTTTCTGTTCAGGCTAAGCCTATTTCTGGCTAATGTAAGCTCAACAGTTAAATCTAATTTAGAAAGTCGCCAGCATAAACAGCTGCACTGTTGTTTATTTAATTAAATAAATTCCTGGATAGTCATGCTATCATTCAGAGGAACAAATGCTCTGTTGCACCTCCCCTGGATCCCCTCTCTATCTCCACACCATCTCCCACTCGCCCCAGACGTGCTGGTTTGGTCCATTTGTCTATGTTGTCTTGGGAGGAAGTGCCATCTCATCTCACATTGCGCAAATGGTTTCAATGCATGCTAGTGTGAATTCTAGCAGGTTTTTGTAACTGCTAATTTCCATATCAAAGTGTCTGCATTTCAATAGGGAGAACTTGAGCTACCAGCCCCCTTCCTCTAAGCAGTTTTGTTCTGATAGAGTGTTTCTGCTGGTGGAGGCAGTGATTGCTGGACACTGCAGTTGGTTTTGTATGTGTGTGTGTGTGTGTGTGTGTGTGTGCATGCCTGTAACAAATGTTGTGCAAGTGTTTGTGTTGGAAACAGATTTAGTGTGGATTGAATTTGTTGGCCATAATCTAACACCAAAAGCCATGTATTTAACAGAAATGTTGGACGGCATTCCAAGACGTGGTCATGTTAAAAAGATTTAGTCCGTTCAAACATTTCCCAGTATTTCTCAGTGCAAGCACTATATAACAACAAAGGTCTGTGTTTTTAGGGAGAAAGACAACCCTCTCATCTGTCGGGAGAATAAAATGCACAAAGATGTTAACAAAAATATTTTTACTCATTAAGGCCGGTATTTTCGCCACAGCAGTTAACAACTGAAATGGCCTGTAATGCCAAAAACAAACAAATTTGTTTTCAACTGGTTGCAAAATAATTGGTTTAATTCTAGATTCAGTAAGTGTAGACGTCAAGACGCTGAGCATTCACGCTTTATGTGAGACTCTGAGTACCTAACGGTGTCTGATTGTTTTTCTGTCGCAGAGATAATATTTATTTCCCATTCTGTGCAGCTGTTGTTTGTCAGTGAAAGAATGCAGCAAGACAGTGTTTATTTTGATGGATTTCTGCCTCTCTTCTCCTCCTTTGTCTTGTGATACAGAGTGTAATGTTCTCCCCAGTTTTAAGCTTGTTTTAATAGGTGGAAATAAACATTAATGTGTAAGAAGAAGCAAAGAAGTGCTTTCCTTTCTTTGTGCATGTCTTCACTTTGGAAACAGGAGCAGCATAGGTTAATGGCGAATGGTAGTGCAGTGTTTGAGGTGTTATTACACAGAGACAGGGAATGTAAATGCCATTGGAAGCGCAGTAGGGGTCAGTGGCCCATCCTGGTCAACCTGCTCCCAGGTAATAGCATGAGCCAACTGCTCTCCAACCTGCTGAGGCTCGTAAAGAAGAGAGCTTGCTCCTTCCTTTGTTCAGATAAAATAACACCACAAAACTTAGGATAGCCAGGAGTGGGAGGACATTTTTTTTTTTTTTTTTTTTTTCCGTTTTGAACCTAGAGAGTAGGAAAAAACAGAACTTCACCTGCCATTTTCACTCACGGCAGGCGGTTTGACAGCTGTCTTGTTCAATTCTTCTGACAAGCTCGCTGTGAAAAGTTGGACAAACAAATGGACAGAGTGGAGGGAAATAGGGAGAGATGAACAGATGAGATTAGATGTATATATATTTTTTTCTATTGCATTGGTTGTACAGGAGGAGAAATCAGCCACAAGATACTCTTTAAGCATCATACATTTATGATGCCCAGTGTATTTTATGGTCAAACGTGTCAAATTTATTTTTATTTTTTTAACGTTTGTACCGACTTCACATCAGTCTGCCTCATCAACTTCCTCTTGAGTTAGTGTTTTCCTGTAATGTCTTCTGACAAAGCTCAGACAATAGGACTCCTGCTATGTATACATATAGGAGGCTAGAGCAGGACTGATAGCAAAAGGAAGCATGATACATTTGGTGGGTCGAGAAAAAGTGAAAAGAAAGTAGGAGCCATACTGCAATGTGTGGTGAATGGTTGTTGAAATGATTAAAAAGCTGCTGAAGATGAGAGGTACATGCATTCGGTCGAGGGCACTATCACTGGAGAAATTGGCATTGCTACTCCCTTTTAAGATGGATTTTTTTTTTTTTTTTACCATGTGTGAGTGTTGCAGTAAAATGGTCCAGAGTCTAAAAAATGTCTCTGATTCTGAGGGGTTGACACCAAACCTGACATTTACCGGTGATGCTGTGAAGAGTCTTAAAAAAAAAAATCTCCACTACAGCATGACATTGGAACTGTACTGGTATGCTTGTGTTATTCACATTTAGCTTGTTAGCTAGAGGAAAAAGAAAATACACAAGAGTGTGGCAAAGGGCATTCTGTTTATTTAACAGAAGTGCTTGAGGGTGAGTTTCTCATTTAACTGAAAATACTCCCAGCTATTTTGTGGCTTGATTCAAAAATAAAGAGACAGATGACTGGAACGAATGATTATGTGTTAGGGTAGTTAACCCGATGGATGGATATATAGTCTCGCTCCTTTCACCGAGAAAATATATCCGAGGGAATTCTCTCTCATACAGCCACCTCCTGTGTTTAAAATGACAGTTAACTTTCCCCCACTGCTTTAAAATGGATGTTTAATGATCAACAGAGGCTTGGAGCTTAGGTCTAGCAGTCACGCTGGCTCTATATGCACTCACCGCCGAGCTTCCCGATGCAGTACTCCACTCCAGAAATCTCCCCCGTCGGTGTTGTTAAAGGACGGTATGCTTAAAGACGGCTGGTTTTTGAGTGATGGATCATCAGCGGTCTCCATGGGTGTGTGTGTTAACCCTTTGGTGTGTGCAGATCTCTCCCAGTTGGGGAGCCGTCGGCCTCATGTGATGGATGTGTCCCGGGTCTTTAGGCTCCATATATCAGAAGATTAGCACTGACCTGTGAGTTGTCTGGGCCGCCCTCAGAGCTTCTTCACCAACACAAGCTGACATTAGCATACGAGGACACTGCTCTGTCTCAGGGGGATACAAAGATGGTGTGCTTTATTTGGTTCAACCATAGGATGGGTCATAGGAAGTGCTCACATTAAAGGCTGAGGGCTTTGTGTTGGCATTAGGTGCATCTGACAGGTCATCTGTCTTCAACTGAAGACATGCCTTCTCTCGTTCTCAAATTCCTAAATAGTATCATATAATTATCCCAGAAATTGAGGTTTAGGGATGGTTCACTGCATAGAAATGTCTCCCTGTCCTCATTCTTGGTATTCATGAATCACATAAAAATGTAAATCACTTGGCTGATGTAGTGTAACATTGTTATTTGTCATTTTTGTGTTAAAAAAAAAAAAAAAAAAAAAGATGGGGACAGGTATACGCCCATACCCATGTTTTATTTTCCAGATGAGTGAGCTGCAAGGCCTTTGAATTTGATAGACAGTTTAAATTCATCTTTTGAGTACTTTCACTTTAAGGCGTTTTTGCTTTCTGAGAAATCAGTTGTTGAGTGTGTTGAAAGGTTAAATTAAACACACACACACACACACACATACATTTTCCCATTTTTAACTATGTCTCAGTTTGGATTTTTCTTTCTAATACATAGTTGCTTTACTTTCTCTCAGATGATCAAATGATCACTTCACATTCAGTTCTCTCATGCAGTGCGTTTTCCATCCAACAGTTAAATGTCACCTCCCACAGTATCGCAGGCATTTGTTGTTGCTTCTTTATGTATAGAAAATACTTTTGTTGCCAATTTCAGTGAAATGTTTTCATACGGGGGGAAAAAAAAATTGCAAAAGCTTCAGAGGCAGTTGCAAAGACACAAGATCACCTGTAGTCTTCCTCCGCCATGTCTAATGGCTATTTGATGCCTACTTGGTGTCATTTGTGTGTCTTATGATGAAGCCAATGTGTTTTCAAGGTGAGAAGATATTGTCAAAGCCCTTGAATGTTCTCTGGGCTTTGATTGGCAGGCCTTGTCACAGAAGATGAGAAGCTGTGGGAGTCACACAGCAAAGAGAATCTATTACCTAGGATGGCAAGGCGTGCTTTCACAGTGTGTCAGTGCAGTCAGCCATCTTGCTCTCTCTGTGTCTGTGGAATAGTCCCTCCTCAGTGCGATGAGGGAACAGCTTTCAAGTTTAATTTTGGCGGCTGCCATAAGTGTGGTAATTGATGTTTTATACTTCTGTTTAATGGTGTGCTAAATTATCTTAAAACACACACACACACAAAAAAATATTTGTAAGAGTTCATGACTGGCGGTGTGTAATCAGTTTTATGATTACTGGTCATCAACAATACACAATCATGCGAATTTCCAGCCTAAATAATATCTGTCAAAGTCATTTGAAAGATGGCAACAAAAAAGACAATGTAGAACTTAGAACCAAGCCACGCTCTTTCTTGCGGAGTTGTGCCGATTTCCTCCATTTCAAAAGTCTCCTTAATACAGCGAGATTGCAGTCTGTGTGAGTTGCAGTGAGAGGAAAAAGCTTGTTGTTGATCAGCCAAGCAAATCAGATCTTGATATTTGAAGAGTGGAGTTGTGATTGCTAATCACTCCACTGCTGAGTTTTAATTAGGAGACTCATAAGCATTCTGTCATTTCACAGCAGAGTATAGTCAAGTATCAGATGTACTTAAGAGAACAAATAATTCGTTTTCTTAGTAGACTGAGATGTATAAATAAGTACAGGGTTTTTTTTTTTTTAACAGTTTGGATTAATGGGTATTGTCTTTTATGTTCTTGTGATTATGACTGATTAAAAATATTGCAGCCCAAGTATGTTTTCATGTGGGTTCACGATCTTAACTCGCTGTTTTAGGTTGTGGCTTTAACTTCCCTCTGCCTTTTCAAGGGATAAATTACACTTATTGTGAGCAGGGCAATACCCGAACCCCTTTTGGGCTTTCTGACACCAAAGGAAGCCTGGATCTAATCTTAAACAATTTTCTTGGAGATAGTGCTATAGATTGAACTGAGCTTATTTTCAATGGGTAGGTTTCTGTCCTGTGCTCCTAAGACCTTTGTTAGGACATTTTAATTACAGCAGAGCTGGATGTAATTGATCTAGGCTTAGAGGGATTTCACTGTCAATGAGAATGAGCCGAGGCGTTAATACAGCTGAGCAAAAGCTTCCACCTCTGTGCTGCTCCCTCTCATACGCACACAAGACGAGGGGAGATGTGTCCTCTCTTTGACTATCCTTAATGCAGCAAGGCATCTGTCTTTTATGTGTAATGGGTAAATCAGCCTCACAGGGCCGGCTGACACAACGGTGCAGGCAACTCAATGTCTGCCACCCCTTTAACATATCTGTTGCCGACTTTGTTGCCACCTGGAGTGTCTTCTTACGGAGCACTTTCTTCATAGTTCTGTGTTGTCACCCACAATCTTTTAAAATTTCATAAGGCTGTTAGATAATGCTTCCCGATGAGGGTGAATTATTGATGGTCTTGTTCGTATGAGTGGGACAGGGCAGGCTTTTAACTCTCTGAGCTGCTTGGTCTCTTATCCGGTAACTAAGGGACACCGCACAAACACCCAAAGGAATGATGTACTGGAGGAGTAAAAAAACAGCGGAGGCAGGGGTCTGAAAATAAAATAAAAGAAGCATGCATCCTTTACACTACTGTTGGGCTAAGCCATAGCACAAGGGAAACTTGGCAGCAGAGAAAAGCACCGCATCTACAGAAGCCCTTTCTCTGTTTTGGAGGCACTGAGAAGTGGTGGCTGTGTATTTGTTGCTTATTTTGTTGCATTGTAGAAGGTACATACAGCTCTATGTGTCTTTTTTCATTAGTTTCAACTTAGGTGCATTTACTTGGAAGCTTTGTGTCGTGATGTGAAGCTTAGAATTAAGCGTCTCAGTTTTTTGGGGGGTTTGGGTGGACATTTTGCAGCTTTTTCTAACTGGAGAACTAATGCAAACCATTCGCAGTCCAGTGCAAAAAGCAAAATAAATGTTTTTTCAGAATTTAAATGGACCAAAATGGTTACTATGTGATCTGCCTGTATTTTTATAGGCTTTGTCCAAGTCAGCAAAAACAGCGTTTAGGAATGTTTCTGGGAGGGAGAATTTTTAAGCCGTTTCTTTTGTCTCTGAATCATGGCTGAATTTAATATACTGAAGACACAAAATGCTTGTCTAGACTCCCATATGCAGCTACATTTTAGAGAAACCAGTATTATTTCAGTATTTGCGGACCTGTAATCCCTGACAGCTGTCCTGTTTCTTCCAGCATGTACTGCCATCATTGTTCCAGCTCATTTTGCATGCATTCGTATGGGCATCCAGTTTGCATTACAATGCTAAGAGAAGAACAAACACTTGGACGTGGTAGTAAAACGTATAATTTGGCATGTTGAAAATAAATCAGCAGTGCTGTCATTTAAACTGTATTTTAAGGATTTATTTTAAACATTTACAATGGCCAGAAATGCTTTATTTGCACCTTTTAAAATTGTTTGTTTTTGTCAAAAATCTCAGATTTCTTTCATTTAAGCCATGGAGTCAATTCAGTAGTCCATACCAAGACTGGCCTCACATTTTTAGAAACTTATATAGGAGTTTAACGTCCATGTCATGTAATTATCTTGTACTTATGTTTTTTTGTTTTTGTTTTTTAGTCGTTTGAACTTGGGTTACTTCTACGTGGAGCCCTAAGAGAGAATGTTTTCAGCTATTTTTAATAGAGGTGTACTGAACTGGTATGTAAGAGGAGACGTTTTAGGCCCACCGGTAAATCTTCAGAGGTCCATCTTTCAAAATGAAAATGAAGAGGTTTACAGCTGAGTCAGGGGTAGTAACTTTTAAATAACCTGAGATTGTTGCAATGAAGACAAGAAGAGAACAACAAAGTAATTATGTGCAAAGAAACAAGTAAAACAAGTCCAACCAGTCCCTGTTTCCCACTGGAAATGGTGCAGATTGATGCTTGAGCTGTGGTTTCCAAAGGAACAGACAGAGTGGGTGGACAAATTAATAGAAACCAATACTGAGAGAAGGACGTTGAATTGAAAACAAGCATGAAAGCTGTCCAGGCCTTTAGCGCGTGTGTGCATATTAAGTCCATGGCTCATGTCCAACTTAGTACAGCCTAATGTAGAGCTGGGCAATACGGCTAAAAGATATTAGCTTGATATTTTAATCTGTGGTGATAAACTTTATCTCAGCGAAAGGATTTCTTTAATCAGAGATGTAATTAAGAATAATCACGCTTTAATAAATGCGATTAGATCCAAACAGACCGGGACAAACTATATTTTCATTTGGCATTATTAAATTATTTTATTCAGTTATTTACAGACTTTCAAAACTAAATAATCAAAGTCTGCCCCTCAAGGAGCTTGGAGAGGTTTTTTGGTGATTATTGCTGCCCAAAATAATTGGACCAGAACGTGAAGCACTTTAATTAACATTTCATTATTTTCAAGCAGAGGACACAAACTGACATTAGCTGCCACTCATGTCATTAAGAATAGCTTATTTTTTGTTTCATTATTCCTTTAGCCCATTCATTTTGTGGTTGAAATTTTAGATAATCAGTTATGTGCAAATTAAGCAAATTGCCACTCAGAGGAAGAAAAAAAAACCCAACCACTGTCTGATTATAGGTGTATTTGTCACCAAAATTAAGAAATAATTTGGTACCATGCTTGAAAATCACATTAAACAGAGCGTATGATTTTTAAAAATACAACACTAATATAATTCCTTGATGATGTGATGACACTTGACATTGTCAGTCCTCTGTGCCAAAACATTTAGGTCTGTACCCGAAGAAGAATGAAAAAAAAAAAATACACCCGCTAAGGTTAACAGTCCAACTTGAGCAGACAGATCTGTAAAAATAACAGTGGATGTGAGTGAAACCTCACTGACACTTACAACTGTAGCTGGTAAACACAATAAAAGAGGGACCTCTGTATCTGCACCTATTTGAACTAACACCCCTGCAAAAATTTCCCTGCACAATTTCATTCCCAACCATCAACCCCAAAGCAGGTATTGACGCTGAGGATGCCCTTCAGAAAGCACTTTAATCCAAGGCCAAGTAACAAACATGCAGCAGTGAAGGGTAGATGAGGTGAAAGCCGGAGAACTGAAATGCTACTCAACCTGCCTTGCACTTTTTTCACATTCCGTCTTACCTGCGACGAAGAGCAAAAAGATATCAGCTGTCGGCTGTTTAACATGCCGGTGGGTCCATAATGGTATTGGCAGCCATCTCGAGAGGCTCATTAGGACTGACAATTACTCTGCACCGTTGTGTAGTAGCCAAGGTATATGAGGTAATTTTACAGGACTCCTGTAGCTGCACCCTGTGACGCAGTGGTTTTGTGAATTAAATCAAGCCCCGCTATGGTCTCCACGCTTGGCAGATTTGAACATCATTTAAAATCATGGGACGTTTTGTAGCACAGATTGTGTCATTATACTGAAATTTATAAAGGGATACATAAATGGCTTACCTTTAGGTTTTCTATTTGAAATAATGATGTTTTAAGTCATTATTTTATGCATTTTTTTTTGTTGCAATGCAGCACAGTTCAGTATTTTTGGACAGAGATATGTATTATTAAGTCATGATATTGTTGAGTCTTGTTTGTTGTTCAAAGTATCACCGTTTGGTTTCACTTTTGCTTTATTTAATAAAGCATAATCTCAGGATTTTTTGTATGAAAGTGTTATATTTAATCAAAATATAATAATGGCCTCTGTGTTTATGAGGGCACATTATAACTACGAATTAAGTCAAATTAATGCACATCAGACACTAAGGATGCTGAATGAATAGGGACCACACAAACCGTCCAGTTAGAATGCAACACATGTGCTGACCATGCATAGGTAATGTGGGTCAGATTGGGTTTTAGACAAAGAGAAAAAAAGGCTTAAAGTTGGACAAAACCTCAGCTTTTACAATGAATCAAGTCCAGGAAGGTGAAGAAATCACAGTGAATGTACCACAGTGTGTATAGTATTTCATTAAGAGGTCATGCTAAATAGTCTTTGCATTAAATGTTTCTAGCAACACGATAATAAAATCGCTTTTAGGATCAATGCAGCGAGTATGAAGTGTAAATTTAGGATGTCATTAGAGGTTCTGTAGTTTGTTAAGTAGAGGTCAATCGATAGTGGATTTTTAAAGACCAGTGCAAGAATGATATATGATCAAATGAAATAAAACACTTCTTTGGGGGGGGGGGGGACATTGTTGGAAATTAACATTGTTGACTTTAAAAAGCGGTAAAATTGTTCAACAGGACATACGTAGAGGTTGAAAAATACAGAAAATATACACCACATGGACAAAAGTTCTGGGATAAATAACACCTACAATTTACAGCACCTCTCATTCCTGTTGAGTTGACATATTATCGTGACAAAATGTTCATTTTAGCAGCATCAGTAATTATGATAAATGTCAAATGAATTTTTCTCTCGAAGTTTAAAGGCTGACTTGAATTTTTGAGTGAAAGTGAATGCAACCACAGGGTTACTTGTGGCCTTTGTTCAACAGAGTATAATAAATACTTAATAAATCTATAGAAGCATTTCAAAGAATTCTAATAACAATAAAAAATCAATGTGTGAAGATGACAGTGTAAACAAATTTACCTGAAGACAAATTAAAATGATGAAGTTTGAAATAAAACTCCTCAATTCAATGTGTCCTAATATTCTGCTTTATACAGAAACAGAACTTATGAATATCAAATGAACTTCACATCAAATAAGCTGTAAAAAAGGGGAGCATTAAAAAAAAATCTTTTGAGATATTATTTTCTCCCAAAGCCAGAAATTCCACTTGAGAAGCCTGATATTATCCATAAAGGCGTCAGTATTTCTATGAATACCAATAATGTTGATGCAATGTTTGGTTTGCGCAACAGGGTTTTTGTATTTACAATAGTGACAAATTGAAATGGCAATGACTGTATTAATGACACATGGGAGTTAATTTTAGAAAGTATACAGTTACTAGAAGGGGCTAACAGTAAACATAGGTTTGGGTTTACAGTTCCAGACCAGATATCGATGCCACTAATGCAAGCGATCAGACCGTATCATGCTTTAATTACACCAAATTAACAGTTAGTGATTGCTGTCTCGTATTACTGGATATTAGACTTTCTACCGGAGTAGCTGGCATCTACATCCTATTGCTCACCGTGATAAGGAGAGGAGGCTGCATAAGACCAAGTTCTGCAGTTGAGATATTTTGCGAGATGTGTGAAAAGTAGGTTAAATCTGTGGCTAGAAACTATAGCAAACTACAGCAGCCAATAAGTTGTTGCAGTCCTCAGGCAGTACCTATGCAGCTGTTGTACTTCGACTGCCCACCGTGTACTTACATTTTTGAGGGGGCGATCGTCAGCTGTGCCTGGTGCGTGTGTATGTGTGTGGGACCTAAATCATGTACAAGCTGTAGAAAGAATGTAACCCATTTATGAAAAAGTAAAAGCTACAGTTTGCAGTACATAAACTGGACTGAAAGTGCAACATAAGTGGGCGCACTTAAATTCACAAATTCACTCCACTTAGTAACTGCTGACTTCACTGATGTGCCAGTGCAACTTTGCTGGATGCAGGAAGTCTTTAGGATGTAAACGTAGATATACAGTTGAAAATATGTTTTCCATTTAGATCTGCTGGCTCTCCACAAGGATTAATGTGGCTCGATTAATGTGCATAGACTTCTTAACTTAAAATTTGATATTCTAAACTTTCTGCAAAAAACAGGTCACTTTATTACTGGACCACTTTTTCATAAACCCTGTTTGATTGGGATTAGTTTTCCAGAGGGGTATAGGGAAATGTGTCTGAAAATGGAGCATGTCTGTAATTTTAGTCCCATCTGAATCTGCCATGTCAGTAACTTGCGCCCGGCCAAATCTGGGACCTCCTGCGCCCAGCAGTAATAACCTCTGATAAAACCTCAGCCGGTGCTATCCGAAATGACAACCCTGAGATAGTTTGCAAATAATGTGTCATTTCCTTTGAGGAGGTTTCTGCACAGTCTTCTGGCATTTTCCCCCAGACTGAGATCACTCTGGTCCAGATGCTTGGTTTCCTTTTTCTTTGCGGACATGTTGTAGTGTTTTGCCATTGTTTAAACATGTTGATGACGGTTGCGGAAGTTATTTATGATTTCTGAGATACAGTTTTGATGCCATGGCAGCAGATGAATGAAGTTTTGTAATACTCCAGAGTGATTACACAGATTTTCTCGCTACCCGCATGATGTTGATTAACAACGCAGATGTTATGTATTAGCAGTTGTACAGGCGTGTGCAGTGTACTGAAAATTAATGTGGTCTGAAAGAAGCGAAAATATGTGAAAATTTAGTGTTTTTTTTTTTTTGTTAGAATTATTTTTTTCCTTACAAAACATTTCGATGAACCCACCGCCCACTGTAAACGGCGTCAATGACTGAGTGAATGTGTTGTAAATGTAGGTGAGGGGGCAAAGTATCTTTGTTAAAATGTGAGTTAACATAAGGCGGGTAGAGAGAGCGGTGGCAGCGGGTGTTTATATTTGTGTGCATCTGTGTGTTTCTGTGAGGCGGAGTGGATAAAGAGCATGTAGGGCAGTACTGCTATTGTGCGAGGAGGAGGCGAGAAGTGAGGCTTTCAGTAAATTTATGAACAGACTGATTGAAAAGTGAACCTCTCTTTTGCATGGCGGTGCCGAGTTGCACTCTGCTCCTCTGAAGTGACCCCACTGCTTAACCAACTGCTCTGAGGTCAGCTTATTCATTTCAGTGCCAAATAGAAATGGCTGCTGAGCTCAAAGCAGCCTGTGAAGCAATATTAATGAATTAAACAGATATTCTCTAAGTTTCCTCACATCAACAGGCTCTTGCTTATCAAATAGATAAAAGAATATTAATTATGTGGTCTTAATTCTGGTCAGGTTAAAACATATAATATACCTTTTTAAAATTTTAAGATAATTTTGTTGTGTTTTTTTTTCCCATTATTCATTTAATATAACCTGTAGTTATGTGGCTTTTATTTTTATTTTATTGTTTTAAATCCTGTGAAGGTGAAAAGATAATGAACATTCTCAATCGTTGTGGCCTTGACTTTGAAGGGTGAAGTAGACTGAAATAATTGCCAATAGTTTTCAGGTAGGTTTCATTATTGAGGTGACACAGAGATTCACCTAAAAGTCTGGACAGAGACAGCCACTTTTCCCCTGTCTGCTCCTCTGCACAGCCCCTTTGAACACTAACACACCTCCCTTGCTTCATTTTGCTCGACACTAACCTGGTTGTTCAGCCCAAGTCTTCTTTGTTCTCTGCACTTTACTAAGCTTCTTTACTCACCCCTCTCTGTTTCACTATGTCCATCTGCCCGCTGGCACTCTATCTTATCTACTGCCTCAATCATTTGGCCAAGAGCCTCTGAACACACCAACTGTTGTGCGCTCTCAATAAAACACTGAAGCTTTACACCTTTCAATGTTTTTTTTTTTTTTACTGTTTTGACTTTTTGAGCTCTTAGACTTAAAAGCATTTTTTCCGAGGTCTCCTTTAAAAAAAAAAATCTCTCCATTTATTCACAAAGAAAACAAAGTATAAAAGATACAGTGTAAATGGCTTGAATAAGATTTGTGTATATTTAAATGGTGCAGAAACCTGTGGTGACCCATACGTGTTAAGATGCCCAAAGATCTGTTAATCAGCTTGAAAGAAAACATGTTTCTAAAAATTATAGGTTGTGTAATTATGATGGAATATGCGATTCATACAAACTGAGTCACAGCTACATTTTACTTAGAGTTGACACAGACCATACACCATCACTAGCTTTATTTACTGTAACACACTCACAGTTTGCTTTGTTGAAATTGTGTAAAAAGGTTGATCTTCAAACTGTTTTTGCTTGTACACAAAACTTTGATCATCTCTGTGTGGCTGTAGATCTTATTTATTTTAAGTTCTACTCTGTGTTATCATCTTTGCAATAAGAAAACACACTCTAAAGACTGCGCTTGGTGTCGACCTCATCTCTGTTGTTGGCAGTTGACGGCAAGTTCCCTACATCACTAGTAGAGCCAAGGAAATGACATCATGCCCCTGCAGGGGTTGAAAGCACAGCCCTGACAGGACTGTCATGACAAAAGAGTTCCTTGGGAACATCAGGGTGCACCGAGGACAGAAAAAAAAATGTTTAGAGGCAGTGTTTTCTTAGTTCCTGTAGTTCCTGTCTACCACTTTTAGCCCATCAACCATTTTGTGATGTTTGAAAATTTTCTCTCTCATGTTTGTCTTTTTTTCTGTCCTGAATGTAGGACATGGGGGCGGGGCAGAAAGTTCTTCAAATTAGTAGTTATTCAAAGAGTAGAAGACGAAGTATTGTGTTGAAAAGATCCAGCTCAACAGAGCTGCATCTCTGTTTCACTTGTAGGTTTTCAGCTTACACTTGGACTTAAGCATTAGTTTTGTTCCAGTCTTACTTGATATGTATGTATGCACTCTTTATCTCTCTCTCTTCTCGGCGTTGACAATTGAAAATAAATTAACATTCCTGGGCTTTATTTTTGTCTTCTCTAAGCCTGTGGAGGAAACTTGGAGGCGAACCCAGGAGGTCAGACCATACTCACAGGCTGTCAATCCTCTGCGGTGACCCTGCCGCCCCTTTCTTTCTCCCCCTTTCATTCTTCTCCTCCTCTGCTCTCTCTCTCCCATCCATTTAGTCCCTCCCGGCTTAGAAACTCCCCAACTACCCCCTTCTCTCACTCTCTCTTTCACTGGACGCCTCTCCAGCTTGAGTGAGGCAGACACAAGCTTTGTCAAAGGAGCCTCACATTCATTCAGCCGGCTGTTGCTCACTGCCTTGTATTTCATGTTAAAACATGTGGGCTGTCTCCTTCTATCCATTTATTTTAATTACCTTTTAATTGCTTGCCGTCCTCTTTTAAATGCTTGCTTATTATTTCTATCAGACTGATGTGAAAAATTTGCTGTGGACTGTGATTTTCTCCATTATCTTAACTGATGATAGATTTCCCTCCTTGGGTTTCCACTGTGTATGCATAGGAGACAAAAGAAAAACAGATGTCGTGGATGTTTATGGATCATTTTTTATTTCATTGGAGATTTTTTTGGTCTTTTTTCTAGAAAAATATACTGGTAATAGAAAGAGAAAACCTGAGGGAATGTACATTCTTGTATTTTCACAGGAAAAGGGGCTTAAATCACAGATGAAAACAAATAACTTTTATTAGTCACTGGTCTTATGGTCTATATTAAACATTTGAGCTCATTAGATTTAGTGTAGGTGGTGACAGTTTGTCATAACTGTGCATGTTTTTTTTTTTTTTTAACTGTCAGTAGAACATGATGAACGTTATGTGAAAATTGGTGGTCGAGTAACAAGTAACCTTAATTCCCAAGCTTCGGGGGGCTTTCGGTAGATATTTCCTTCATGCAGTTTTACAGGGGTTCATGATGCCTCACTTACCTCTTAAAATAATTTTCTGCTTGACAACATTTCACCCCCCCGCCAACAAACATCATCCCGTCCCCTGATGTGATATTATGAAATTTCTGTCAGTATTTGTGTAAAGCATCTTAATGTTAATCACATAATCCTTTTATCTCGAGTCCGAACCAATTCAGCCCAGAAATCCGACTGAACAAAACAGTGTTTAGGAAGATGAGCAGGGCTGTGTCCTCCGTCAGCTTAAGGGGAAAAAGGAGACATGTTACTCAGTGGGGTGACAGAGCAGGCGAAGAGAAGGAACCCCAGGGTGATTGGGACAAGTTTGCATCTGTACAGCCTGGCAGGCTTTTACCCCTTGTGTCTGGAGGGGCTGAGAGGCTCTGCAAGCCCAGCAGGCCAGAGGGGCAGGGGGACGTGCCCCCAATAGTTTCCAATCTTCTCCTGTCAACCACCATTATGGCTACCCTGTGGCCCCAGGCCTCATATTTAGGGATGATAAATGGCTGAGTGCTTGGGGAGGAAAAAGTCATGTGCATCCCTGGAGATATGGTGGGTCTCAGCCCAATACTGAAGTTGATGCAGCGTTGTTAGAAAACTTAAGATTATGAGCAACAACATCCACAGCAAGCGCAAAGTCAGACTTCCCGTGCAGGGGAGCGAGTACCCTCCAGTTTAGTCTTATCTGATCTGGTTCGGCGCCACTGGCAGATAAACAACTGGAAGACAAATAAAACTGCTATTCCTATAAAAACCACCCAAGTTTAACAGATAAATTATAAGGTAGCTCTATGTGTGTTTCTCTGGCAAAAAAATATGCTGCACAACTGCTCGGCCAGGGTGACCTCAAAAGAAAATAAATACTTGAGGCTGCATCAGGGTAGGTGGAGATCCAGTGGGCTTTTATTCAAGTCTAATACCCTGACCAGGCGTTGGTCATGTATTGAGTTGGTCCAATAGTGACTGAAATTATTGCTCAGTATGCTAATGTGAAAGCTCACCATGTTTTGTGGGTTTTCATGTTGCCAAAAATATCCAAGCGCATTAGTGAGGCCTAGAGAGCGATCAGAGCTGACTGCTCTGCTGCTCAAATTTAGGTTCATTATAAAATAATCAGGGTAGTTGACGGGTGGCTGTGGAAGAGCGCATTCAGAAAGGGGAAGCATTCACCCTCCTCCTCTGCATAGCGACGGCTACCAAGTGACCAAACCGGTGTACAATGTGCATTCATGTGTGTGCGTTGGGGACACACGGGATGACAGATACATGGGAATAAACAAGATACACTCTACCTCAGTGGGTGCATGTGTGTGTCTGCCTTTATTTGCTGCTGAATGATTTCTTTGCTTATGTTTCTACAACGACACAGGTGCATATCTGCTGTGTATATGCTTGTGTAGGCATCTATATGTCAATTTAAGTGCAGTGTGTTTGTGGCATTTAACATATGACACAACATATTCCTTCTCAGTATTTGACTTCAGTAAGCGGCTTATCTGTCTGCTGTGTTAGTCTGTCTCAGACTCTAACCTTTCGCTGCTTTTCTTGACAAAGGACTGTTTTTGCCACCCTCTTGATAAGGAAGGAGACAAAAGTAGCTCACAAAGCAGCTGTGTCTCTAATGGCGTCCTGTGTGAATGTGTTGCTGGAGCGACAAGCTTTCTCCCGTGGGGATCAGGGAGTAAATGGAGAAGGTGGAACAGGGAAGAGTGGGAGAATGAGGCAGTGTAAACATTCAGTTACAACACGCTGCTGAGCGATGAATAAGTGCCAAGCACCACGCATGGTATCTGCTTTGTTTCCTGTCATTGCCCTTTCGGTTAGACACAAACATTCAAGAAGAAAGTATATTATATTGTAATATTTATGTGAAACGTGTTGGGAAGATCCTTTTATTTGCTCAATCAAACAGCTAGCAAGGTGTTTTTTATGGATTTGACAACATTAGCACCTCACATAAGTCCTGTAAGCCCATGTGGAGGAAAAGTGAGGTGAAAAAAAATCATACCATGGCAAAGTCACAGAACTGACAATGAGGAGGATGATGGGACACATCCAGGTTTTCTAATGTCTCTCTTTGATTTTATTTTATTTTCCAGATGAGAAGATGACCAGTGATGCTTCTTTGAGAACTACTGATCCTTGATATTACTCGAGGTTTCCTCTCTTCCCCTGCTACACATTGAACCACTATTATTAGCCATCAGGCTCCTGGATCGTTTGCATACAGCACACAATGGCCTCTGCACTGTGGAGGTGTCCAGTCTTTCGCTGCCTCCTGCTCGTTCTCTTATGTGTTCACTGTTCACAAGGTGAGTTACCATGGTGTTTTGTGACAGAAAGCATTATTAATGTGATTTTGGTCAACCTTTGAAGAATTCCTCTATTATTCTACAGTGTATGAATGTATTAGCACATATTGTTACTTTCACAAAAAGAAATGAAGAGCTGCTATTTAGCAAGGTTGCAGAGTTCTTCAGTGGTTTTACAGTTGGAGCATGAAAAAGGTGTTTCAGACACAGAAGTCATTGAAGACTACTCACAACCCATCGACAGTTTAACTGACACTTTTCTTTACTTCTCAAACAACTCTGAAAACAAACTGTCAGAGTCCTTGCCCTAAAGGTTCATAACTGCTCCTTTTCTGCACAATGCGCTCCATAAGTCTGTGTTCTCTGTCAGATTGATGCCTCTGAGAAGAGATACATTTTTAATTTTTACCTAAATCAAATCATGGTGAACAGCCTAATGTACCTGGAACCATCAGAGGTAAGGCACTTGAATGAGTGCCAGGTGCAGTAACTGGGAAAGAATGTTAGTGTTTTTAACTGCCTGCAATGACATCCAAAGGCTCTTTTCTGGTTCCTTCTCTCACTTTTGATTAGTCCATTTGGCTGTAATTACAAGTATTGTCACAAATCACTCCCTTCTGTTACGTGCCCATCAAAACCACTATGCTTGTATGTCTGCTTAATGATGATGATTAGATTTTTCCCTTTTCAGTCACATTGTACAGGGAAACAAAGTAACCCAAAATCACATGCTTGTGTGCCAGGCATTGATTACATATAGCTGTTGAAGCACATTATTTTGGGGAGCTTCCTATTCAATTTGGATTTTGTCTTTTTCCCCTTCTTGCTGTTGTGTTCTGTGATAGATTTCTCTTCTAGTTTTATTTTAGATCCGGCTGCAGTATGCAATTTGTTAACAAAGATGGATTGCTATGGACCAGGCTATCCAAGTAGTCTTTCAAGTTTTTTTTTTTTTGTAGATTAGCATTATTGCTTAAAAATCTTACCAAGGCATTTGAAGGAAAGGTCTTTGATTTGGCTTGGCTTAGACTGAGCCGCATAGTCCTGTTGAATATCTTAGCGAGGAATACTACTTTGGTATGCAGAAAGTCATGGTTTTGAGTTTCAGTTGATACGAGGATCCTCATCCATAAGAATGCATATTTGCCCATCCATCAATAAAGGAATGTGTGTGTGTGTGTGTGTGTGTGGCTCCCGCTGAAAATAAGTATCTGATTCTATCCACATGCCACTCACCTTCAGCCTGTCCAGCCTGAGGGTCTGCATCCCCGGTCTTATGATCTGTGTTTCCACCCGAGTCCTTGCAATGCAAACTCCACCTGATAATTACCTCCTGTCTCTCACCAGGAGAACGTATAATCAGGTTATTGTTTTCACCCAAAACATTCCCCACGCTTTGAAATACTCATTGACATCGAACTCTTTCTGGCTTGACTTCTCTGACCAATGGGAAAAATTAACCTGAGTTTTGGATATTGAAAGACTCGCTCAGAATCTGAAGGAACATCGGGATTAATCTTCACACACACTGTTTTTTTTTTCAGCATTTACTCTGAAGTGTTATTCCGTTTAATTGTGTCAAATGTTTTGACAGCTTTTCAAAAATATTGTTCAGGAAAAAAAAAACCACACTGTGCTTTCTTTATATATTTTTTCTGTATGGGATATGCCTATTTCATTATTTGTGCCTCTTTTCATCTACATCCTTGTGCCATTATATAACAGATCTATAAAATGACGCTCCTGCAAAAGTAAACTAGGTCACGCAGGTATCAGTTTTGTTTTAGATGTTTTAGACCGCCCAGTCTGCAGATATGAAAGAAGACAGCCAGATTCAAAAAGAGCAACCCGCAAAGGTGGGGCGAGTGCACAGGCACATACCTGCTGTGACTGACTAAAAGCTGTTATTCAAGTCTTTAAAGTAGAGAAAGCCAGATTTGGGGGATTATGTCGTGTAGTCAGTGTCAACATTTTAGTTGGCTCCCATGTTTAAATGCCAAAAGGAGAGGAGCGCATCAGCCTTTGTGTCTAAATATTTCATGAAAGACATTTATAATGATAAAGTGGTTTTGTTTGATAGCTTTGTCATATCTGACTGATCACAGTAAGAGTTTTAGCTTGTGTTAAGAAGAAACTTTAATATGCAATGCTTAAAAATCATGCACCAGCATTATATATGGAAAAAAATGTAAAATGAACAATACGCATCTAAAAAAAGATTTCCTACTCAGTTATTTCTGTTGATTTCATGTAATATGAGCCCATATTCCTCTCCCTCTCTTTAAGGATGATTTTTTTTTTTTTTTTTTCGATTGGGAAATATGCTTTGGTTCAAAAATACCAGCATGCTTGTGTTTCTTCCTAAAAGGTTATAAAGGTTAACAACATGTCTCAGCACAACATTTATCTCAAGCAGTGCCATACATTGTGCTGACGGAGCCCCCCCTCCTTTGTGCCACACTGGTATTTCCAGTCCTGGGGTTGACTGAATGGGGATGCTATTGTGCTCTAACTCCTCTCTGGCCCCGGGCCATACACATCCAGTCTGTCATCCATTGATATGCTTGGCTTGCCATTTTATAATTCATATTGAATGCTGCGGGTCTATGGCAGGGCGATCATGAATTATCAGCTAAACCATGGGAGATTCACAGATGACTGGTCAATCTGTGTAGTGAGAACAAGCATGGAGGAGAAAAAATGTAATATATCAGTATCGCATTGAAATTCAACCCAACTGGAAGTATTTGGAGAAATAAAGCAGCGGTTCATCATCTGGATTAAATGGACATGCCTACAGATTGGGAGTCATATTGAATCACATAAATCATCGTATTTTTCAGCCTTGCGTGATTTTTTTTTCATATTTACCTATAGATTTACATCAGCAATTTGCCATATAAAGTGAGCAATGAGCAGATTTTTAGTTTATGTGCACTCTTTGCATCATAAAATATAGATATATTTGTTGTGTAACATTATGCTGTTTTAATAATAGCTGAAAATCTGGAAAATTTGGAATCATAAGAGAACATGAAATTGAAATGAACCAGAGTTATATGAATCTCCAGGATCAGTATTTCACTCAGAGGAAATGAAATATAATATCACCCTTGATGGGGTCATCCTAGATTTATTGCAACAGCGATTTCCTGAGTGCGCTTTTGGTAAAGCAAAAGCAGCAAGAATATTTCCATGCAATATGTGAGAGTAAGTCTCTTTTTTTTCTTTTAGGAGAGAGGTTTGTGCTTTTATTGTGTGATTAGACATGATTGTAAAAGTCACTGTTATATGGGTAGCTGATGAACGAACACTAAAATTAATGAGCAAGGAGCCACAGTTTCTGACAGTTTGATTTCATTTGTTAAGCATGCCTTAAATCTCACTTGCTCGCAGCATCGCTGAGCCATTCAATTCACACCCCTTATGGTAACAAGTTGTATAAACACTGGGCCAGATGCCCTCCTCGCTCTTTCGTTTCTTAAATGCTGTCTACACTTGTTTTTTTCTAGTGGCAGCCTAATTCAAATAATAGATGAGTCCAGCTTACAGTCACAATACAACCAAGTAGTATGCCTCCTAAATCTAAACTTTTGGATTTGCTTCGTGTAAGTCACTGCTTTAAAGGAGAGTTCAGCTGTCATAACAAAGTAATGCATTTAATCTTGAGAGGAAGCAGGAGGCTTTCAAGTAAAATCAAGTCTACACTATAGAACCGCGTAGACTTTTCTTTTCTTTGTGTGTAGGAAGGTGTTTGCCAACAACATAAATCAGGTTTGGATCAGAGACAAAAGTGCTGAAGCAGGCAACAAGAACCTGTCGGATTCTGGTGTGGTTAAATGTTCACCCAATACTTAAAAATAGCTTGGAGGCATGTCGGAAGTGATTTCACTTGAACAAAAAGTACAAGAGCTACACAGATGCACAAAAAGAAAAGGAGGAATATAGCATTTAGCACTACAGGGACATTGTGGTAAGATAATAACAGATTGTGAGCTTGTTAAATAAATGCGGCAGTGATTTTTATTTAATTTTTTTAACACTGCCACAACTATTTTCCTCTTAATTGTGACGTACATTTCAAGCATTAATATGTTAAGGGGAACAGATTTTGGAGACACATCATGTCTCTAAAAGAACATGAAGGCCATCTGAACAAAAACCCACTTATTATTAGAAAAAGAGCAGACAGAAAAGCTGCAATTATATTTACTCAGCATGAAAATTGTCCAAAATGATGCATTTGTCTTTACCTGTCTTCCTCACTTCATATCAGAAATGTCATAACAGCTCAGGTCTCACATTTTTGTTGCTGTTAGTAATAATTTACACAGTAGATGTTGGTGTTAAAACTAAAGTTGACAGCGGGGAAAGGATGGCAATCAATAAAAGAAATTATGATGGATTCAGTAAATGTGCTTTTGTGTGCTTGTTGTGACTCAAGTGTGTGTTCCAGAGTGCGCACAGTTTCTGATGTATCCTATTAATTCACAGGAGGAGAAAATAACATAAAGGGACTGATGTTTGAATATAATTTTAAAATGGTTTCACTGTGTTTCACCTTCCCATGGCTTCTTGCTCATTTCATTCACTTTCGCTTGGGTAACAGTCACATATGATTCAATCAGTGTAATGATGTGTGTTGGGGCTTTTCTCTGCGTCTGTCGACTAGCTCTACTACAAGCCATGAATGCAGATATGTTGCATTCACTGTATTAGTAATCTTCTCAGGCTTAGAGTCTGTGCCATAGAGCATGACCACACATTTTTGTGTCCAGGAATTAAATGTCACCTCAGGGTGGGTCACCTGCAAACAAAAGGCCACCAGTCGATTTGCAGGTATAAACAGTCTAAGATAAGGAAGCCCTCTCCTGCCGTGCAGGAAATTGAATAAGTACGCAGCATGAAAAAAGTCAGAGAAACAGTGAAGCACAAAGAGCATTTTTGTTTGCTTTACGCTATCAGTATTGAACCCCTCTTGTAGTGCATACCCCCATTGAGTGTGCGAGGCACAATGGCCTCATCGAAGATGAGGGGCAGGAAACTGTCTGTCATCAACATCTCCCCATCTGTGCATCTCTTATCACTGCTCCTGTTTTGTGCTCACATTGACCGGAATGCTGGTGAAAGGGAAGGGGCAAGGTCATCACGCTCAAGTCAATCAAAGTGGCCAGTGTTCCAGAGATAACTGGAGGTTATTGCCAAGGAATGTACCTGGATTTTTTATTTTTTTTTGCTGACTATCCTAGCAAATCTTTGAGAGAGCTACTGTACGGCCTTTGATGGAGCTCAGAGTTACTGTACATTAAAGTCCTTGTAGGCTCCCCTGGCACATTATACAGTACATGAGTGAATTCGCAGTGAGCTAGTAGCACGTTTGTCTGTATAAACACCAAGGCCCTATTCAGTTCAGTCCTGTTACATTAAAATGCGTCCTGAGTGATCTCATCATGGCCGCAGCCAGATCCAAGAATGCCTGTTCGCACCTGGAGGTAGAACGTGTCTACCAATGCATCTTGAGTGATCATTTTTGATTGGATCTTATTTCTCCGCTCTATATGCAAATGACTAAGCTCAACTGTAGCTTAAAACATAGCGCACACTTTCATTTTATGTTTAACAGGCTGGAGAGAAAATGCTTCTTTGCAAGTATGATTCACAGTGGTTCAAGGACTGCTGGCAGCTTTTGGGTTGGAATATTTTCTACACGAAGCGATTCTGCGAATCAATCAATAACTCTAAAATATCGATATGACATTTCAGACAATTCCATTTATTTTATCGGCTCCTCTTGCTTGACATACACTATAGTGATGATTGAATCTGCAGAAAGTTCTGGGGTATCATTTTGATGCACCACCATACACATGCTGCTGTAATATACTTCATCTTCACTGGGTTTTTGAAAAAAAAATCGCACCTTTTTTAAAAAAAAAAGTAGTAGGACATTGCTTGTTCTGTGCTAAGCTCAGTATACACAGATGACGTCTTTGTGTCCATTCCAGTACACATTCATGTTCACGCTGCTAAAGAATGTAGACATATGTGTCCCAGACCAGCTCTTAATGTGTTCTGAGCGAACAGATCTTGGAACGCCCATAGCGTTTTCACACCTCACATTGGAGGTGTCCACGTGAATGCTCTGGCTGCATGTCAATGTAAAGCCTGAGTCGGGTTAGAATATAAATCCTAATAGGTGTAACCACTGTTTAGGAGGTACAACTCAAAACATTTTTTTAATTATAATCCGATGAATGTGTCATAACAATCACTAATCAATATATCTGTGGTTACAAATATGTCACTGTTTGAATCTAATATCACTGTGTGTGATTTAAATGCATTTTAGGAATTTTTATTACCCAGTTAAAGCCATGTGTCAGAAAAGTAATAACAAACTATCAAATGTAATAACTTCAATTACTTTGGAGCAACTAAACAAAGAACTAAGTTTCGTCAGTACTTATATTTTAACAATGTAGCTGCTAATCTGTATTTTATTATGTCTATTGTATTTCAAAATTAACTTTCCCAACATTGGGTGTAACCAACAAGTTTTAAATATTTGCCTGTTCAGTCCAGTTCTGTATACAAAAGTGGTTAAAGCTGGATGAATATAGTTAGCAAGAGCTCAGGATGTATCCCGAAGACATTACAGATAAGTATCGGCCATTAATGTAAGCCAGCAGAGAATCTGCTTTAATTGCATTAAAAATTGCATTTTAATGTGCAGTGACGTACAGCAAATGAAAAACGTATGCCAGAATGAAAGAGGCAAGATGAAAGGCTTTCCCCCCCCCCTCTTTTTTTCATATGTACCGTCGCTAGCTATGGGTTTTGTCTGGTAACACAGTGCTGGAATGACCATAATCATAAGAAATCCTGAACTACAGCACTCAAGTTTGTCTCCATTGTGTAAAGGCGGAGTGGCAAAATCAACTTAGGCCTATTGAAAGTGATAATGTAACTGTATTAAGGACACTGCTGACTTTACATCTGCATGAAGATAAAGCCTGCGTCTGTCTATTCTCCATCGTCACAAGGCCCCGATCTCTGTTTCTAGCCATCCTTGTAGTCTCTGACTCATTATTCATGTAATCTGTGTTCCAGTTGCAGCTTCTCCTGACACCCTGTCGGCGTGACGTACTGCGTAAGCCTCCTGGGTGAGGCTCTGAACAGGCAGAGTGGGTGGAGGGTGGGGGTTGATTAACCGGGTGAAATGGGGAGACTCTGCCCCAGCAAACAAGAACAGAAACACGGGCATGTGATGGAGGAAAAACCCACATCCTCCTCCTCCTCCCCCTCATTCTAGTCCTCAGCTTTATCCTCCCCCCTTTTTCCTCTCCATCCCCACCCTTAGGGAGGCACCTGACTTTTTCTGAGACATTTTCTTGAGCGGAAAATCCAGCTGGGCTTTAAGTGCAAGGGTAAAATATGGGCTTTAAGGGGAGTTAAGCATCACTCAGGGTAGATCAGACCTGTGAAAATAAAACTCTACTACACCTGGGAGAGTTTCTTTAACACACCTCTTTCTCTATGTTTCATCAACTCCCATGCATAAAAAGATGCAACAATATATTTGACATTGAACCAAAAATGAACTAATTCTGTCAAAAAGGCACTCGCCTGAGAGCATATAGGTTGTTTCATCTTCTAAGTCAAACATTTCTTTTTCTGTGAATGTTTGGCCTCAGTGACAGCTACTTGTGTCATTACTAAAGGGTTGTTTTCTTTGTATACACACAAGTTCTTGAATTATACTTTTCTTTAATCCAAGTGATGTGTCCACACACTTAACACAAGAGCACTCAGAGAGCGCAGAGCTCCGCAAAGCAGCGCAAGTCTGTCAATATTCGTAACTTATTTGTAAACTAGTGTTCCATGTTCGCTAACGACTTATTTTATAGGTCATTAGCAATCCTTTAGAAGGTTTTAAAAAATTCAATGAAATCCTCGGTCCCGTTTTTCAGATATGGCCATTTCAATATTTGACCATGTATGACGTCACTCTGATGTGATACAACATCGCACAGCGACCAAATTTCACATGTTAGATTTAATGATAATTATGAAGCACAAGATATTGTTGGATTTAACAAAATATGTCAATAACCCTGCTTTAAGTTAAAGGTCATACATTTTGCAAATATACCATTTGCTTAATGTCATATGATGTCAAAACATGGCGTAATGGAGCTTATCAGTGTTATCTCATATATGTCTGAAGGTCAGACATGGTGAATGTAAAAAAAAACCCACCTGATACTTTCTTGTCTGGACGCTTGAGATATCACCACTTATGTGTTTTAGCTGTTGACCTTCACTGTGACCTTGACCTTTATAGCTCAAAATGTAATGGTTTCTTCCTTGACCGATTATCAATAATCTCTGAGAGTTTCATCAAAATCCGTCCATACCTTTTTGAGTTATCTTGCTGACAAACAAACAGACAGACAGACAAATAAACGCACAGTAAAACATAACCTCCTTCGTGGAGGTAAAAAGAAGACATTAGATTTGGTCATGTCTTCTCAACTGAATTATTCCTGTCATGACTCATATTAAGCACTGACCTTCTTTGCATTTAGAGGATTATATGCATTAGTAATATAATGATGCTCCCGTCTTTCGTTGCTGGTTTTCTTTGATGTGCACCCAGAGGGTCAAGGATCATACAGCCAATCGACAGAGGAGAAAACCTTGATTCTAGCAGCCAAATTAAGACACAGTCATTACAGCCTCCACTTTTGCTATTTTCTTTAGTTCTCATTCCCAAGAGAGACATTCTTCATTGGCAGTCTTCTGCAGCTGAACAGCCTGTTCAGTGGAAGCAAAATAATCCAGTGTGTCTATACACTATACATTGGTTGCGGCAAAACTTAAACATATTATATGTATTGTGCAGTTTCAGGGAATGGTTTCTGGACAATGAAAACAAAATGGTGAAATATGTGAAGAAGTGATTTGTTTTTTGGTGTTATTGTCACAATCGCAGTTATTTTTTCTTACCTTTTTCTTTATGTTATGTTGAATTTCTATGGTTTGCTTTACATGCTGTTTACTAGTTGCACTTGGAGTGAAGTGTTATAATAGTATTTAATAACAATAAATGACAGCAATGAAAGAAATAAGAGCCAGATAAAAGTAATGCCTTTGTTTCTTTGTTTTTTTGTCCTAACGTTAAGCATAAAACATAACCTTCATGTACAAAACATAGTAATGGGAACTGCAACTGTGTCCAAATGGATCCACCTGAAGAGTTAAGAGGAGACAGCAGGGTCTGTCATGTCTAACTGCTGCAATATGACAAAGCCTTCCTTTTACTTTTACACTTGTGATGCTATAGTGCATGTTATCCTCTTTTCCCTCCCACTGCTTTTTTTTTTCTAAGTCAAGAAAATATTCACAAGATGAATTAGAGAAGAGGCAGTGGCAATGAATACAAATGGTGGGTTGGAATTTGAAGTGGCAACATTGAATTCATGTATCACAAGAAAGAGAAAAGGGATACGAGTTAGAGCGCTTCATGTAACCACAAATGGACTGAGTTCTATGTTGCCAGTGCTATTTTAGAATACTTATATCGGAATCAAGAGTGTCTGATAGCAGCAGTCTGGGAAAGGCGGGTGTAGCCCCGGGGTTTGTGGTCTTGTCTGACACTGTCTTTAGAAACAATTCCCAGCAAGGTGGACCAGAGCTGGGACTAAAGTGTCATGGGATATGGTGCCATATGTCCAACTAGATTTTCAGTGTTTCACCGCATTTCGACAGCTGAAATGAAATATGAGCTGTCGAGGCGTAGTGAAGAGTTTTTGGGTGTTGTCTATACTCGAAAAGCAGGTGTTATTTTTTGTGAATCCCAAATCTCCTTTCTAATCTGCCACCTTTGTGTATCTGTCACATGTGATAGGAGGTCATGCGCTGCCATTTGGGAGCTTGTGTTGCACATTTAAGCAGGAACAATGGTTATGTCACAAATTTGAGGATGCGCAAATGGAAACTGAGTCATTCCTACAACATTTAGAATATTTAGTCTGTCAGTGAAGAGACAAGTACATGGATAACAGTGTTCAGTTTAATACATAAAAGGTTTATACCAGTCTTGTGTTTTCTTTTCCTTTTAAGCCATATTTTTTTTCCTTTGGCCATGAATCAGAATGTAACACTGAACAGATTACAAGAACTACAATAAAGAACAAAGAGGTTGGAAAAAGAGACAAAGCTGATGATGCTTTATTCCTTGATATTAAGCTCTCCAATATGTTTTTAATTTAGTTTTTACCCAACTTTATGTATTCCCATTGGAAGTCTTTACCTCACCAGAGAAAACATGCAATGACCACTCCGGATATTGGATTATAGAGGCATCTCCTGCTGTTGGAGGGAAAGCTTGACTCTAAGATGTGCTCTTTCTTCCAAAGATGTTGGCTACCAGTAATATCAGGAATAAAACAACATAAAAAGACAAACAATCTTCAAGTGGTCCTGCTGAGACCACGGTGGGGGCACTCTTATTTGACTAAAGGCTACACCCTCCTTTATGCTGCAGAGAAAGCGTCCCTGTCAAACCCAAGCCCAGAACAATGGGGGCCAGCCGTGGGGAAACAGGGCCATTTGCATGCAGCTGTTTGCCGTTTCCAGGACCGTTTCAAAGGCCAATCAAAAGAACCTTAATGGAGGATGACAAGCGTCAACCAACGCCTTTGCTCTCTGTCTGTGCCAGCCCTCGCCACTCTGTCTACCCTCCAAAAATGGCCCAGTTTTTTTTTTCAGGCTGATCAAACATTCCTCCAGTTTTTTTTCTCCCACAGTCCAGTGTCTTGACACAGTGGAGTTCGTAGGGTTAAAGGTTGGCCACAACTGTGCTCCCAAGCAAAGATGAAGCTCAACATGTGTGTTATGGTCTGGTGCTTCAAGGTGCCAAATGGCAATATTTTAACACCAAACCTCCATTATCTTCATTTCATCTCTATGGTTTTAAAAGCCACAGACTGTAACTCTGTGGATGGTTTCAGATGCACCCATCTGAGCCACAGTGCCACTTCCAATTTCAAGGGTGTTGATAGAAAACAAAATATGTATTATGAGGTGGGATTGTCACTTGTGAATTATAGGCTGTCAACTGGAGAAGAAGGAAACTCCCAGAATGCATCATATTGAGAATTGGTCCTGGCCCTTGCTTTGCTCTCTTGAGCTCAATAGAAGGCTTAGCAAGCAGGTCAGGGGGAGGAATTTGAAAAGCTACTTCCCTCACAGTCACTCACTGACCAGAATGCATGATAAGGCATTGTGTCAACAAGGCTAGGAATAGGGATCGCAGCCAATTATAGCTAAGTCAAAGTGGTTACCATGGCGATTTGACTAAATGTTCTATATAGGGCATTTTTAATTCCCTGACTGATTGTGTAATTTAATGTTAATCGCACATAATGATAAAGACTGAGCAGTTTTGCCTTTTCTTACACTCATGGTTTGTGCTATGGATTTTTCCTCCATTTTTCTTGACACCATTTTCTCTGCAGCTGGTGCCCTTCTGTCGCAGTCTTCGACTGCTGCAAAGTTGAGCAGTCAAACAAAGCACAGCACGCAAGATGAAAAGCTTTTCATACCTCCGTAAGACATTGACATTTGTGCACACAAACAATCCTCTCTTTCCACAATCTCACATAACTAGTTTAAACCAAAAAAAAAAATCAAAACAGAAAAATGCTAAGATCCAGAAACTTTTGTTGTCACTAGGTTTTCTCTCTTGGCTTAAATCATGATATTTTATGCAACATCCAGTTGAGTCAAGTAAGAAAATTTTCTTTTGAATTCTGTATTACTCTTCCTCATACAAAGCAAAAAGCCCCTTTATATATATATATGTATTAACCTTTTCGACAGATTTGTCATTACTTGCCCAATTACAAGCTGACAAGACAGTCATTAATGAGTCCAAGACTACCCGCAGTTTGGAAAGGAAGCAATTTGTTCTTTAGGCCACCAGTACTGTCTAGATACTCCCCCTAATTGATGTAGTGTTAGCCTATGACCAAAGTGATCTATATGGGTGAGCGAAAGTAGGAGGTTGGCGAGGCACAAGTCTAATCAATTGCTAGCCGTCTGTTGACAGCAGCATGCCATCACATCATAGTGCCATGATAAATGGTGGGAGTCTCCAATGGGCAGAGGGGGAAAGGAGGCTACAAAGGCAGATGGTGTTCGTTTGTATGTCCATCTTTTTTTTTCTTTCGCCAAAAGGTTGCCTCAGTTCAGAATTTCAAAACCTCATGAAATGCATTCTTTCTGTCTGCTCTATGTAGCGGCCGTGATAAACCCGTCACTCCTTCCATGAGAAATAGCAGGCAGGATGATCATTAGTCTTCGTAGTAAAGCTGGCGACTTCCCTCTGTGTTTTATCATCCACCACTTTGGACAGGTTTTCTGAAAGGTTTGGGTAATTGTATTGGTTATTGGAATAGATGGAGTGACCTCACAGGCCTCCACTTATGGTTTGGCTACCCTGACGTCTCCTAATGAGGTGATAAACAGTCCAGCTAAGCAGAATCTACTGGCCATTAGATAGATCATGGTCCTATAATGAAATGTCTAGTGGCTGAATGCCAGAGAATTTATACCATTAGTTTCATATTTTGTTATACTTCTACTACAACTAGTATATGGAGGAGTTTCTCCTAATATTCGGTGACTTCCACATTAGATTTTTAACTATGTATGTTTCACAGATGTCTGGTTTCTTTTTTTTTTGTTTGCCAGTGTGACATGTGCAGACTGACATAGAATATCATTATAAGTGAGCCAGACGCAGCAGGCTAAAATGACTTGCAGACATGTGGGTCGGAGTTTCAGGGGAGGAATTTCAAGCCGGAATCACTTCTACTTGGAGCTGCTCAAACAATGCTAATTGCATCAGCTCCTGACTGTCAAAAGTGTGAGGATAATTAGAGTGAGGGGGCAAAATGAACCCGGGGTGGTAAGTGTTAGTACATGACAATGCATGGGAGCCAATGGGAGCATGGAAAAGGTAACATGCTGAAAGGAGGGCTAATTAGGAGAGAGCAGTGCAGAAAATACAAATGGTAGCTGCCCCCTCAGGGACCCACCATTGCTGCAAACAACGGCGATTATTGGCAGTTCATGCAGTGCTCTGCTTGCATTTCTTAAATGGAACACATTTGCATGTTCCACTTAGATTTTACCTAATTGTTTTCTCAGAATTGCAGACAGTTAAATTTTTTTGTGGATCATTTAAATCCCCTATAATGGATCTATCTTTTTCTTTTCCTTACGAGATTTTAGCAAGTTATATTCTATTCACGACATGACACTTTCTTACTGCGAAAGAAAAAGGAAATACAAATTAATACTCTTTCATCCTAATTTGCTAAAAGAGAGGACAGGCCTGATTGAAATAGTTAATTTCCCCCCAAAGTAGACCTATTTGGCTGCACTCCCATCTGTTGTGTTCCATGTATAGATTTTTCCCCCTGTGTGGACTCCAGACAGTCCCCTCTTCGATTGCCGACACTGTAAAATGGATTATATTACACTCCATTCTGCCAGGATTCGGCCTTTTTCCTCTATCTTACTTTACAGAGCAAGTAAAGAAAAAGAAACAAATGAGGGGGGCTTGTTCGACTGAAGAACAAACTATTCTCAGTCCAGATATGTTTGGCTGAACTGGAGGTGGAGGCCTTTCTGATGCTCTGTAGCCTTTGTATTTGCTCAAGAATTTATGAGGTTACCATTGGTCTCCAGTGACTTGGAGCTGATGTCTTAGCCAACATTCAAGACCACAGTGAGATGGAGAGATGAATTGTTTCGTCTTTCCCTATTCCTGTATCGTGTGTAATGGCTCGCCTGTTTAAAACTGTGGTAAACATTGGACTGCTGTTCCTTATTGACTTTTGTGCCAGTGGATTTTTACGGCATTATGTGTGGTCTTATTGTATTGCAGCAGTGATCCCTTTAAGTCATTAATTTTATTTGCTTAAGTTTTTCCTCTGTCTTTCTGTGCTTTGCCCTCTGACAGGGTTCAGCCGTCCAGCCTTGCCTTTCGGGCTGGTCAGGAGAGAGCTCTCATGTGAAGGATATGCAATTGATCTCCGCTGCCCAGGGAGTGATGTCATTATGATTGAGACGGCCAACTACGGCCGAACTGACGACAAGATCTGTGACGCTGACCCATTCCAGATGGAGAACGTCAACTGCTACCTCCCCGATGCCTACAAGATTATATCACAAAGGTAAAAACCTGGGGAGACCAGGGATCATATTTCACAAATATAACCAGGAGCTGGCAAGGAATTTACCTCAAGGAGTGTGTGTGTGTGTGTGTGTGTGTGTGTGTGCATGTGTATATATATATATATATATATATATATATATTTTTTTTTTTTTTTTTTTTTTTTTTTAAACTGTGTGTGACTTTACCACACATGATAAATTCAGTTTTACAATCTCCTACAGCCACCTACACAACGGACAATTACTCAACATGTTGCACCTTTTAAATCTTTTGGTTCCTTTATTGACTAGATTATGTAGGTGGCATTTTCAAATACTGAAAACTTGGCACATGCTAATTCTTGACAGGCAGGAATTGACAACCATGTGCTACAGCTCTTCACACCAGCCCAGTTTTGTTGCTGCTGTTTGACTGATAATCAGCGTACCACAGAGACTGCGAGTCACATGAACGCCCTCTTAATTCCCTATCTGGAACATTGGGCTTGCTTTGTTCAAATACTTGTACTGCATTGAAGTGGCTTTGCCTCAGGTAGTGAGCAATGCCCATCATCATGCTTTTTATCCCAGTTACCCTCTCACAGGATGCTGTTCTGCTGTCAAACGACAACACAGCAACACTTCAACTCAACTTCTGCTTACCCCTAGAGGTGTGTGTATTTTTAAAGGGCACTGGATGAACTATTCATAAATAGTAACCAGCACAGTTCATCGTCAAACACACTGCCCTGTCCTACCCTGGCCCTTGTAAGCGAGCTTTTGAACATCATCGCCCACCATCTTACACCTCTGGGTTTTTTCCTGCCTCTATTCTCTTCTGTATTTACTCCTGTGAGATGCACCTCTATAAAACAGCTCAGGAGTAGATCATGTCTTTCTAAATTTACTGCACAGTCTCAGTTCCCTAACGCAGTAACACCCTGCTGACGGTGTCCATGCCCCTCGGATTGACTGCAACCTGCTTTATTGTGCGTCACATCTGCTGACATGTCAGAGTCTCACTTGCCTGAGCTGCACTTCAAACTTATCTCCATCGAAGATCCCCTGGAGGCATTGTGTAAGGGAAAGCTTTGAGAAGACTTTGTACCACAAACCCTTAACCACAATTATTCTAATGATTCAGATCAGAGGAATTGGGCTCTTGACCATAATTAAGGTTGATGTGATAACCAAGGATGTTAGTGTATTCACCATGCTTTAGAAGACCCTGATTAGTCGTCTACTACTCTGCAGCAAAATAAAACAAGGATTTTCTTTTTTTTTTTTAATACTGCATCACATTAAAGGAGATAATGCACTGCCCATATGGGTAAGATTAACAAAAGCCAATAGCAACACAGACAGATAAATAAACATATTAAACAAGACCACAGAGATGGGAATAATGGGAAGTCTGCTGCACAAAGTGGCACTTTTGTTGGTTTGGAAATTGCAACAAAAGCAGCCCAATTTCACAATGAAAACAACCACACAGAAATCAAACGCCATCATTTCAACATCTGCATTGGAGGGTTTTGTCAAGTGAAATGCTGGTTGCAGACAAAATATGTGACTAGATGAAAAATTTATGAAGAAACCGAAGGAAACTGTTGTTACCGGGCATGTGTTGGAATCAGGTTATCATTCGTGTAAATAGATGCATACCTGCCCTCTCACTCCTCTTGCCTTGATCCGTCCACCTCTCTGTCCTGAACTGGTGATGGTACACAACCTGTTCATACACAAGAAGATAATACCAGGAAGGTTGTTTTGCTGAGTTGCATTGCATCATTTCACTGGGCCACCTATTACCTGACCCAGTAAAATTGACAGAATAAATCTTTTAGCTAGTCAGGGGTGCAGCTGTTAGATAAAAAGCAAGCAGGACAACACTTCCCTGACATGACTATGTGCTCAAAAAATATTTCTGAGTACATGCTGCAGTTTCAGCAGCTCTTTCAAACAGAGGAGCCATGTCAAAATGCTTAGCAACAGCATCCCCCCTTTTCTCCGAAGCTGAAGCTTAAAAATTAAAGTACAATAAATGATTAATGAAATGAATTGAACAATTTTTTACAGCTTAAAAGGAACAAGGGTGGAGGAAGTATTTAGATGTTCTTTAAGCTGCACTAATCAATACTTTTTATACTTAATGTGGATGAAATGATCTGTCAAGTGTAAAAAGTAACACTTGGAATGAAGCTGTGCCTTTAGTGTGTCTCATCTTCAAGTGTTCTGGCTATAAATCATCCTGTTTTGCAGGATTTTTTTTTACCAGTTTTCTGTTCTAATTCACAGGTTCCATTAGTGTTCATTTTTTTCAGATGGTCGACAGCTGTTTTTAGGAAAAAAGCTGTGATAAACCCATTGCACATCCAGCACTTCACAGCGGAGTTGCAAATTCAACAACTAGCTCATGAACACAGTAGAGTATTAGCTGCTAAAATTCCAGACAGCTAAGAAATAAGAAAGACCAATGAAAAATTTTGACATTTCAGATTTATTCTTATTAAAATTGAATTTAATAATAATTAAAGAAAAAAATCCAGCAATACATGTAGAAAATCAGGCTGTGAAAGTAAGCAAAAATCCAAACATATACTTAAATAAAAAGGTTAGTATATTTGAAGCATGACAATTATAATTATTTTATATCAGTCAAGTAAATCAAGTGAAGAGTGAAAATTCCTTTGAGAGAGAAAATAGAATAAAAAAATAAAAAAAAGAATACTGCACACTATTTCTACTTCATCTTTTACTTACCAGTCCAGGTTGCATGACTCACTGTGATTTGTAGACAATGAACTCGGAATTAAATGTTTAATCTTGCAGCCTCACTATCACTCACTGTCCATCAGTGATAATTTTGATGCAGTGACCCACCCCCATCCCCATCCCCGTAGCTCTTTCTAACATCCACTACAGACAAACCATTAATGTAAATTTCTTGAATGCATCTGGCACCGTATTGTCCACAATGTTAAACCATCACATGGGATATTGATGCCATGTTTTTCTTTTTTTTTTAAAACTTCATAATGGACTTTGCACCTTTTTTTTATTTTACATATAATGTTTAATAATCCATTAGTATCAAAGGGAGAGTTTTAAGAAAGGATATAGAGCGAGATTTGAAAAGTAAAGCCTGGTTAATGTACACACATTTGACTGTTGATTCATTATTTTAACATCCTGCATAGCTGAAAGTGCATCGTCAAGGCTTTGTGTGGTTTTCAATTTGAGTGTTGTGCAGCGCAATCCTATTTTACAGTGACAGAAAACCTCTTGAATTACTAATGGGTCTTTGAAAGTTATGTCCAATGTTGAAATGTATGTCCAACTTGCATGACTGCTACTGACCTTGTGAAATATTTATCTCAGGCTTGCAAATTGTTGAATGTCCTATTTTGGTGCCAATTTTTTTTTTTTTCTTGTTTGCCTCTGTTACTGCTGACATTATTCTCAATCCCTCGGCCTCGAGAGAGCTTGATTGAAGCGGAGCCAATTTCACCCTATACAGTATTTACACAAACTCCGTCCTCTGCTGTTCCTACCCAATCCCCACCTTCCCTTTTCATTTACTTGAACTTTTTTCACCGCCAGAAATATCTACACGCACACGCACACGCACACACACACACACACACACACACACACACACACACACACACACACACACACACACACACATATGTAAAACACACATCAAACTGTTATTTCGCTGCAGGACTCCATTTATATACTGATAGGGAAATCACTTCCTGCAGAAATAACACATTCACGCCGTGTTTGTTGCACACATGTGGTGGAGCTGCTCTGTTCACCAGAGGCCGCCATTCCGGTCCACTGCATGCCACAGCCACCTGCTATGTGTGTTTTAATGAATATCTTCCTTTTCAATAGCGGTATGAAGACGTTGTTAAAGGAAATACCATCACTAATTCTTAACATGCCTATAGCTGCTCTGTCTGTGTTACTCATTATTACATTAATTTACATTCATTTACCCTTTCTTAATGCTTTCAATCCTTTCTCTGCCAAGGTTTACACTAGAATTCGTATAAGACAGCCCTGCCTGGGATTTCATCCATTTTAATTGTAGCGCTGCAATGAACTTTTCCCCTCCTCTGTTATTAATGTTATTTTTGGCGAGTACTCTTGCTAAGGGTAGTCATGATGAAATCTCTGGTCAATCTTTTTTTTTCTCTAGGTGCAACAACCGTACGCAGTGTGTGGTTGTCACTGGCTCTGATGTGTTTCCTGATCCATGCCCCGGCACCTACAAGTACTTAGAGGTCCAGTATGAGTGTGTTCCTTATAGTAAGTATCGCCATCCAAATCTCATACTGAACTCTTGCTGTGTTTTTTTCCAAGTGTAAAAAAACATGCTGTAACTACTGTCGTCTTTTTATTTCTATGGATTTTTATAGAATCTGTATAACTATATTAGAGGAAATTTAATGTAAATTATTTTTCATTGATGCTGAACGTTTAAGAGTTAAGTCATTGAAAAGTACTGTAATCCTAAATTAGCAGAACATAAATAGAATATTGTACATATTGTACATATGTCTATATTAATTGTGTTAGTCATAATCAGAATTTTTTTTTTTAAAGTTTAGATCAGGGGGGTCAAACTGCGGTCCTCGAGGGCCGGTGTCCTGCGTGTTTTAGATGTTTCCCTCTTCTATTACACCTGGAGGCCATTGCATCATTATCAGTCTGATGAGAAGCTGATTATTAACTCTTTATGTGTCAGCGTTGATTCTGAATGGATGATTTAATTTAAATATTCAGAAAAATTCAGAATTTTTAAAGGCAAAATTAAAATTGCTGTTACCAAATTTCAATACTAGTTTTCTTCTTTCGTAATTTTTTTTTCAAAAATTTCCACATTATTTGTGATTTTGTAAATATTTATTAATTTTGTTGCTCATTTTGTTTATTTTTCTACATTTTGTTTTTTTTATGTTAGTATTGTTCTTTGATTTTCTACCATTTGTGTATTACTTTGCTCATGTTACCAATTATTTTGTTAGTTCTCAGGAGTTAAAGGGTTAAACTGAATCACATGGAAGAGGGACATTTCTAAAACATGCAGGACACCGGCCCTCGAGGACTGGAGTTTGACACCTGTGGTTTAGATGCTTACATAAGTGTGTTTGATGAAGGTGATGGGGATTAAATAAAATTTACTATAGGAGAAATTCATGCCTTGTTAAATTAAAAAAAAAAAAAACAGGATGAAGATTATGAGCACACACAAATATGTTTTATTTAGGAGTCATTATAGAAATAAAAAGCACAAGGCTAAATGTCCTGTCCGTACATTATGAGGTAATAGAGTTTTGATTTCTGACATTAAAAAAAAAATCAATAGTAAAACCTTTTTCCACTAGTCTGGATGTTGAGACTTCACTGGCAGCCATTTTTATGAGGGCTGTTATATAGACTATGTGATATTAATTTATAACAGAGAAATTAAATGTATTTATATCTTACTGTATTGTTAAAGCTTACCTAAAATAGGAGTGAAGAAAGGAAAGACTAGTTGAATGCAAAGGATTCAGTATGAATCTTCCTTTTTCTCATTTGGCTGAAATGAGCTTTAATTTTTATTAGAGTGTAAGACTAAAAAAATATTCCCAAATGTTTGAGAGCTTTCTGCATCTTTTCTTAGATTAACCAATATCCTCTTATGGTGATAGCTTTAGTCTTTCTATTCAAAAATGTTTCGGTTTAATGTACTTTGAGAGTTGTTGAAATTCAACACCATTTTAAAGTCTTTCTGGCATCTTATTGCAGTTAATCTGCCTTAAAAGGGTGTTTACAAGTGGCTCCTAAGAGCAGCTGTGGATTTCATCCATCCTGTGAAAGTACTTAATATTAAACTGATGAAATGTAAACATTTTCAGATATATTGACTCTTTTTTTTCTTCTTCTTTCAAACAGACCTCCCTTTCACCTCCTCTGCAGCTCCCCCTGACTAACCTCTTTGCTCTCATTTTTTTTAACTCTCAATTTTTCATTTACCGTCTCTAGCCTCTCCCCCTGACCCAGTGTATGCAGAGTCCGCTGAAAAAAAAATCTCCACATTAGGCCGACTGTTCATCAGTCATCTCATGTGCTGCTGTGCTGTTTAGCTCATTTAAGAGTTTGGTCCGTAACATGCACCGTGTCATGTTTAATGTGTGTAGGCGAGCGAGCTGGAATCAAGTTTTGATTTGTGTTTAAAAAGTTTGAACAAATCCCACCCTCAGTCAATAAATATGCCAAAAATAACTTCTTTGCTGTTTCTCTATGAATGTTATCCATCTAAATATGTCGAGTGTTTGAAAAAACAGACATACTTTTTTTTTTTTTTTTTTTTGGAGGGATTTATTCTGTGTGTACAGTGGCCATTACATTATTTTGTCAGCAGTTTAAAGATGATATAGGAAAGAGAAGTTTAATGTGCTGGAAAATGTTGCACATATTGTAGCTTGTCTCCAGCCATAACTTGTGACTTTATATCCTAGGATGAGAAGCCTTTCACTAACAAACATCATCTTTCCTTCTAGCTTTTCTTCTAGCTTTCCTTCTGCAGTTCATCTCATGGTCATATCCTCCAACTAATATCTTCTTTTGTACCTGGTAGTTGACTCATGATAACCTTTCTCTCCCTTTTGCATTCTTTTTTTGCTTTCTTTTCCACTGCCTGAAATAGAAGTGGAGCAAAAAGGTAAATGAGTGGTCTGGTCCTTTACCCCCCCTCTGGCTCCTTGTTCTGTGGTGTTGAGTAGAGCTCCCCTCACGTCTCCTCCCCCCTGATTGCCTCTCCTGTCAAATCCTAAACCCTTAGGAGGATTGTATGCACCAATGGAGTCCAAATGAATTCCAAAACAGAATTTCAAATGACATCCACGGTCATCAAATGTAGCTTTTTCTCTTAATGTGAAAGAAAAACACCAACTGTTCGGTGTCTATTTTTTCAGGGACTCTTACTTAGCGCTGTGTTCACCCTTGAAGAATAAATCGTTGTCTATTTCTATTCTTATCTGGCTTAGTCATAGTTTGCTTGGCCCTACTTCTGCTGCACCCATAGCACGTGATGTGAAATAGCAGTGATGGCTGAGTGAGATTGGCATGGGCTAAATGCAAGTTTGAAAAGAAGATAATTCACTGTTTGTTTCTATCCAGAACCAATTAATTTAACCCTTCCAAATGGGAACCTTGCCATGGCCTCCCTCAACCATCAGTGGTTACTCCTGTCTTTTGCCACAGAAGTAGTGAAAATCCTTTTACCACTGTTCGATCTACTTCCCCAACCTTCACTTTCATCTTACCTCTGCTTTGCTGCCACCACTACCATTGACAACCTGTTTTTCACTCTTATCACAAGATGTGAAGTCTGTTCCCTTATTATTTTTTGTTCATGACCTCAGTCATGTGAATATGCATGTGCAGTGTGTCCATATACCCAACTGTTCATGTGGCATTTGATGCCAAAAGCTGATAAATGAAAAAAGACAAAAAATAAAAGAAAAAAAAATCTGTGAAGTTCTCCCATTTGCCATATCTTTCATTTGCAGGATTTTACCTTTTTTGTTTGTATTTTGTTTTGTTTTGTCCCCGTTAGGTGTAGCAGCAGAACCTTGATGCAAGTTTTCTTAACGTCACATTTCTCATACTGATTACACTATGACACATTCCTTTATTTTTTCATTATTCATTAGCAATAGTACACAGCATTAGCAAAAATATTCTTCCAAATTCACAGTCCCTGATCTTTTTGTCCTGCACCTATATTGTACAGCAGCGAGAGTGATGCGTGTCATAAACAAATGTGCTCTATTGCTTTGCAATATTTTGTCTCACTGTCTTTTTGTCACTCTCTTCTTTGTCACTAGTTTTCATTTGTCCTGGGACTCTGAAGGGTGTAGGAGCTGCCACCTTCCTATTTGAAGCAGAGCAACAAGCAGGTTCATGGTGCAAAGACCCACTACAGGCTGGAGATAAAGTGTTCTTCATGCCTTGGACGCCGTACCGCACTGACACCCTTATAGAGTACGCCTCTTTGGAGGATTTCAAAAACAGCCGCCAAACGACAACTTATAAACTGCCACACCGTGTTGACGGAACAGGCTTCGTGGCTTACGATGGTGCTATCTTCTTTAACAAGGAACGCACAAGAAACATTGTTAAGTTTGACCTGCGCACACGCATAAAGAGCGGTGAGGCCATTGTTAATAATGCCAACTATCACGACACCTCGCCATACCGTTGGGGTGGCAAGACTGACATTGACCTGGCAGTAGATGAGAGGGGCTTATGGGTAATCTATGCCACGGAGCAGAACAATGGGCGCATTGTGGTGAGCCAGCTCAACCCGTACACGCTACGCTTTGAGGCCACATGGGAAACAACTTATGACAAACGCTCTGCCTCCAACGCCTTTATGGTGTGCGGCGTTCTACACGTGGTACGCTCGACCTATGAAGAGAACGAGAGCGAGGCCAGCAGAAGCCAAATTGATTACATCTATAACACCAAGCTGAGCCAGGGCGAGTACACTGACATTCTCTTTCCCAATCAGTACCAGTACATAACCGCTGTGGATTACAACCCCAGGGACAACCAGCTTTATGTGTGGAATAACTTTTACATCCTCCGCTACGATCTGGACTTCGGGCCACCAGATCCTGCTGAAGGTGAGTTCTGCTCCATCTCTGTTTGGTGCATCGTCTTTATGTAATGCTTTTGTTTGGTTGCAGCACAGGAAGTCACAGATGGCTGCCTTTTAATTTTGGATGCAATTCAGGTGTGATAAAGAAAAGAGGGGTTTGTGTTAGTCTTGGGGAAAGGGACTCATTTGCAGACAGAAATTACAGATTCACCTTGGAATGAGGGATAGCTCCTGGAGGGATTTCACCGCTACAGAACCGACTTCTTTATTACCATGAGGCAAGCTGAGGCACTCTCTTCAGCCGTAGCTCGGACCCTATCAAATTCTTTAATCTCAGGCCTTATCCAAAACCATTATGAACACTGCCCTCCTGAACTTCCCTCTAATGCTTGGAATACATTTGAGAAGTATTGCGCTCAGTATGTTGGTTATCCTCTCCTCATTACCTTGGGAGTTGAAGTTGTGTTGCTATGGCTACCTCATCAACTTCACAGGAGTGTAATAGATCAGGAGATAACAGTCATCCTATTGTGACAAAGTATTTTTAAAACCGCCACGCTGAAGTGTGTGAGTTATGTGCCACATGGTGAATCAAGTTAGATGAATGGCTGAAAGCTGTAAAGAGAGATCAATTACAGTGAAGAATCTTGTCTAGCGGTTAGGGGGCTTAAATTAATCTGTGAAGTGTTGAGAGGCGACATACGTGTCATTAGACAGGGACCTTACATCAAGCTGATAATAGGCCTAATTACCTGACAGCAGCCACCTTATCCCATAGAGCCGAGCTAAGGCTCCCGTATGAAGTGAGAAAACAAGGATCTTGACCTGACTTCATGTGGTGTCAGAGGCTCAGATTGCCCCTGAGCACTGGTTCGGATTAGGTTATGATTTTTAACTTCTGGATATTGGGGAGGGGTTGCCAGGGGGGAAATCTGATTCTTGACTTGTGCTGTTAAAGGAGGTCAGTGTTGATGTCTTAATGGAGGCTGTGTGCGCCTGAACTCTGGCCTCTTGTCAACACGTCTGTTTGTTTTCCTGCCTTTCCCTCGAATCTCCCCAGCATGACACCTCGACACTTGAGGGGGGCACCAAGTTTGTGTCTGTTTTGCTGAACAACGAAAGCCTCAATTAAGAGTATGTTAGAGGAGGTATGAAAAATACTCAAACTTTAATGAGTTCTCCATGCATGCAAACTGCCTGCTCGACTCTACACGTCCTGATGTATGTAAATGTAATTAACAACTGAATTATCATAATTACCCTCCTTGTCTCAAAAGAGGCTTAGGGAGAAGAGGAAAGTGGCCATCACAGAGCATTTTCAATGAAGGGTTTAATGTGCTCTCTCAGCGACTGTAATGCCTCGGTAAACATAAATGCCATATAGCCCTGGTGTTGCCACTTGCTGCAGGAACAGTACATTTAATCAACAAACTCAACAGAACATAGTTGTTGATTTCACTCATTATTCTAAGTACCCGTTTCCGCCGCTGTTATTGGGATCCAATCAGAAATGTGTCTTTGCAGCACAACGTCACTGTGGATCATTAAATGTGTTTTATAGGAACATTTTGAAATGTTATGAGCTCAGGAAGGGAGACGAGGTAACTCGAGATGCCACTGCTAGCAGCAGTACACTGGGCCTAGTGAATGGCACTTGAAAATAATTGGTTCTTTGTTTATTAGTGGGTTTTTTTTCTTTTTAGATCTGCACTGTTCCAGGGGTGAATTGTAAGTGATTAAGATTAAAAATATACTCTAGGAGATAATTACGGTGCTGGCATCCACTGCCAAACTCAGAGAAATTGGCAAGATAACACTTCTAACTTAATCTTAGCATGGCATGTCTATTGTTTATGATCAAGCTGGTTTAGCTCAATTTCAGTGATTCACTATCTCTGTAACACAATACACTCATATCTTTGACATAGAATCAAAGCTGGAATTTCTTTTCACTTTTGATATTTTTTACAGTTTGTAAATATTCCAAGTTCAGTGAAAAAATATTTATGGGCCTCTAATTGCAGACATGGTATATGGTGTTCATAATTATTTTTCATTACTGTACAAAGTACAATCCAGAGAATATTTTACTTTAGCCGTTTGGGAGTGGGTTGTGAATTGCCATATTTCTACTGTAGCTCTGTATGGACTCTTTTTTTTTTTTAATCTCCATTTTTATATATTAAAAAAAATACTACCAATTGCCCCTTTAACTTCTTTACTGTGTAGCTGTACGGATTTATTGCTTCCGATAATATGGCATTGAATTAAACACCCTATTGTACAGGGTAATCTAATGGTGCTGAAATAATGTCTCTCTCTCTCTCTCTCTCTCTCTCTCTCTCTCTCTCTCTCTCTCTCTCTCTCTCTCTCTCTCACTCTCTCTGTCTCTCTCTCTATCTGTTTCTCTCTCTATCTCTCTGAAACTGAGGGGCACTTGAGGCGTAAAGGAAATTAATTGTGCCCATTAAGATTCATCGACCACAGACTGAAGTTACCTCGAACACCAAATTCAGAGTATTTCTCCCATTTGTAAAAGTCATGTAACACAATAAGTCTGTGTCCTTTTCTGTCAAAAGCATCAACCTTGACTGTAATGCTCATCCTAGAGAGGCACCGAGGTGCCAGCAGGATCCAAAGGTTATATTCGAATTTTACCAAAGTGATCAAAGCAGAAAATAATTGACCTTAGCTACTTGTCTGTATTTTTCTATTTTTAAACCTAAGTGTTTGTTGTGTTGCTGAGTTCTTAATTGTGGTACTTGTTGGAGTGATTAGCTCCAATCATTTACCATATAGATTTTTCTTTTTATTGCTCCAAACAGTCCACACCTATTTAAAGAAAATGTCTATGTTCTGCTAATGTGTTGTGAACACAAGGCAACCATGATCGATACCTAGAGAGTATACCTCCTTAGAGGTCTCTTCAAAGGGGTACATGCCAATAAAAAGCACAACCAAGCGCATGGTGTTACCAAACTTAGGGGCGCACCACTAATGTATTTTCTGTGATGTGCACAGACGTTAACTGAATTCAATCCAATGAATAAAAAAAAGAAAACAATCAGAAAAGCCAGTAATTGCAGAGAGAATTTCAAGCTAACGAGGAGAGAAAGGAGAAAATTAATTTGTCTTTGAGGTAGCATTGATCTGAGGCCTAAAGACGGGAGGCATAAAATGAATGGCTTTGTCCGAATCACTGAGGCACTTGGAGTAATCTGGTAGCAGTGAACACAAGTGGGCTCCACACTGGATTGAAATGTCAAGTAAAACCCCTATTTCATATTCTGCATTCCACACATATCTATCAGCACAAAGCTGATGCTTTTGCTCAGCCATTTTGTGGCTAAACGCAGCTGTGCACCTCACTGCACTTTGGTCTGCTTTTATATCACTGAATGACGCCTCCAGGTGAGCCTTCAAGAAGGGGGACATTTATAGCTGTATCGTGCACTAAGCCTGTGTTCCACCCTCTGAAGCCACAGAAATAGAGGCTGAGGTACCGGAGTCAGGAGACTAGAAAAAGCTCTAATTGTTGGGCTTGTTGCTATGGCTTATCACTTTCTGTTTTTGGCAAAAAGTTATTTAAGCGGACATGGATAGCAGGGAGTTTTAGAGCTTATTTATTTGTGCCAATATACCCTATATTTTCTGCATATCTGCGACTACATGTGTCTTATTGTGTACTGTTTTAACACCTTCATTTCATTCACTACGTCTGCTTCTGACTGGTGTGTCCGCAGCTCTCTAGTATTCAGTTTCAGGCCACATAAATTACCCCACACAAGACACAAGATATGTCCACCAGAGCTTTTTCTGTCTGTGGGTCCTTTAAAGACAACTGCCAAAAAAAGCATTAGCCCTCATAAAAAAAATAAATACAATTCTCAACAGCTGTAGTCTTTTCTTTATTTATGACTTTTTGTTTATACAAATAATATTTTATAATATTATAATATGTTCCACAATGCTGAATGTAAAACTACACACGAATTGTCTTGTGGCCCATACCTTCGATGCCAAGCCCTGTGTCCTCGTCACGTAGGCTTGAATGAAGCAAAACAGCATGAGCGCATATAAACAGCCTAATGTATAATTCATGTCTCGGGGGATTTGTTTCTCTGTCATTAATTACTGGCTCTGGCTTGAGGTAAAAAGGCAAAAAAAAAAAGACAGAACAGTAGCTCCTACCTGGACTGTTCATAGTTCTGTGAGACAGTCTCATCAAGTCATGCTGAAATGCTCAATGAATAAAGACACACGGATCAACTGCATCAGGATCAGCCAACACACACACAGACACGGAGTCACACCATGTACTGCTCATCGTGGTATATTGGGCATCATTAGGATGGCAACATGCCTGTTAGCCTGGTAAAGTGTTAACTGGTGTTCTCGTCCTATCCTTGTGCGTTTTATGTGAAAAAAAAAATGCAGCTCCTGAAATTTGGATACATTACATTCGTCATTATTTCACATGATTTAGAAAAAGGATTCCTGCTAATGTAAGAATGATTTTAGTCCAAGCTCTACATATTTGATATTTCTTTCACTCCATTTGCTGTAGTGGTGAAAAGATTAGCCTTGAGTGATTCACCTTCCAATTTTAAACCAACTTAATAATTTATTAATACCTTAATTTTGGTTTTAACTTCACACTGGTGTTCATAATAACAGGTATTAGATAACTTACATCCTTATATTCTGGTTGGGTTTGGGCCTGGTGCAGTAGATTTGTTTAGATTACAACTATGGTTTTGACTATGCATGTTTAATGTGAGTTAAAAGGGCTATTTCAGTGCAGTGACACAAGCTGCAATGATGAGATGAAGCACAATTTCTAGGCCTCTCATCATCTGATTATGGTTTAATATTTTTTGTCATTTTCCTAACTGATACCTCTGAATTTTCTCTTGGGGAATATAAAATTGTAAAACTAATTCTCCCCCCATCCCTGATGTCTTGACTAATGACACCACATAATGCTTTTTTTCTTCCTCTTAGTCCTGTTTTAATTCATACTCTCTGTTTAGAGTCTGGTGGCAGTCATTTTTCAAGTGTTCATTCTGAAACTTTTGCATTATTTACAAGAGGTATTATTCAGCATATGGCAACAGTATGCCTTCGGTGTCAGATTGCCCATCAAGAGTGACTTCACTGCCTCTTGAGAGAAATGGTAGTTAATTGGTGCAGCCCTCTCTTGGTTGAGTGCTATCAGAGGACACAGGGCTCTACTGGAAGGGAATTTTCTCTACACAATCAAAAGAAAAATTGTTGTGTGGATGGTGCAAGCACATCAATATATGCTCACAAATACATCGACGTCTGACAAGCGCTTTACTTTATGTACTATTGAATACATATGTTGTATACTCGATGTTCTTGATGTTTTCACAATCACACTGTGATACCAAACCCAAGACACACTGACTGGGAACATCCAAGGAGATCATATCTTTTCTTTGATTAAAAAAAATCACTCAGTCTGCATCTGAGTGCCCTTCCTAATTAAAGCGATGTGATTTCATGCCTGCAAGAGTGAATATGAGTGAGGCAGCATCTAAATGCCTCATAACAAGGACTCATACATAGTTTTAAGTGAAAGAAACTGGTACATTTGACGCTTGTTTTATAAACTTGAAAAGAAATATTTTAAGACGAAGCATCATTTGAGGATGAATTTACCAAAATGTGAAGCATAAATATGGATGCGTGTGTTTTTCCGAAGCAAGTTTATGTGGAAAATGTTGTTTGTCATTTTATTTTATCAGTTGTTCTCATCTCATTATCATCACTAACTATGGGGGGGGGGACTACTGCAGAGAAAATAAATAAAGTAAAAATCACAAAAATATTTCTGAAATGACTAGATGTGATAATTATTATCATAGTCAATTATTAACAGAAAATGTAATGCATTGTCTTAGAAAACTGTTAAGAGCATGTTTTCTGTAATTTAATTGGTAAAACTAATATTGGAAAAATTATCTGGATGATAATAAATAACATACAGTAGTTGCGACTCTTGACACTATCCTATAATTTTATAATTTGTGCCGAAATGTTTGAAGAGTAGCTCCGGGCTCTGTGCGTTGGAGCAATATGCTCTCAGGAGCCAGTTAATCAGGTGATGCAAGCATGCTGTTACAGGCAGATGCATATTAGAGCTCATATCAGCCTGTGGAAAAGCAGAAGTTTGCTCAGGTATTGAGAGGTTTAATATTCTGAAACCCAATTACACTTGCCCTTGTATTGCATTATATGCAGATATTGAATCAACCAAGTCAGGCTATGAATCATCTCACTTCTTCTGAGTCAATAAAAAATCTTCACTGGCAATATATTTGAAACAGTTCACTTTTTTTATTTTTTATTTTAGACGTCGTATTGTTATACCATTTTGTTACAGAGGTAGCTGGATTTTATTTGTCCATTTAAGGGAGAAAAATAAGTCATTGATTATCAGATGTATCTCCTATTATTTTCTATGGTGCGATTTCAGCAGACTTGAGTTATATATAATGGATTTCAGTATAAATTGCCAAATAAATGACCTTAAAAATAATCAGGGGCATATTCAATGAATGCAGCACTTTCACAGCACTGCTACATAAAGTGACTATATGAACACTTGCTATTGAGATGTAAGACGTATATATTAATGTATAAACATAAAAGCAATGCTGTGTTTTGTCAGCTTTCCTTGAGCCTTTATTCTCCACAGCTAGAGTGAGAACCAGCCAAACAATGTTGAAATTAAAGTATGTGAACTTACAGTTCTCTTGCAAAACACTTAGTTTTTGAAGTTTTGCTTATCCTCTGGCACTGGAAAAGGCATTTTTTACCAATCTGTTTTCACACAACATGAAATCTGTGAAAACGAACATGAATAACAACAATCGAAATTTACTGTATAATCCATCATCCAGCCTGACTGTCCATTGTAACCTCATCCTCTGTGTCTACATGTATGTAGACTGTTATGATGCTGATGTTTGTGTTATAGGGATTTTCATCATGGCATTTTCTGATTCAGAATGTAATTGTCATTCCAGTGTTCACAGAAACGAAATATATTACTCAGGTTCTGCATTCTCAGCACTAATCCATGAATACTGATAAAATATTCAAGATACTAAAAAGAGAAAAGTAATAAAAGCAAATCCCCCTTAAAAAGTTACCACAAATAATTAATATATTATTTTTCATTACATTTTCAGAGTGAGTCGTGATTTAACATAGAACTGTATTTTAATTGCCACTTTTCATAGTCTCTTGTTTTACTTCCCAAATACATGTATTCCACCAGAGGATGAAGCAACAAAATACAGTACGATGACTTTTCTATCCACGGTGATATTACATTTTCCACATGACCAGACAGTGTTCTTCTAAACAGAACTAGAGGTTTCCAATGATCTCAGGGGATTATCCTTTCAATTTCTGGTCTTTTTTTTTTTTACATTTTTTTATTGAGTTGTTCACTTACCACACTTCCTGTGGATTAATCCTAAACTCCTGAGTAGCTCTTGCTGCTAAATAAAGGCTTTTCCTGTTCATACTAACCACGCATGTCAGCTGTTGCTTTTGTAGCCATGCCGGCCAGAACAATCTGTGAATGTGTGGGTGACAGGCACACAATGACGGGACTAGTTTAAGGTAATTAGCCAGGGCTCTTATCAAGGGAAAAGGTCGCCAAATAAAATGTTACAGTTCTTCCACATTACAAGGGGCTCCAGGGTTCTTCTTTTTTTTTTTTTTTTTTTTTTTTTTTTTAGCAACACAGGAACAACTGTCTGTGACCTCTTGACAACATCACCAGATATCGGCTTTGTAATAAGTTAGATATTTCAGCAGAATAAAAAAGCAAAGACTCCCCTGACTGGCTGATTAGTGTGAAATGTGAAATGTGGGCTTTGTCACCTTTCTCTCTCAGGAAATGGAGATATGTGTGTGATGATGGAGAGTCAGATAGCATGATATTGCGTTTTCCCAGAAGCACCCAGGGAACCTGAAGACAACACTGTAGTGCTTTTCACAGCGGCGAACCTCATTGTGGGAAGTTGCTTTTATCTCCAAATACAATCAGGTGGTTGTGGGCAAAATGTATGATCATTCATGCAGGAGACAAGTAGTCTAGTATATCTAAGTAGACACACATGCGCATACACACAAACATTGGCTGTGTTTTCTTTTTGACTTGTATTGGCTATTCATACAGTATAAAATTTATAGACTTCCTATTTCGGCTCTCATTTCCTAGTTATCTCCAGGCTTTCTGCAGCAGATATCCATCTATGAGCACACAGTGATTTTAAACAAGAACACACCTGAGCAGTCGAGCAAACACATATGCACTTACACACGTGCATGTGCACAGTTGCACGTAGATTTGCTTCACTGGGTAGGCGTGGATTGAATACAGTGGAATCACATTATTGCTGATGTATGGTTTTTGCTCGGAGCAGTGCAGTTCTCCTTCCGCGTATAAGCTTTATCAAAGTGAGAGAGATGAACTGGGCAGAAAAAAAGTCAAATACAGGCAGGCTTTGTCTTCATTGTTGACATTTAATCAGCCCAAAGTACTGGCTCTATTGGGGCCAATTCACTGCTGTGTCAAAGGATGCCCCCAACATCAGTACTTGTCTTAGTTATGGGTTTATGTGGCTAAAAATAGAAACAGGTAGTGTGGCGTTGGCAAATTTTGGCCTTTTTTTATTCTGTGAAGGGATAAAAAAAAAAGATATGAAAGTACCAGAGGAAGACATATTAAGATTTAGATTTCCAGGTAAAAATTGGCAATGCCAATAAGCAACAGGAATCAAAGTACTTGAACTGTCCTTCATGCTCAGTATAAAAATAGACAAGGACATTCTGCCTTCAAAGACACATCCTAACATCTTGACTCCTCTTGTGTTCTAGTGCCAACCATTGAAGACTTCTCCGTCTCATCATCTGTACCCAAGTCCAGCACAGTTTTCACTACCACTGCTGTATCCACAATAAAAGGCCATGGTGACACCACAGTGGCTGGCGCAGACCCAAGGGAAGGAAGGGACCCCTTTGAGGACTCCCGTGGCCAGGGGACGGTGGAGCCTACTGTACCAGAGCTGCCACCGACACCGAGGCGCTTCTGTGAAGCGACCAGAAGGAGAGCCATCGACTGGCCTCAGACCCACACTGGCACCACTGTGGAGAGGCCCTGCCCTAAAGGGACCAGAGGTAAGACCAACGCATGACTGGTTTATGACTTTATGTAAACACAACACATAAACATAGACTACAAGGGACAAGTGCAGACTCGCAAGTGCAGACTCGCCTTAAGAGGAGTAGTCCACAATATTATTAAATGACAAAGAAACAGCATAACAGTTTTTTTTTCCTCTGTTATCTCGTAGTATTGGTGAGTAAAACATACTGTTACTGTAGTAATAATGGTATTAGTATTAATTCATCAGTTGGTTCATGTTGACGAAGAGCAAAGGACAGAGAACATCCCAGAATATCCTTATTTTTCTATCTCAATATTTAAGAGGTTTGTCTTCAGCTCACTTCCTACTCTTCAGCCAAATGGATGCAGTAGTTTTTTGTGCAAAGCTGCTGACTGACAGTTAGACAGACAGGGCTGATCATATTACCTCCTGGGCTGAGGTCATAACTAATCACCGTCTCTCTGAGGTCAAAGTCAACAGCATATACACATTACACACATTTCATTCTCCCGACTCCAAAATCCATTACTTCTCGCCACAAACCTTGTGCATGGTGTGCACAGTGCCCATTTCCCTGTTTCACAGAGCACATACATCACCGGTGAAAATGATGGATAATATTTGGAAAGGTACAAAAACAAAGTTCTACAAAAGACCACTGTTTCTGAATACTTTAATTAGATCCAGAAAGTACATTCAGCTGCAGTCATTAAATTACAGCCGCTTTGCATGACTAAAATCTCTAGAAGTGTAGGAAGTCAGCCATCAAAAGAGCCGGCAACGAGAACATTGCGCTGATGGTCGTTATATCAGCTCAGTTGACAGTGATACTCACACAAGAATCTCACACAAGTTACCTTAACACCTCATCTCAGAGACTGACAGAACTGTCAAAATAAAAAGCAGGGCTACTGCGGGATGAAAGCAAGCAAGAGACAATGTTTTGACTGTGGGGTTGAAAAGGGAATGAGTCTTGGATTACATATGTTGCAGCTGTTGTCAGTGAAGTGGTACTCATTAGTAATAATGCTATATTTTAACTAGGCATTTATAGTATAGAATATGCCCACATTACCTGGAATTCATTTGTTTCTGGACAATGCCTTACTGCATTTTGTCATCATGTTTGTCCAAGCTTTGTTAGAACTTGATAGTCTTTAGTTTTTTTCCTCTTTTTCTTTTCTTACGTGAACTGCACTTTGCTGGCAGCCTTTTTGAATTTGCTGAAAATGGTTGTTGTTGTTGAACAGTTATTTTCTTCCACCGGTTCTGGATGAATGAAAGATCAGCAGGAGAAATTGTATCTGAGCAGAGTTTTGGCTTCCCTCCAACTGTTGTGTTTATTTTGTGGTACTACAGGCATTGCCTCCTTCCTCTGCACGGTGGCAGGGACTTGGTGCTCCAAAGGGCCAGACCTCAGCAACTGCACCTCCCACTGGGTGACTCAAGTGGCACAAAAGGTAAGACAGGACTGTATCAATTACAAAATAGAGCGGCAAACAAGCATCTGTTTTCTATTTTTAACCCATTAGCTTCTTTATTTATCCCTGTCCTTAAAAAAAGAGCCTGCTAAAAGTGCTTGAATAGAAAGTACTTGAGGTCCTTCTTATTTTTTTTTTTACATTATACTTCCAGTGAAATGAGAGAAACTATCTATATTAAAATCACCACAGTAAATGCTAAGTTGTAGTTAGAGATCATTCGTATCAAAGAGCCAGAGAGAGATTCGTCTTTCTGTGTCTCCTTTTCTTTGATGTTCAGCAAACATGCAGGTAGAAATGGAACAGAGGCACAGATGCATATTTTCAGAAGCCAGAACAAATCGCTGTGGCATGCAAACACACAACACGTTCCATTTACAACAGAGAAATAGCTTAATTGAAAATTGTATGTCTAATACAATAGACTCAGACAGCATATCTGTATCAGATGTTTTTAGGCGTCACCAGAAAAAAAAATATAATATGTCCCAGATCTGAATTCTGCAGGTTTTCTATCAAAGTCATACTCGAGAAAAGAGACATGTTACATAAACCGGCGAAAATTTCCCCATAAACTGAAGGAAAAGAAACTACAGGAGCTACTTACAGATGCAAATAATTAAAATATTGTTTGGATTGTGGATAACGGTGAGACGGCTCTGCAATTATCTTTGGGGAAAAAAAAACATTCAGACTGTAAACACATTTTGCTCCCTATTTATTGTGTATAATCAACAGGCTCAGTCGAAGTGTAAACACATTTAGTCAAAAACAGTGATAATTAATGTATATTTCTTACTCCATGCAGTTGATGCATAGGTAATATTAAGAAAAAAAAAAGCAACACTTAATCTCATGTGTTCTGTGCAAGAAACGAGAACAAAATTGTGTCCCCGGCTCTATTTTACAACTGCAGGTGCCCTAATTATTATTTTCAATTTCTCTTAAAATTCCCATTTCCCTGGTTGTTTCATTACAGTATTTGTCATTTCCTGAGCCACAGACAGTGATTATCAGGCATATGAAGACCATTCAGCCAGTACATTCCTGTTTTATTGGGCAGGAACCGAAATTATCAGTTGTCCAGCAGTGTCTTGGGTGAATCAGTGCAGGAAGGAGCCCTAGGGTCTGGCGAACAGGTTGTTTGAAAACCACTGATCGAGCAAAATGTGTTTGGCAGGTTGACCAAGAAAACGGTTGAAATGGGGCAGTGAATCCTAAAATGGGTTATCACTAGGCTTAAAAAATAGAGTGGTTCACAGTTTTCTAGTGACTGAAAGATCCATTTTTATAGACCTGAGATTCAGACTTTCTTTACACGTTACCATGGCTAAGGAAGTAGAGCGGGTCGTCCAATAACCAAAGGGTTGGTGGTTCGAATCCAGCTCTGCACTGTCCTTGATCACAGTGGTGATGGTATGAATGCGCATGAACGTTTAGTGGTCATCAGATCGGCACGCTTCTGTCGGTCTGCCCCAGATCAGCTGTGGCTACAAATGTAGTTTAGCACCACCAGAGGGAGAGTGTGAGTGAGTGAATAATGGATCAATAATATAAAGAGCTTTGGGTGCCTTGAAAATGGGAAAATTAGAAATCTAATCCATTATTCTTATTCTTATTCTTATTCTTATTCTTATTCTTATTCTTATTCTTATTCTTATTCTTATTCTTATTCTTATTCTTATTCTTATTCTTATTCTTATTCTTATTCTTATTCTTATTCTTATTATTATGCATCACTCCATTGCAACTGCATTGGGTTATGTCAAGGCATGTACCGGAAGAATGAATGCGGTAAAATACTTTCACAAAGTAACTTCTTGAAAACAGACCGGAGACTATAACACCCACAGTGTATTATTACAATGCCACGCTGATGTGTTTTAATTACTTAAGTCTGTCCGTCACCATTGCTCCTACACTTGCAATACCTGTGTTTACAATCATTCTATGCACATTTAATTTTTCCCTCTGAGCAGACGCTGTCATAATGGATTATAGTTGTAACATGATATGAGGTAGATTACTTAAGCTCCGCATTACAGGCCCATCATCATTAACTTCACATGGTTCCTTTCTCTCTATTTTTTTTTTTTTTTTTTTTTTTTTTAAAGATTCGAACTGGTGAGAACGCAGCCAATCTAGCCAATGAGCTTGCGCGGCACACTCAGGGCCCCGTGTTTGCCGGAGACGTCAGCTCCTCTGTGCGCCTTATGGAGCAGCTTGTAGACATCCTGGATGCTCAGCTACAGGAGCTCAGACCCAGCGAGAAAGACTCAGCAGGACGGAGCTTCAACAAGGTACTGTGAAATTCCTTTGTGGCCTATTGTAACCCCTCATTAAGTTTTGTGCCCCTTTTTGCCCTAACGCGTGACTCAGGACATTCATTAGCAGATTAGCCGGACACCTACTGATGCACACAAACAAAACCCTAGGGAGCACTCACTTACATGTGCATACGCAGAGTTATGGACACACATAAGACTTACGGTCACACAAAAACCCCAGGTGAGAAGCAAAAGAGGCAGGTCTAGCCTTGAGGGGAAGCTCATTCCTCTGCTGCTTCTTGGTAATTACAGGCTTTGGAAACACAGCTTCACCTGGCAGCTGTTACTTAAAGGAGCTAATGGCCATGAGCCCCCCACTAACACAAAGAATAAGTCTTCATTGTCGACAAGTGTGGCGAGTGCTCTCTCCTGGAGCTTCTGTAGGCACTCAGTGAGAAAAAAGTAGGCCCAAGATGTACCTCCATCTCTCAGCTGTTAGCAGTGCCATGGAGAGATGAGTGACAGTTTGAAAAATTACATTGTTATTCAGACTTTCTAGATAACATTTTCTCTGTAAACACAGTGATTTGCACCAAAATGGTGCCTGTTGTTTGTGCCCTTATGTTCAGACAGCTACATTGCTATTATGCATTTGCAGATGAGTGCTAACAGGTTTCTCTCTGCTGATGGTGTTGCATTGATTTGCATCGCAACAATATGACTGGCTGATGACTAACAACATTACCAGAAATTAAATGACCAGCGATTTTGCTTTTTTTAAATTTTATTTTACTTTCTTTTCTTTTTGCACTTTTTTGCATCAACACACATCATTTGGTAAATTGAGTGTTTTTTTTTAATTATTATTTAGATTGAACTTTGTCCACAATATAAAAAATTATTAACAGACTTTTGACTGCACTATCCAGATTTCTTGTTTGTACATGACATTTATAACCAACTTACTGCACAAAAACAACTCCAGCCCAGTTAATTAGGTGGGCTGCCAATTGATTTTTATGCTCTCACAAATGGATTAAAACCAGAAGGTTTCAGTAATAGATAACATAGGACATCACATTTGAAAATGTCAGAATAAAAAGGCTAAAAATCTTAGTCTTAGTTAAGTGATCCATTTCAAACACTGATAAGGTGCTTTATAGCTCTGGATGCAATATTTCCATATATTTAGTTAATTTGTCGCCGTCCATTATCTAATATATACTAATGCACAATTTTATTAACTCTAACAGCCTATTTCTTTTGGTTGCCTGCCAATACTGTCATATCCCCTTTACTAATATTCGCAATGCAGCTGTTTCATTACAGTGACATACATTTCACAAGTTTCCATAAACATGATCTGAATTACATTACCTCATCTGTAAACACTGAGTCATACTTAATTTTCACAAACGGTGAATTAAAAAAACCCAAAACAAAACATGCTCCCAGGGTACTTTACAATCTATATCTACTTTCACAGTTTTTATTGTTTTCATCAAGTTATCTGAAATGTCAGAAATTAAATTCTGTGTGTTTAACAAGTCAACAGTTGTAAAGAAAATATTCCACTTGTGAATAAGGAAATGGTGGCGGCCACGGCTGCAGTGTTGAAGAAACGGATTCTTCTTTTTTTTTTTTTTTGCTAGATCCTTTTGATGCTTGTAACCTGAACGGAAAGAACTTTTTTTTTTTTTTTTAATCTCTTTGCCTTTCAAGTTTATGTGTAACCTTTAGTGTGTGATCTTTAGTTTGACTCAATTAGGTGGGAAAAGGTGACTTATTTAAAACCAAGAAAGAGACAAAAGGGTTTTTTATAAAGAGCTAGTACCACATTATTCTCTCTACGCCATGAAATACAAATGACCTCATCCCACATTGTTTATCTTCCCGATGTATTTTAAAGCATCACTAATGGGCAGCATCGGAATCTAGTCTCAGCATTTTTTCCCTCACGCAGCTGTGTATTTTTCAGTTGTTCTTCTCATTATGTGATCCATATTCATATTTAGCATTGAAACACAGTTCCCCTGAAAGCATTTAGAGCTGTCGCATCATTTTAAGTTGCTACAGCATAGGCCTGTACCTTTTTTGTTGATTTATTCGTTTTTGTTTTTGTTTTTTGCCTTTTATTAATTCCCTAATTTTTGGTATGTGGCATGATTCAATGATTCTTATGTATGAGCTCTTTTCTTACGACCTCTTTCTACAATTTGTCTTTTGTGCTCGAACCTCTTGTTGTATGGGAAAGCTTCAAAAAAGAGAGAAGACATGCAGGGCGTATATGAAGGTATCACTAGGCTTCCATGTTGCCTTTTCAACCTGACCACTACTGTCTGACCAGCAGCATGCAGCCCTGTCTGTCTCCGTGTCCTTGATTGTCTTGTTACAGTATGTGCCTGGTGACCTGCTTGTACAAGATACTTCTGCTTCCTCATCTGACTCGGCTGTCTGTTCCCCTGTCATTCCGTCCATCTAGGAAAGCCTCTGTCAACATCACTCCTTGTTTGTCCTATTTCTCTACTCTTTGCTATCACTTCAATATCTCCCCGTCTGTCTCCTCTCTCTTTCCTCCCCCTCTTTTTCTCCTCTGTTTCTCTTATCGGCTCCTTATACGTTGTGTGAATAATTGCCTTCCCACGGTCGTAATTGCACCTCCCTGTCAGCCAGAAGTGTGATCAAAGTGGCAGTGTGTTCGGTTTTCCCTTGCTTACATTGTGCATTTTCTAGTCTCACTTGTCCCTTTAGTAAAAAATACAAAAATAAAAAGGATTTTTTTTTTCTCCCCCCTTTGCAGTTGGGTTACATTTTAACCCATTCATACGTTTATGTTCCATTCTGACTTTTCAGCCTCTCCTCCAGACATGTTTCTTTTCCCAGTTTGTTGCGGAAGTGTGTATTTCTCCGGGTAGGTTCTGCTAAAAGACAAGGTCACGGTGTAAGCACTGGGGATGCAATGCCTCGCTCGGCACAAAACAGAAGATCAGATTTTTTTTTTTTTTATTCCTCTCTTTAAGCAATGCTTTTCTCTCAACAGATTCAGACACTGTGTTGAGCGCTGAGCTATTTTTTGCATTACAGTAGATTACCTGTTGCGGTTCCTGGAATCTGTGTGAATGTTCGCCAAGCTCCCAGCAAACAATACATTAAGCTAGCCAAGGGGCCTCCCCTGGTAACACCCCTGTGATTTGTAAAGTGACCTCCACCCAGACGAGTATTAAAGAGGATTCAATCAGAACACAGTTTCTCTCTGCACTGTACAAATTAGAGACAGCAGACTTTTTTCCCCCTTTTGGATTTCATGGGTCCTTTGAGGATGGCTCACCAGGGGGGAAGACCATTTAGTGTCTGTCTGGTTGTAATGGCTCCGACCCTGTAATCGCCACTACTCTCTCGTACACACATACTCACACACACACACACACATACACATGCTCACACTTAACTCCTATCATAGTCACAGCTCACAAGCTTCTAGTTCCCTGCAAGGTCAGGGCCAAAGAGATTGATTTCTGTGCTGAGGCATGAGATATAAAGACATGCTGAGAGCCTTGTGTCTGGACACAGTCCTCATCACTGTGGTTAAAATGAGCTCCCTGGTTAAATGTTGCGGTTAATCATATATTGGTGCAGACTTTGGTTGATCCCCTTTCTTGTTATTCCAGGCAAATGGATAATCCTGTCTGTGGTCAATTAGTGTTTTGGATAATCACAGCTGTGACTAATTGGTACAGTGAGTAAGGGCTTGTTGTGGTTAATTACCGTTATTGTGGTGGGCCTAGCTGTGGTTAATGGCACCTATGGTTAAATTGTCACTCTGATTTATCACACCACGGGTTGCTCTTGATTCAGAATCTTGTACAACTGTCTTCTGTCTTCAGTGAGATTTCACAAACTTACTTTGCCAAGCAGAAGTCATGAACTCGCCCTGCCAGGGTCAGATGAAAGTCTTGTTTTACGAACATATGATACTTGTGTGGGTTCTGTGGAATGTTTTGCTTACTTACGGCTTATCAGAAACCAGGAAATGAAAGGATTGCCATTGAAAACAAGCAGAAATTTTCCCCATCTTGACTTAGACTGCCACTCCTGACATGGATTTTGTGATAATGCCATTTTCCTGTCGGAGAATAGTGCTCAAGGCCATTATGGGCAGATCCTGTTATGGAAATAAGACTGTAGTTCATGGAGGTAATTGTTCTCTGGAAAATAGATTCTTAAAAATGGTAACTGAGAATATAGGCAGCTTTGTTTAGCAAAGGGAAAAAAACATTTGCTTTGTATTCAGTTTTTTCCCCTCAAGCAATTTTACATCGTTATTCAATAAAGAAATGGGTCCAAACTAAGAGAAACTGAAGACGGCTAACCAAAACTTTTTTTTTTCCTAAAATGAGCATAATAATATGAATGCATTCATATTGTGTTTTATATCATCATTATTATTTTACTTACCCTTGACTTCCTCCAACCCTCATGTCTTCAAACTGACTGATATTAATATTTCACTTTCAGTTGTCGTTGCTGTCACTGTCGGCCATGCATGCCCTTTTATCATTTGCTGCCCAGTCTCCCCTCTAAGTTATTAAACTGGAGTTATGATGGGAAGAAACGCCAAGCTGACATTTCACTTGTCTCCATGGATACAGGCAATCGTGGACACTGTTGACAACCTCTTAAGGCCGGAAGCTCTGAAATCTTGGAAAGACATGAATTCTACGGAACAAACGCACGCCGCCACAATGTTACTGGATACCCTGGAGGAAGGGGCGTTTGTCCTTGCTGAAAACCTGATTGAGCCAGCAATCGTCAAAGTGCCTGCAGAGAATATCAGTAAGTTTCTCTCCAATAACGATAAACCAGATAAAGCTACACATACTCGTCTGCCAGTCACAAACTATGTTGCAGATGGTTATTTTTCTTTCTGGCTGTGTACCAGTGTCTCAGTAAAATTGTCTCAAACAGAGTGTCAGAATTGTCTTCGAGGCAGTGTTTTTGTCTTATTTATTCACACAGATGAAGGACCTATATCCATAAGGAGAATATCATTTTGAAAATCGCCATATCTCATCCCCGCTGTCACAGAAAGAGATTCGGTGTCTCCCTCAATAAGCAGGAGAATATCACCAGATAGGCAGTTTATTAGCACTGTGATATCATTTAAGTCAGTTTTGTGCAGTGAATTGTCATATCCTACTCATAGCTCTTTGTTACTGTGGTTATGGTCTCCCGCTCACCCTTTTTGTCTTATACCTCATTGATTTTTAATCTTTTTCTTGCATAGTAAAGTCACCTCATTGAATGTGTGCTGCAAGATGAACTGCCCAGACCTCTTGGGGAAAACAAAGAAACCAATTGAATGGCATTGTTCCATTCACTCTGTACTCTATCTGTTCTCTCTAAGGCTTTCCCATTAAGTGGTAGTTGATAAGGACTAGTTGCTCCGTCACTACCGAAGCACTGATTAATATGTTGTGTAATATACTGTATATTGGCTACTTAATCACTATATTGAGGCAGTTTTATGAGCTTGTCAAGCTTCTGCTTATCTGCACGGTAGAGATAATATTCCAGGGAAAACATAAATATAGGTATTTGAGGAAACACGCAGCGCAATCTTGGAGAACTGCTCACCTGACCTCCCTTCGACAGTTGACGAAAATGACTGTTGCTCTTAATTAGCAGTTTGTCGAAGCCCAAATGGCACCCCAAGGCGCATCAAGGACGAGATGAAGGAAGAGGAAGGGAGCGCAAAAGAGGGACTAAAATCTAGACAAAGGAGGAGGGCAACAAGAGAACAATTCCACATCTCGGTCTGTCAGAAGCCATCTATCTGAGGAAGTGAGGCCATTTCTGATGGGAGGGAGTGTGCTGATACGTGTGTCCTCCTGACCCTTCAGTAATTTCACACATCAAAGGGAGCACCACCCGGCAGCTGGCATACCGGAGAGAGGGGCTGTAGGAATTTGGAGGATTTTCAGAGATTTGCTCGTCGAGCCCAGAGTTATCTGAACCCACAGGGGAAAGAAAAAGTAAAAGTAAAAGCTCAATGATATTTTTGATCCTATGAATATTTGACATTCATGCTGCAGTAGGCTGTGTGCTTGCTTTTGCTCATCCTCTATCTTGCCCTTGTTGTTAAGGGGTTTTTTTCTTCTCTTGCCTCTGAGGGTTTCACAATGCCAACCAGCAGCTTAGTGACACCGTTTCTTAGTAAATTACACTCTATGGGGTCATGCCAATAAGATTGGATTCAGTTACTGCTACAATGAATTGCAAATCTTACACATACCCTGCTGGGCATTAACGTTAGAAGTATATTAAACACTATGTGCTGCTTCTCAAATCATTCCTTTGAGTAATTCATCTCCCTCTCTCCCTTCTTCTCTACATCTCTTAGTGTTAGATGTGTATGTGCTCAGTACTGATGGTCAGGTGCAGGACTTCAAATTTCCTCAAACCAGCAAAGGTGGAGCGACTCTTCAGCTTTCCTCCAACACAGTCAAAGTCAACAGCAAAAACGGTAAGAACAACACATCTGCTGCAAAACTTATAATCAGGAATTTTGGTTGTTATTGACGCTAATGATGTAAAATTACCTTCTGGTGGATATGTTATGTGTCATGTAAGTGATGACGATCGGACAGTACTTGTACTAATTGGACAATATGGGGCACTAATGCAACACAAGAAATTATGATTTGAAATTATATCTCAGGTAAGAACTATTGATGGCAATTGTTACCCCACGCTGTCTACATTTATAAATGGATGGATGTGTAAAAAAAAAAAATTATTCTGGCTGGCAAATGTAAATACAGAAATAGAGAAGCTATGCCATGCTGTTTTTTTTATTCCATAGTACAAATTCAGCTCATGTTTATTGTCACTGTAGTTGCCAGCAAGGTTGTTATGATAATGAAACTGTCATGTAAATTACTTATGATATAATTGTGTTTTTCTGTTTGTTTTATTTACTGAACCAAATTTCTCCCTAGGGAGACTAATAAAGAAACATTGAACCTTGAACCTTATAGTCCACTATTATATTAGTAATACTCATACAGCGTAATCTAAAGGAGACCTGTTCTGTGGTGAACATTAGAAAATAGAAATAGGCTTTGTTAACTGTGAGTGGACTGGGCAGACTTTACATCAGTAAGTTACATATACAAAAACCTACTGCTATTACTAAAAATGACAAGTATCGATAGAAGCTAGTGCCTTGAGACTGTGCTATTAACAGAATCCCTGTCAAATCTCAGTTGGTGTGGAAGTAATGATGGACATGTGACAGGTGTTTTTATACAGGAGAGTGGAAGCACTTAATCACGATTCGGCTAAATAATTCCAATGAAGTTATTATGTAATAATACAGAAAAACGGACATAGAGGAGACATTAATCCAAACAGAAATTACTACATTTGTTTGGTATAAAATGGTGCTAATATATGTTTTGTCTAAATAGACTATTGTGTTGGTCATTCCACAAGCTCTTTCTGTACATCTGCTGAATATGTTGCTGTTGGTTGCAGGTGTCGCAAAGCTGGTATTTGTGCTGTACAAACACCTGGGTCAGTTCCTCAGCACAGAGAATGCCACCCTACGAGGAATGGGGGACCTGAACAAGCGCAACCTCTCCCTCACGGTCAACTCCCACATCCTGTCAGCCTCTATTACTAAGGAGTCCAGCCGTGTGTTTGTGGCTGACCCTGTGATCTTTACACTGGAGCACCTGGATGTAAGCCTCCTCCCGAGACTCCCCCAGACCACACTCAACCTGCTGAACAAAAAATATGAAAATGGCAGCACAGTCTTTTTTCCTAACGCCGCAATATGTTTGAGAAAAAGAAGCAAAACAATCATTAGAAGGTTGTGTTGTTGGTATTGTCATGGGCAGTGCTTAGCGCTCATCAGGCATGCCTTTTACGTGCAAATTGCCATAGTAACCCATACTCATATTTTCAATTCAGATTGATATTCTGCTTACCTTCTGTTTGGATGTCTTCCATCTTTTCCACGCCCCCCCACCCCCGCCAACAACCCATTACATCTGTGGAATTTAAATTTAACAGATAATTATAAAAACAAGCACGCATAAACACATATCATTTACACTTTTCATATGTTTGCGCACAGTGACTTATCGTTGGATGTATAAAATATACAAAGTGTGCCATACACTTTGTATAGAATCATGCATATTGCAAAGCACATTCATGTATGTTTAATGTTTTTTTTTCTCCCCTTTGTAGAAGGAGCACTATTACAATCCCAATTGCTCCTTTTGGAATTACTCTGAGAGGAGTATGATGGGCTACTGGTCCACTCAAGGCTGTAAACTACTGGAAACCAACAAGAGCCACACCACTTGCTCCTGCAGTCACTTGACCAACTTTGCCATTCTCATGGCTCATCGGGGAAATGTGGTAAGTGGCCCTTGTACTATGTTTGCACAAGCCTTTTCTGTTTCAGTGGGTTGTTCTTCTGTCTTGCTGATAGATTTTTGCTCATACGGCAAGAACTAGACTGGCATTTCAGTGACGATAATTAGATTGTTGCTGGGAGGGAAGAGGTAACGGGGAGGGGGAGGGGTACTGGAAAGAGGTGGCAAAAAAGGAAGCGGGCTGTCACTTTAAAAGAACAAGATTGTGGATCAGGATAGGTGGTGCAATACCATTATCAGATGTAATTATATTTTACCTATGATCCATGTCTAATATCCCTCCATGCATATGTCCCTGGGAATCATGGGAAACACTACAACCTCAGCTTAAACTTATATTTCCACTCCCCTTGAAGTGGTGTAGGATCCATTTGGTCGCAAAATGCAATTACAATCCAATTACATGATAAATAGCATGTGTAGCATGCATCAAGCCAGTAATAAATGTGGAGGATAAGTTTGCGGTTCGTTTAATAATACGTCGCAACTCATGAACTCTGTCCCTGTCATCTGTCTTAACCTCAACCTTAACCACAGCTTGAAACCAGACCCCTGAGGCAAGGCTTACCCTCACACCAATTCCCTGCAAATCACCTCAACTGCAACTCCTGCCCTCAATAAAATTACAAATATCACAGGAGAAATTGCCTCACTTTTAGGCCACCCTGTCCTTGAGTGATATTTTGTATGGAAAAGTTTGCTATTTTCACATTTTCCTTGTGCCGATCTTGAAGATCAGTTAAAAGCTCAGATTTAGGGCTCCTGAAACGCACCATCCTTTCATCATTAAAAAAAAAAAAAAAGAAAACATATATGTAAACATCACATCTGACTGGAGCCCTGTTTGTGGTAGATGTTAATACAGCATCTTTCAGTTCACCATAATGTAGAGTGTGTTCAGATGGAATGCACGGTGTTTTCAGAAAGAAGCACTTAAGGATTTAAATGTTCAAGGGCTACCTTGAAAATGTAATCTCCATAGCAACATTTTATGTATACTGATATTTTCAACAAATCTGTATTTACACTTATAGTTCCTATCATTATGCTTTAATGTCACCAATCATTGTGACAAGTGTGGAGTTGAAGGTCAGTCTGTATGTGCTCATTTCTCCGTAGGGGGAGGGAAGTGTCCATGAGCTTCTTCTTACCGTCATCACCAGAATGGGTATTGCAGTGTCGCTCGTCTGTTTGGCCATCAGCCTCTTCACCTTTTGCTTCTTCAGAGGCCTGCAAAGTGACCGCAATACCATCCACAAAAACCTCTGCCTCAACCTCTTCATTGGCGAGATGGTGTTTCTCGTGGGCATCAACATGACAGAGCCAAAGGTAGTGGAAAATGACACAGCAGAGGGAACAGGTCAAACTGATGATGAATTCTGCGTTGTGATTAACCTTTAAATTTCACAAATCCCCCTTCTTTTTCTTGGTGAAAGAAATCCATATGAAGTGAAAATGCTACAACCATGTATCCATTTTGTGTCATCTTTGTCCAGCACACTTAAAGATATATTATGCCAATTCTCTTTTATAGCTTTAAAGGTGCATTGTGTATGGTTTAGAGACATAACAGTTGTGAAGTTGTGTCGGCTACAAATGACTGAGTTACCTTCACCCCACCCTCCACTCCCAAATGGGTAGAAGAACCTATGTGCTAAAAAAAAACCCCCAAAAAACCCAAAATGTCCTTGCCAGAGGTGCCTACTGCCCCTGTAGATACAAGTAGCTCATTCTAAGAAAACTCAACAGTTCCTATTTTCAGGTGATTATACATAATGATTATTCTATTTCAGCAAATAGATGCCCTTAACTCTTACACACTGCCCTTCACAGCACAATATGTATATGTACAATTTGTATGCTCCCTTTAGGATTTTTGGAATGTTGTGCAATCTCATACATCCTGGGCTTACAAAATATATCATTAATGTCTTTGCCTTTGTGTAAAATAATGAATATCATTAAGTTTTCAAGTTTTATTATGCATAGATGAGGTGTAGTGAGCCTAAATCAGCGTTGACACCTTCCTTCTAATCATTAAGTCATCAAAAACTAATTCTGGGTAACCAGAAATCAAGCCAAATCTAGATGAAGTCTTTCAATCTCCTCTTACCTTTGTGTGTAACATCTGCATCTCTATCTCTTCCTGTCAGCTGGTATGCTCCATCATCGCCGGGGTTCTGCACTTCTGCTTCCTGGCTGCGTTTGCCTGGATGTGTCTAGAGGGCGTGCAGCTGTACCTCATGCTGGTTGAAGTTTTCGAGAGTGAATTCTCACGCAGAAAATACTATTACATCTCCGGCTACCTCTTCCCAGCTGTGGTGGTGGGCATCTCAGCAGCCATTGACTACCGGAGCTATGGCACTCAGCGGGCGTAAGTCTGGCTTCTCTATACAGCCTCTTGTTTTGTTTGATATAATCCTGAAGTACTCGTCCTCCTTTCTCCCCATCAAGACACTCCCACATGGCATGCATGTATGTGTTAATGATACTAATATCACAGAGAGCATGACACCTCTGCCCCCTGACAAATTTACACCCTGTTACTGCTAAAAGAAGAGGATATGAGCAAAGCCTCAACATTAATGAATGCACCAGCTAGCTGTACTGGCCTGCTGGGTTTTTCATTCTGCATGTGGATAATTGCTGGCCTTGTCAGTTAAAAGTTTATGCACTTCTCTGCTGGTCTCCATCCAAGCAGCAAGCTTTATGATTTGTAAGACTGCAATCCTCTAATTTATGGCACTTAAGTAAACTCCCTTTTTTCAAACTCTATTTTATTGCCATACTTTTCACTTCATTTCTGTTTCCTAGTGATAAACATAGATTAAGGTGCGGTTCATTCTTGAACTGTCTACAGTACATTGTTTACTGCAGTCTTAGATACACACAGTCCGACATCTCACATTTGTAGACATTTGCAGACTGTGAAGTCATGAGTCCAATAACCACTGCCTTTAAGAGTGCAGCTTCTCATGGCGGCAAGCCAACATTCCCTCAAGTTCTGGTTTTCTGTGGTCACTGGTGTTTTTAGTCTGTTTCTGTAGCCTGTATCATCCCCCCAGCTCTTCTGGGCCCTGATCGATGATATACAACTTTGTTTTGGCAATGAGATGATGAACTAAGTATCACCTTTTACAACCTATAGATGCTGGCTCAGGGTTGATAACCATTTCATCTGGAGCTTCATTGGACCTGTAACCTTCATAATTGTGGTAAGTTTGTAGACAGGTATAATATTTCTTTCTTTTTTTTTCCACAGAAGAGCTGAGAGAACAGATTATAGATTTTTTTTCCTCTGTGTGCTGGCAGCCTTTTACCCTGCTTTCTCAGATCAATTTGCATGAAAGGAAAGTGGGCCCATTATAGCTGACATGAGGACATCAGTGTCCACTCAGCTATGAAATCCTCTGAAATCAGAATTGGTGGGCATCAACAACTTGAAGTTGTTTGGTCTTTGCAATACATAGTGAGAACACTCTCCTCCTGCAATCAGGACGAGAAATCGTCTCAGGCATGAAGGTCATTTGCTCAGTGGGAAAACAAGGTTGGTGGTGGAGAGGGGTGAACATGGAAGTAATGAGTGGGTGGGCCAGACAACCATTACCACAGCTCATAGCCCTGCTGAGGATCATGACATGTCCCCAGCCAATCCCAGCACACGGACATCTCCATCTACAGCTTTTAATATTTCATGGTGTGTGCTGGGCGCTCACAATGACTCACATGAACACGACACTTAGACATAAAAACATGCAAGAATGCATATCCATACAGGCACATATGGTAATACACATGTAAATCTGTCCATAGGCTGTAAATACAGCCAAAACCTTGCAAAGTGCTGCGTCGGCAGCAGTGTTTTTTGTGATATATTTGGCAGAGAAGTGAAAGACCTAAATATTGTAACGGACGGCCCCTTGGAGAGTGGGCATGACGGGAAGTCCGAGCAGTTCTCCTCAGCTTTCTGCAGAGTACCTTCCTGCCTCACTGTACGTCCGTTCGTCTGTCTCATTGGATCTGTGTCATCACTTGCATCTGTGTTAAATGCATCTCCAGCCACATTGACTCATAGAGACGTAAATCGGCCCCAGTGGCTGAGAAACAAAACTCGGCATTACTCTAAGCTGCAATCTGAAAGCCTCTTTCTGTCTCCTTAGCCACTCCTTTTCTTGTATTTTTCTTGCCGTTGTTGATTTCCATCTGCTTTCCACTCACTCTGTAAACCCCCTTTCCTGTTGTACCTTGTAGTATTTATGAACATATCTGAAGGGTACAAGAGTTATGAAGTCAAAAGAATTGAAAATAAAAGCACTGTGTACACACAGAACATGATATCTGAATTTGTATTACTTTGGTTCTTTGTCATTTACTCATGTTCAGTAGATTAGCCACGCTTTCAAAGTACACACTTGAAGCAAGAATGACATGTGAGTTTTTAATAATATAAAATTTTGGATATAAAGACCTTTTTTCATTGAATATTTACTGAACTCCTTTTCAAAGGTTTTATACGGTTTTGGGCCAAATTGAAGCACATCTCCTCCCTTTGCCTCAGTGGCCACAGGCCCTCCAGTGCTTACACACAGACATCCTGAAAGCATGGAAACCTTTGTGGATGTATGGCTTGAATCACTTAAATGTTTTTCTTGGCCTCGGAAAATTGTTTCTAAAATACGGGACCAGGCTATATTCTTTCCTTTCTCTAGTTTTTTTCGCTCTTTTGTCTGCTGTACATCAGATATTATAAGGTTCATTAAACACAATTCTTATTTTCTAGCCTCTGTCCAAAGAGAACCTGTATTTGGGTATGTCAAGGTCTAAAACTGAGCGTAATGTCAACTAAGAGAAACTGAAAAGAAATTGTGAATGCAGCTCATGTTGAAGGCCAGAGCTGTGTGAAGTAGACCAAAGCGTTCACCGCTCACTGTTATTTTTTCTCTTGGAAGTCACTGTACTTTATGATCTGCACTGAGGCATTAAATTTTCATATTCCTCTCAGTAAAGGTATGCTGGTATTGATGCTCTCTTTTGACTCAAAACCATTATGGATTAAGCAGTGTTTTAAAGCTGCTGGTAAGTCATTGTGAAACATAACTGTAGATGTTAGTAGCAGGAACTGGATGCCTTTCTAAGAGGAGTGTGTTAACCCTGATCCACGTCTGTTTTGACAGGTCAATGTCATCTTCCTGGTCGTGACGATGTACAAGATGGTGAAGCATTCCACCTCCATGAAACCTGACTCGTCCAGGCTCGGGGGTATCAGGTGAGGAGTGTGACTCCAGGAGATTATGTGGCTGAGCTACGGTTGTTCGGTCTGAGGCTGTGTGAATGTGCGCTGAGTGCGGAGAGCGGTCAATCATGTGTGAGAAGAAAAATAATATGCACCATTACTGTTTTTGTCTCCCTCCTGAAGTTTCAAAAGTGCATTTGACCTACACTTTTATTTGATTTTCTCTTCCTTTAAAACACCACCACCATCTTCTCTTCAACTCCACCAGGCAAATATTTTCATTTCACATTTTATTTCTGCACGTAGATGGCGCCGCTTTAGATGATTTTATGATTTCAGTATTTGTACTGCATTCTTTTATATTGCATTTTAATTCTTTCATAACTGCATTGTGACCCCTAGTGTCATGTGCTCCCGTGTTGGCATGTATTACGAGTTTCTACAGAAGATGGACTCAACCACATGCCATTTAGATTTAAAGATGGCAAAAACTAAAATAGAGCCCCCCATCTTACCTCTTCCAGTAGGTTGCATTGCTCAATAAAATGTCCCTGACCATTCTAGTGCCTGGATTCTTGTTCAACAATATGTTTGATGGCAGGCCAACATATGCTATGTGGGTGTTGCAACTTGTGTTTTAGGCAGCCAATGTGATTTTTGTCCAAATTGAGAGAGGCACTGAATTAGCTTTCAGCATTTTTTTGGGTTTGTTTTATTTTAGTTTTGGTTTGTTCTTTCATTTTTAAGATGAATGCTATTACCACACAGAAAGTGTCAGTCCTCACCAATCCAAATAATGGATTTCACGTGCTACGAAAAGCAGGCAAAGCCCATTACCTGTCATTAATTAGAGCCTGTCTCAAATATGCATTATGTATAAATATTCAGAAAAGAAATAGAAATAGCCCAGCAAACTGATGGACTCTCCAGCATGTTTTAATAGCCATCACTCAGGAAGCTGTCTCTCATTTTTCCTCTCGTTTGTCTCTGGATTCTCTCTCTCAGTGACATGCTGTTGTCCCATTTGTTCTCTACTCTCCAGGCTCACTGTATCTCTCTTGGGGCAGCTCATTTCTCTCTTGTGTTTCAATAACGACCAGCCATCGTCATTGAAACTGACTGTTAAGTTATCTTATTTCTTCTAGGCTTTCCTGGAAGCTGCCTTGGTAAAAATGCTGTGTTTGCAGTCTTTGTAGCCAACTCTAAGGAAGACTAAGGAAATATTTTTTGACTCGGTGTCAAATGTGATATGCATATTCATTCTAAATCTTTGTATCAGCATTTATACACTATGTGCCACTAGTGCAACATCTCCAAAAACTAAATTGCAAATGAGCATTTTTTTGTTTGTTTGTTTGTTTTGTATTTATTGAATTTATTTATTTATTTTTAGCTGCTGTCCAGCTTAGAGACATCAAGTCAAATGAAGCAGCGATAAGGTGTGCGTCACTAAATCTTTCTTGCTTTTTCACAGGTCTTGGGTGTTGGGAGCATTTGCACTACTTTGTCTTTTGGGCCTGACTTGGTCTTTTGGTTTATTTTTCCTCAATGAGTCCTCCATCGTAATGGCTTACCTCTTCACCATTTTCAACACACTGCAAGGGATGTTTATTTTCATCTTCCACTGTCTCCTTCAAAAAAAGGTAACAGGTCTTCATGAATCCCATGTAGTGCTAATATTTTGCAGCTTTTCAGTATTTATTGTTACTGTGTTATTAGACTGAACAAATTTTTATATTTCTGAAATATGTAATTGGCATTTTTTGAGCCTTGATTTATTTGTTTAATTTATTCACAGCAGGATTTCCTTGTGTTTCTTTGTAATCATTCCTGACATTTCATATTTGAAGACGTTATTATACTTTTGCTTTTAGAGACGAAGTGCTTCCACTCTACAATATTTTAACATATCATGGTGTTTGTCATCCCTGTCGGTACACAAGAGCTATTTAAACTCCTGTCAGCTGGGTGGCATTTGATAAAGGTTTTGAGATTTCCAGCTCTTACAGGGGAGATTGTGTTGCTTTCTGTGTGCTCAGTCTGTCCTGATCTTTTGTCCCTCTGCAGGTTCGTAAAGAGTACAGCAAATGTTTCCGTCAGTCCCAGTGCTGTGGAGCGCTGCCACCTGAGGGCTCCCACAGTTCAGCCAAGACAGCCACATCCCGGTCCACTGCTCGCTACTCATCTGCCACACAGGTACTACTCCCAACATGTGGAAAATTTGTGTTTTAACTTTTTGGGCTGTTAAGAATGTAATTCTTTAATCTCGGATCAATCAAATTTTATATATATAGCACCTTACAACACCAAACAGGTACAGAAGGTGCTTTCCAAAATGAGATAAAACAATAAAAACAAGTAACAATTATAAAACCAAGATAAAAACAAAGATAAAACAAGTTATAAAACCATAACAACAACATAAAAGAGACGCGGGCAGTCAGCTACATGTCAAACACTTGCCTAAATAAATGTTTTTAACTGAGATTTAAATACATCTAGCTCAGTTGTTAATTGTAATTTTGCTTGAAGCACATTCCACAGCCTTGGGCCAAAAACTGAAAAGGTCGATCACCATATCTTTTATATCTGGACTTGGGGACAACCAAAGAGGCGCGATCAGAAGAACGCAGTGTCTTGACTGGTTTTTTGGATTGTAATAAATTCAGTTAGGTATCAATGGCTAGACCATTAATAGCGTTGAAGACCTATAATAGAACTTTGAACTGTACTCAGAGCCAATGAAGAGAGGGTAGAACTGGGGTGATGTGGGAGTATTTACATGTGTTGGACAGAAGATGCGCAGCTGCATTTTGTACCAGCTGTAGTTGATGGAGGAGACTGTGGTTTAGTCCAGTGTAAAGGCCATTGCAATAGTCTAACCTCAAGCTAATAAAAGCATGTATAATATTTTGGAGGTCAGCATGGGACAGAAAATGCCTGACTTTTGAGAGAGAAAGAAATTCAAATGAGACTCAGATCTCATTTGAATTTTTTTTTTTTCTTTAAAGCAACATTTTGTAGTACCTCATACTCTAGACTTAACATTGTAATATTAAGTTTACTCGTCGAGCTGTGACACTGCCAAAGTTATATATATCAATGGATGGGATTGAATTTTATTATCGAGAAATATTACAGCCCTACAATGTCGCAAGCAGAAGGCACTAATGTGATCAAATGTGATCAAATGTCGTTGTTAAATGAATGAAAATACATTACTGTCCTTTAATGTCTGTTATCATGGTACATACAGATAGAGAAATATCATTGAATGAGACATGCAGACCCCTCATAATCTCTTCTCTGGTGACTTTGTGAGATCTCAAGAGCACTTCTGGGAATTTGGTAGAGACTGCTCTTACTATTAAGAAATAATAGAATCGCTTAGGGCCAATCTCTCAAATTACAGGCTACAGGATTCTTAGTATCCATTTTTGGTTTCGATCGCATCAATAGCACACGTGGGCTTTGTTTTATGGTAGCATTATTGTGTCATCAAGCAGTGGTTTAGACAAATTGTGTAGACAAGTAAGGTTTGAATCACAAACCCATGTAGCCACTCAATCCACAGGGCCTGAAGCCTGAATAACAGAGGCACCATGTTGAGTCCTGATCAATGGCTCCTTTTCTTTCTACTCAGAGCCGCATCAGGCGGATGTGGAACGACACTGTGAGGAAGCAGTCGGAGTCCTCCTTCATCTCAGGAGACATAAACAGCACCTCCACACTCAACCAGGGTAAGCAACTACTTCTCCCGCCATCTGACGAGACACATGCTTTATTCTCTTTGTGCTGGAGCTTAGAATTCACAATAAACACTTCAAGAGATGCAGCCTACGTGACACGGTGGCAACACGGAAAGGAGAGGATGAAACTGAAAATGAATATTGCATTTCTTAGTCTTAAGCAATCAAAAAATAGTGTTAAATACTGGATGGGTATCTGAGATCACAGAGTTTTCCAGTATGGTGATATGAGCTAAAGGGAGAGGAACAGTAACAGAAAAGAAAGGTGATATTTAGCCTGGCATAAATGTTACTGATGAGCATTTGAGTGCAAATCATAGTAACGCTGAATAGAGCGACTGACTGTGCAGCAGCCTCCTAACTCACCCTCTTCACCCTGCAGTGATCATCAGGATGAAGGTAGGGGGGTAAATGAGTAATGCCAAGGCGAGGTCACAGTGGGGGTTTTTTCAAATAGATCATGGCATCGTGAAGCTCAGGCACCAGGCTGTGACATTGCAGAACTCACAGTACTTATGAATCACTTTTCGATTTTTTTACACATGCCAGCGCAGGGCTTTTCAGTGATCCATCCAAATGACTGAGGATAGTTATTACATTCCAGAGGATTTACATAGACATGCTGTGGACGATAGGGATACTGTATTATTCATGGCAGCCTACTTAGACATGTTTTGTCTAGTGTCTCGACTGGATGAGTTTGTTTAGACGAATTTGTTTCACTTAAACACTGGAGCTGATTGTGTTGCCATGCATCGGTCAACACTTGTCGTGATAATTTTGTTTGTCAGTTACTGTTTGGATAATGTCTTGCTTTGACCAATGTTTCTATGGCTGCTATGTCCATAATAGAAGGCAGACAGATCATAGGTTATAAATCCTTTGTGGTGTCAGATTTTGGACAGGGAATGTCAGTGTTTGTTTATGTCGACAGCTATCCAGTACACTACCACAGACCGTAAAATACTGCATCTCAAGGTTTTTTTCCTCAACTGCTCTTTCCCTCTCTCTCTCTGTCCCCCCTGATTTTTTCTCCTTTTTTCTTCCTGTTATTTTAGGGATGACTGGGAACTACCTCCTAACTAACCCTCTCCTCCGAACCCACGACACTAACCCTTATAACAACCTGCTGGCAGAAACGGTGGTGTGCAACACCCCCTCTCCACCAGCCTTTCACTCCCCAGGTGCACATCCACCCTCAACCTTTAATCTTACATAGAATTTTGTTTGTTTGTGTTTGGTGAAGAGTTACTGGGAACAAGATGGATCTTAAGGTTATGACTCATGCTCAGCATGCCCTGAAAATGTTGAGGATAATTACTCTAGATTTAACATTTGTTTTTCATCTCTACCTTCCCCGTATTTCTGGTACTTTTTATCTACACACATTTGTAAACAGCACAGATAAAGCCTAAAGATGTCAATGCTATCTCATCATGTTGACTGAGCAGTCATACGGGAAAACCTTTCTGCTGAATATGAGCTCTATATACATGGTTGTTGAGATAATTTATACTATTACCCTATATGCTTGGATGATGTCTCTACAAAGTGTTGCAATCTATACGTCTTGTTTACTACACTATAGATTAGACTTTGATTTAAGTCATGTCAGTGTTTATGGTGACCTACTTCCTCACTGGCAGAGCAAAAGAAACTCAATCAAAGAAAAAAAAAAAATAGAACCACATGACGCAATGCGGGCATAGCCTTCAGATACTTGCCAGCATTTGATGATAAAAGAGAATAATATACAAAACAGCAGTATGGCAAAAGTGAGTAAGAAAAGGATATGCACATATAGTCTTAACCAGGGCACTATTCTCAGTCTTGTTTTTGTGTTGCAAGCCCACTAAAAGCACAATGAGAGCACCTCACACCCAGAGATAATGAAGCGGGGTTGGGACCAAACAACGTCTGCACAGAAAATCAAAGACATTTCGTGAACCCTGTTTTTTGTGTGCTCAGCAGCAGCTCAGAAGATCCAATGCAGAACTCTGTGTGTGCAGACAGCTTGTACTTTATAGCTTTAAAATGTTTAGCTGCTTAATCATTGTAAGATAATTGCATGTTAACATTGGAGCACTGGAGACAGATAAAAAGTGGCTATATTTAATTAACAGGTAATTTTGAGTGTCACAATAAACGTCTCCTTTACCTGTAGGGACACTTCATTTTCCTTGGGGAAAGGTTGTACTTATCCCTGTTTAAACACAGGAGCAATAGACTGTAGCCTGAGAGGCAAGAGGTAATGCATGTTTGCAGTTTTATTTATCAGACAATGAATAAAATCAGCACAAATAGGAAGAAGTGCAAGGATTTAACATATGGAAAGTAGTTTAACAATAGGAGAGACATCCAAATGTCAAAATCTTGTGTGAAGATCACTAAGACAGTATGAAATCCAGAAAGACTGTTGAACTTCACATAATTTTGTCTGCTATTGTCATTACATTTAGCTCCTGAAAAAGGATGAGCGTGTCTTCCATTATAAGTGTATTAATACTAAGTAATACTCTGCAGATGTTCATTTGATGCAGTAAAATCAGTAAAGCGAACATCTTGGATGAATCTCTCTTGGAATGGTTCCCAGAGTGCAGCTGTCGCGGTGTCCAGTTGAATTCTGTTCACATCGTTTCCCTTCCCGATAGACAATACCTGCCTGCAATAAACCCCACATCCTGTGCATAAACAAATGCAAATTCGGAGAAGGGTTCTGTTTTAGTTTTTAAACGAACTTTTGTTCTCTATGGTTTTTTCCTTTTTTTTTTTTTTTTTTTTGTTGTAAGAAACATCCTCGATGTTGCCCTTTTTAAATCCACATTTTTTTTTCACTTGCTATCATCCATTTTCAGACACACTCATTTCAAACCTGTAGTTTCCCTTTTTCTCGGTGTAAATGTGGGCAAAGACCATCTGCGACAACATCCCCTCTCTACAAAATGTCAGCCTTTCACTTACGGACTCAGTAAATAAAACTCACATCAAATCAAAGTACCCCCCCCACACACTCATACACACACACACACACACACACACACACACTTTCATCCAGCTACTTGAGCTGAAGTACAAGGTTATGGAAAATTTGTACTCTACTGTGTGTGTGTGTGTGTGTGTGTGTGTGTGTGTGTGTGTGCGCGCGCACGTGTGTGTATTTAGTTCACATAAAACTGATAAATACACACTTGGGGGAAAAAAGGAAGGAAATGCATCATTGAATGAGAGAAGGAAATAATTTCTTGTGGAAATGCTCCTTTTTGACTGTAGACTTAAAAAACTGTGCTTGCTGCTGAACCCTTTCACCTGCTGAGTCCAGGATTCAGTTATCCTTGATTTGTCCTCTATCTGTCTCGAACTGTTAAATGCATAATTTCACTGTCATTCTCCATCCACCTACAACAATTTGAACAATGCATCACATGAGCTAAATTACAGTTAATTGCAAGGACACAATCTGAGGTGGATTGACTGAATCCAGGCTGGATGTTACAAGCTTCCACTTTTGTCTTATTTCAGTGATTTTGTTGTTTCTGCTGCAATTGAAAAAAAGCATCTGTTTTACTTTTTTTGCACATCAGCTGTTCTTAGGCCAGATAGCCTGAGCAGACACACTTGATGTGAGTGGTGGCAAAGTGAGTCATTGCACCGTGCCTGTCTGTCGTGGTGTGGGGGTTGTTGCTGTGCTTGTGGGGCCCCCGTGCAGAGAGGTGGATGGCCATCTGTGTTCGACGTTACACTTTTGTCCCATTTTCTTTTAACAGGTGGAATGTTTTATTCATTGTTAATGTCACAACACTTCCTCATCAGCTTTTTATGGGGGGGTAGATATTTATTTATTTATTTATTTGCTTCACTCCAGCCCTTATACCTTCTTTGCTTTTTGTATGCTGCTATGTTGTTACTTGGTCATAAGCTTCTTTATAGTGTGTGGCTGTTTTTATATATAGATATAGATATATACATGTATATATTTATATTTTTATATGTATATCTATTTTTTTTCATCTTTTTTCCTCATTTGTCCAATATTGTTCAGGATGATGTCAGATTGGCTATAATCATATTCGACCATAATCAGGATGGACACAGTAGAGAGATAATTGGGTCTCCTTTGAATTTTTCAACTTTTGTATTTATGTAAAATCTAAATTATCCCAAAGATCAAAGAGCACAAGTTTCCTGAGCAGTATAATTGTATGTGGATGGCGTGTTGGAGGCTGTTTTATATTCAGAGGTGAAGGATTATTTCTCACCTGCCTTTTCTGCCTTTTATTGCAGGACAGCACTCTCTCAGCAACAGCAGGGACATCAGTGCCATGGACACTCTACCCCTCAATGGCAATTTCAACAACAGCTACTCCCTGCGAGACGATGACTACGAGGCTGTGGGCGTCCGGGCCCCGGGTGACCTGGGGGGCCTCAACTTGGACGACGCTGCCTTTGAGAAGATGATCATATCTGAAATCGTACACAATAACCTGAGGCCCCGCGGGGCTCCCAAAGGTCACGAAGCCCCGAGGGAGAGGGACAGAGATTTACCTCCCCAGACCAGGCTGACAGTGGACCAAGGCGGGGGTGGAAGCGGCAGCGAGGATGACGCCATTGTGGCAGATCATGCCGAGGCGTCATCCCCCCAGAGAGGAAGTGGAAGAGGAGGCCACCCCACCCTGGAGCTGCTGCTGCACCCCCACCATAAAGAGGCACTGGAGGCCCCCTTACTGCCTCAGAGGACTCACTCCCTGTTGTACAGTGCCCAGAAAGCCCCCCGGCGCCTGGATGGCCAAGGTGGGCCTGGCGCTGAGACTGTTACTGCAGTGGAGGACATAGGCTCTAATTCACCTAATAATAATAGAGACTCCCTTTACACCAGCATGCCAAACTTGAGAGACTCACCTTCACCCTCCATGTCGCCGTACCCCCCGGAGGAAGAAGACGAGCTCTCCCCTTCGCCTCGAAGTGAGAGTGAGGACACGTATCATAAAAGCATGCCCGAGCTTGGCGATGCACCACAGCCTCTGTCCTACTATCATATAAACCGAGGTACAAGTGACGGGTGCATCATTCCACCCAACAACGAAGACTGTGTGCAGGAGGGAGAAGCCCCTAGCGACGGACAAATGCAGCTCATCACCAGCCTTTGAGCTGTTCTTCATTGTTTGCACAGGTTTTAATGGATGGGTGCTTTTGGTTGATGTCAAGAGCTGGCGAGTCTGGCTCCACACTCTACATGTTCTTCCTGTTATAACAGGAAGTGAAATGTTGTTGGGTGGGAAAAGGAATGAATAAATGACTTTTTGCACACAGATCTCATTAACACACAAAACACGTTCATCTGAGGCCAGACAAATGCGGACTGTGAAAGCTCTGCTGTTGGACTAAAGAGGTGCAGAGAATTACGCTCAGATCAGTGTGTGTCAGAAATAAGTCTGGTATATCTGTTGTACTGAAAGAAGAGCTGAAGAATAATGGATAATAAAAAAAAAATACTCCAAGCAAAGAACTGAACTGATTCCTGACATATCTCTGGGGGACTTTGCAGAACCAGGGTCTTTTTAGTCATGAATTACAGAACTAGAACTAGTGTGGCTCCACTACACAGTCAGGATTGTAAAGTTAAGAAACCACTAATTCAGACTCAGGCCTTATATTTTCTCTATTGCACATTTAACTGTTGTCAAAGTAACAGCTAAAGAAAATATATTTTGCTGTACCACTAGTGTAAAAAGTCAATAAAGTTAAAAAAAGATTAAAAAAAAAGATAAAAGAAATGGCAACCATTCAGTAGTTATGCCCTTTCAATGTTAATAAGCCTCTTCAGACAAGGTTAATAAAACTGGTGGAAATGTGCTTTTCCTCTCACACTTGACTTGTTGTAGTATGTTTGAATATGAAAAGAAATGTTTCAAGAGATATTAGTCCATATGAAATCATGCTCACGTCTCTGCTTGTGAAGTGCTTTTGCTTTCATGAATGAGTTTTTTGCCAGTAGTATATTTGTTAACACCGGGCCATGCACAGATTTGAAGTGAATTGGATATAATTTATTTTACTTGAAAGAAATTGTCAGGTTTTAAGGCTTATTTTGGTGTCAATACGAAATTGCAGTTCTGCAGACATGTTTCATCCTTTGACACTAATTAATTTATTATCTGAACTATTCAGAAAAAAGGTAAAAAAAAAAAAAAAAGGAAAAAAAAAGAAAAGAATGACCATGGTTAAGAAGTGTGACTTGTTACAGCACTGATTAGGTTCATTTTTTTTTCTTTTGTAAGAGCCCATCATCAGCTGATATTTAATTCAACTCCTGTTTGATATCAAATAAATGTGAATTTTTTCTTGTTCGCAGATGTCCGACTGCTTATTCTTGTTTTACTTTAAAACATTTTTTTACTGTAATCCATAATATAGCTGCCATCGTACAAATACTGCCTGACGGTAATTATTCTAACAAGATATGTCATCTTTTTTTTTTTTAATCATCCTCACTATTAAAGCCTTTCTAAATTGTAGCTCATCACCCAAGGAGACAGAATGGATGAGACTCGCGCCACAGATTTAGAAGATTTAGCATTCAGTATGTCTATCAGGAGGCTTTTCTAGGAGTATCCCTCTCTTACTGACCACACACACACTCTGCAGTTGTAGCGTACATGCTTTAGTGGCTGTAGAAGCTGGGTGGTGCACTTTATTAGATAGAGCTGGATGCCAGTTTGCTGTCAAGAGACTGACGCAGAGGCCAAGACAAAGCTCAGAGTGCACTATGGCTCCCTGCCTTGTTGTTTGAACACCAGACTCTCGGTTTACATAAAGCCATCCAAAAGCCCTGGAAGACACCGAACTGGTCTATAAATTATATGGAAACTTGGCTTCTATTCAGTTATAAATCAAATTAAATGTAAAGTTGATGACTCGTACATAGTTATCTGTTAGTTTCCTCATTGCAAAACACAAGAGGATCGACATGGTGGCTTACAACAGGCTCCATGTGAGGTGAACCCTTAAGGGTGTGTGTGATGTCACTGCGAGATGAAGTTTTCATAACAGACAAAATCGTGATGAATGAACACACCTCGCTCCCTTTGCAAAGCATAAGGATCGGTTTTGCATGATGCATATATATTGGTTCATTATCACTAAGTCACCTGTGCTCTGCATTAGCTCTGTCACCCTATTATCTTAAAGCACATTGGATTCTGAAATTGAACAATATATAGATGATGACATCCTTTTCCCAATAAGACTGGGGGCATTCTTGATACAAAGATCAGCATATCTCAGGCTTTCCTTATCCTTCTGTGATGTTTTCCAGCCATACTTCCTCTTCAAAGATTTATTTCCACCTCTGACTTTCTGACCAGTCACTGACATTACCATCTGTGATTATCTGATTACATTATGATGCAGTGTATTAGCCATGCAGTGTTTGTGTTGCAAATGAAAAAGTTGATAAAGTTTGTTGCAGATGAAAGTACTTCATTTATCAACGCATCTTTTATCTGTTCACACTCAAAGCCCAGTTTCCATGGGGCAGTGGCAAATGAAGGCGCAATAAGGCTCAGTCCAAAAAGACATTACCGTGTTTTCATTTGGAGTTGTTTGATGTTCCTGCCTCTGGTGATTTGGACATTATTTCATGTCCATCATCAAAAAGACATCAAACAAGATGTTGCATTCAAAATCAGATCACAGAGCCTGGTCCAAAATGTAGTATGTGTTCTGTCTCTATGCAGCCCGTGTACATGTGTAGTAAGGTATATCTAGTATATTTTTCTTTGTTCTTTTCTCATGAATTGTCCTAAACTTTTTCCAAAACTTGGATGAATTTTATGTTTACAGAATTTTTTTATTTTTTTTTTACCAGGTCCACCAGGGCCTTGCCATGGGGTCTCAGAAAAAAACACTATTATTAAAATGAAAAGGCATTCTTGCAGACTTGTTTATATTCTTGGATAGCAATCTTTTCTTTAGCTGGTGCAGGAACTATGCATAATTACATTAGTACAGCCACAATGCAGAAAGAGTATTATATTTCCTCAGGGCCTCTGTAAATGTACAGCTTACATTCCTCTACATTTTACTCTGCAGCAGTAAGATAAAGAACATCTGACTTGCTCCTGCTCTGCTGCCACTGTCTCACACTACTTCACTGCAGTGCCTTGGCTGACTCGGCTTCTCTGTGTGTATTTAATGCCCTAAAACTAAGAAGAACTCATGCCTACCAAAACAGCAAAACAAACTGAAATCAGTTTTATTTTGTTGCCTGGGCACCTACTACATATACGATTAAAAAGTCGTGCGGTGGATGTAAATGTACAGAGCAAAAGATGCACAAATAAATATCATAATGCTTTTTCTATGTATTTTATTTTAAAGTGTTGGCCTGAAAATCCAACTGCGCTGTTTAAATCAACTTCCATAATGTATCTGCCGTTTTTTTTTTTTTTTTTTTTTTTCAGTTTCTTATAAAACATTGCAATACAATACTTTAACTGTGCTGCAAAGTTTTAATTTTAGCCTTTAGTTTGTTGTTGTAGTGCTTGTTAGGATATCACCACAAATAGCCCCCCAGACAGAAGGCTGTTTAAAAAGAAAAATGGCCTTCCACGACTGCCACAAAGAAGCCTATTATAAGAGATTAAGACTTTAGGCTTAAAATATGCTCAAGAGTCCTTTTTGAGTCCGGCTGAGAAAGGCTTGATATAATTTCTTGTGTGTGTATGTGAGGAAAAGGAAAAGAGAGTGTTTTTCGGAGAGACAAAAAAAATATGCCAGGCTGCGGAGAAAGAGAAGGAGAGCTTGAGACGGGCAGAGAGTAGCAGCAGTCTAACATGTCAGAAACAATCCAAGTGTGATCCGTGCAGTTGTAAATCTGTCGTACCTCATAGGAAACACCAGAAGTGACCTCAGAGCTGGGCTAAGGTAGACTGTCACACCCATTATACAGTAAACACTCCACAGAGGCCTATGTTTGTGTTGGGTTGTCTCCCTTCAAATAATAGCCAAACCCTCCCCTGAGACAGAAATGTAACATATGACTGCTATTAGTCAAACGCTCAATACAGGAATGTTCCCATATTTAAGCAATTGGTTACAACAGTTTTTGGCCATTTAAGACCGACAGGAGACTGATAATGTAATGATTATAATTTGTATTATTCTTAAAGACAATCAAAAGAAATCCATTTGAATAAACTCCATACCTCTAGTCATGCATGTCCAGCATCACTTCAAACATGAGACAAAAGAAACAGTTGAAAATAAAACATGGTCATTTTTTGTCCTGCTTCAAAGAGCCTTTTGATATGCCAATTCAATGAGACAGCATTGTCAGAAACTTTGACAGAAAAAAAAACCTATCTTTGATAAAGAGATGTTCTTTACCGCTAAAATATGTATACTATAGAATATATAAATATTTCAAGAAAAAGCCTGTTTGATTCTGAGTGATAATTACAGATCATTCACGCAGATGGTTTTCATATATTTCTGAAACTCTACTGCCATTATTTACATGAAAAACCCACCATTACACAAACACATCTGTAGTGGTTTTTCATGTCCATTTTTCTCCCAAAAAAAATAAAGATTCAACCAACAGGAACACTGTTAAAATGTATACTGCTTCGAAAATTATTCCATACATATACATATACATATACATATACATATACATATACATATACATATACATATACATATACATATACATATACATATACATATACATATATATATACACACACACACATACATATATATATATATATATATATATATATATATATATATATATATACATATAAATATATATATACACATATATATATATATATATATATATATATATATATATATATATATATATATATATATATATATATATATACATATAAATATATATATACACATATATATATATATATATATATATATATATATATATATATATATACATATAAATATATATATACACATATATATATATATATATATATATATATATATATATATATATATATATATATATATATATATATATATATATATATATATATATATATATATATATATATATGCATACATATAAATATATATATATGTATATATATATGTATGTATATATATATATATATATATATATATATACTGTAAATCACTGTCTGACTAAGGAGACTGCACTCATCAGTGCTGGTTTTGTTGAGAAATTCTGTATTATTAATCTGCAGGGAGTCTTTGACTAATGCTTTATTTAAAAGGGTATTATTCACAGCTAATTTACTTACAGTTGTAATAATAACTCACCAAGGGTGTATCAAGCCTTTTTTGAATGTGAGATACAGTGATACAGTAGCATGTGGAGTTAATTATGAAGCTAGGATAATCAATGTCATGGTTGAAGTTACATTCAAAAGATGCCCAAAGCAATGTTTTCCTGGGCCATCAGTTCGAAAATCAAAGTTACGGGTTCAACATTTTTTTTAAAAGAACTTAAATAAAGGGTTGGTTTTGGCTTTAAAACTGCAGAGTTGTGCTATTTTCGAACTCTACACGTGGTGACATGTTTTATTATTGTTCTTTTTGTTGTCATTTAATGACCTTTACTACAGACTACATCAACAAGGATTCATATTTCATCAAAATATTTGGCTCTGGAGTTTAGACATAACACGCATGCTGTAAACCACCCACTAACACAAAAACACAAATCAAACTGAGAACAAAATAACTACAATGTTATGTTGTGACATTTGTTATGAGAAAAAGTTTCAATATAAACCTTCTGACAATAAAAAAGTGTAAACTTACATTTCTCTGCAAATAAGGATTGTCATATGGCTGCTCACTACATGGAATGTGCCTTACTTTGATGCCGATATTCACACTGGAATAATTCCTGACATTTTTATAGACGTAGAGATTAAATTTCAGGAGGAAGTTGTTTCAGCTTCCTTCTAGCAGCGTGCCCAGAAGCAAGGCACTTTTTCTGTGACTGCACCTCACTTTTCCTGTTGGTATGAATATGAAATAGTACTGAAGAAAAGTAGGTACGCTGACTCAGACTATCTAGTTTCCTTGGATAGGAAATGGTTTAAAATGGAGAAATTGTGATAATATGCAATTTATGATATTTACACAAGGAAATATACATCTGTGTTGTTTTGAGGCAGTTCTCCTAACCTCTATTTTTTTTTTCTTTATGTGTAAGAAAACAGTCGGAGTCAGAGTAAAATTCATGATATTTTATGGAAAGTCATTCTGAGCCGAAGCTTTGTGTTCTCTGTTCTGTGAGAGATCAGAGTAAAAAGCTTGAGGCATCCTGAAAAATCTCCAAGTTTTCACCCCACACCTCCATATGTCTTTTACATTTCACGCTATAGAGAGCACAGTGTAACAGTGCTTCCTGCCTTGGTCAAATTTCACTTTTCTCTCATAAATAAACTTCCGTAAAGGTGCATTTTAAATGATAAGCTGCATTTCAGGAACTCTGCATCTTCAACTTCTGCGGAGCAAAAAGGCCAAGATAGGTCTTTTCAGTGAATACATAGAAGGAAAATCCCCCTCTGAGCTTAGGGCATGTCTTGTGTGCCCCCAGTTCTTTTCCTTATCACTTTTCTCTTTCTACTCTCAGAAAGGTCTCGACTCAAGTCTGGTTCACAAGTGCTGAGAATACCAATGTTCCATATTGTGATGTTGAATGAATGAAACGTAGCAGAAGAAACAAAAGATTTACTCAACCACAGCAATAGCTTTTTCTCTTTGGGTATATACTAAAAAAAAAAAAAAGGATAAATATGTAATATGTGGCCTTAGACCGTAAGCTGCTATTTATTTTTTTCTGAGAGCAAAGAAGCAGTGAACCTTGTTGAAATCTGAAAATGGCATTATGCCTAATACAACAAAATAACAAATCTATGGGGATAAAGTTTCTGCAAATGAGTAACAGATATATTTGTGTGTAATTTTCCAAACATGCTGGCTATAATTGGTAAAAGTGCTTTATATTAAAACAAATGTAATGGCATAATAATGGAATAATAAATAATAAAATGTTAAGAAAGACAGAAAGAAAGAAAGAAAGAAAGAAGGAAAGAAAGAAAGAAAGAAAGAAAGAAAGAAAGAAAGAAAGAAAGAAAGAAAGAAAGAAAGAAAGAAAGAAAGAAAGAAAGAAAGAAAGAAAGAAAGAAAGAAAGAAAGAAAGAAAGAAAGAAAGAAAGAAAGAAAGAAAGAAAGAAAGAAAGAAAGAAGCAAAGGAGTGAACAGAGGCTTTTAGGTGTAACTATGTCTCATATCTGGTTTGTATCTTTGTACAAGTGATTGAGCAGTGCAGAATGATTGTTCTTGACCCTTCTGTGATTTCAAACAGCATTTCTTGTTTTCCCTGGTGACTTCTTGAGGGTAACTGTCATTTAATGCACCGTTAAAAGGCTGCAGCTGGAAAAGTGAGCAGGAACATTTTTAACTACCTCACAAAGCCCCTAAAGCCTAAACCCCCTCACACAGAAGAGGAAGCAGACCCACAAACCGCAGATACCAAATGCTCTATGTCAATCTCTCATGCCAGACACATGTGATGGTCATTTCACTTTCAGCTTCATGACTGAGTGTATCACATATTGATTCTGAAAGCATCTCCTGTCAAAAGTTGAATATAATTTACTTTAATTCTGGATGTAGGTGTGTTAGAAACAGTGAAGACCTTGAAGTCACCCAGGAGAAATAAGGAAGACAAGGCTTCTGTTTTAGCTTATTTCCAGAAACGCAAAGAGGGATTTGTCCTGAATATACTGGGCATATATTTCTTGTAGAAACTGCAAATCTTGAAGGAGAAGTCATAGTCAGAAAAGATTCATTTCATCATAAAGAGGATATACAGCCGTGCTGCATCTGAAGTTGTACCATTCTGTAATGTATGTGTCTGAAAAATCAGTTCCCTTGGAAAAAAAATGACTTCTGTTACTTGTCCTTGGGTATGATAGTACATATAATCTGTCTTTAAGACATCAGCCCAGAGAATTATGGAAGCAAAAACACTTTTTTTTTTTTTTTTTTTTTGCATTGAAAGACTGAACAAGTCAAGTACAAGCACATGTGCGTACAATTTCATAAGAAAAACGGTGTAAGTGTGTGTGTCATCAAAGCAGACAACTGGATAAACGACTCTACAGTGGGTGCCAATGTTCATATTATATCCAGGGCCCAGGGGTATCATCATGTGTTATGAGTTCAGCATTAATTGCTGCCTTTGGGAATGTTTGTTCTTGACGCACTTGTCAGAGGGAACCCTGACTCTCCATGAAGCATGAGCTGCAGAGGAACATGTTTTGTGACAAATAACAAGACAGAGATTGTTCTCAACAGTATAAATATTAAACAAGCACAAGATAAGTCAAAACAATTCTCTTATTAACAGTAATATTGTTTTATAAGCTGAAGTATATATGAGCTGTGAGAATGATAGAGAAACTCACAGTACAAAACTATTACAATCTGTTGCCTATGATAACAATGGTATCACAATACAGCAATTTTGTGATATTTGATATATTGGAAGGGAATTGGTGCGGTGCGGTGGTGCCTCACAGCAAAAAAAAAAAAAAAGTCCTGGTTTTGATCTCAGTGCCAGTCAATATGGGCCTCTGCATGTACTGCCTGTGTCTGCAAGGCTTCTCTGCAGGTCCTCCCACCATCCAAAGACATGTACCTTAATGGGCCAGTCTAAATTGCCCCTCGATGTGAATTTGAGAGTGAATGTGTCAGCTCTGTGATGAACTGCTGACACGTCCAGGATGTACGCTGCCGTTACCTGATGGACAGATACTTGCAGCATACTTGCAAAAGCTCTCAAAGATTAAGCTGTTCCAAAAAAAATGAATGAATGGATGAATGCAAGACAGTCAGAACTTATTTGGATTTGGTGATTTGGAGTTGGAAATTAACCCTTTACTCACTACATTTATTTATTTATTTATTTATTTTTTACTTAAATTTGCTGGCACTATTCCAAGGTTCCGATTTCAGGGCCAGGCTCACCACCAACATCATCATGTTTAGAGATATCGAGGATTTAAGGATTTAAGTTTGCCTTTTCAGTGAACATCCATGCTATATGTGACATGAGCCTGCCAAATTTGCACCCGAAACACTTTTAAAACTTTCATTTATCATCACCAGCCAGCCACCATCCTCAACCAGGAAAGAGGTTGAATAAATGCACGGAGGAAGCAAAAAATGTTGCAAATCCCACCAAATCACAGAGATGATAATATTATCACAGGACCTCTGTGTTAGCTGGAATAGGCAAGGTAATTTGAGGTGGGATTTTTACTTCACAAATTACAGATGTAGCTGATTCACACAGGATTAAAATCCCAGACGACATTCACAGTTATTACAAATTACCAGAAGTCCTCAGGTAGTACTAGTCCTGTGAAAAGAAGGATATAGAGCAACTAATGATGAGTTAGTATCTCAGGTCTCTAATTATAGATTAAGGGTAGCCTAAACCCAGGGCAAGTAACTCACCAAATAACTTATGATGCACTTTTATGATGGTATTACTGTAAAGCCATTTATTGAAAGACTACAATCACAATATCTGTGAAAATTAATAAGAAAAAAAAATGCAGCCAAAAAGTTTAAAAAGTGGTGTTAGAGTCCCAGAATTTGACAACTCAAAGGAAAGGATAGGATTTTAGCTTAACACTTATTTAATATGCACACAATAACTGCAGCCTTCAACTCCAAGAGTGCCATCATTACAAGAAATACTAGTGAATCACAATCAATTTGACAGAATATTCTGTATGCAGTGCCTGCACATTTTAATAAAAATGCTCAATAAAGCTCAATATGATAAGTCAAACAATGCAATACAGCTTTAGAAATCATTCTTAGCCCAACAGACCTTTGATTTATTTTTTAAAATTGAATATAATAGCCATTCAATATGACTGTTTTCATATTCTATATTTCAAATAATGATGCTTTCTGAATTTTTTCATTTTTGTACTTCCTTAAAATCTTACTTGGCTTTGAGAATTTTGGGTTGTTGTTGCCGTTGATTAATATATTTTTTTAAATGTGTGTTTTGCTTTTTTTTCTCTCTCTCTCTGTCTCTCTCTCTTCCACAAAAGCTCTGATGGCTTTATAAGTCATGATGAAAAATGTCAACTTTCCACCTTGTAACAGTACCTTAATAATTATTTTTAAGTATTCTATTCCTGTATTAAGAGTTTTTTTGCTACCTCCACTGTGTTTGTATTGTTATTTAATATATTACACTGTCTAAAAAAAACCTCTACAATTGAACACAGAAAAGTTTTTGATCTCAAATTTCGGTGTCACTTCTCACATTTATTGCTCCGCTTGACCGTTTGACATGCACGCACATTCACAATCACTACTCTGGAACAGGCTTTCATACACATGCACACTCCTATAAAACACACACACACACACACATTCAGGCAGACACGCACACACACACAGGCACACATGCCCTGTTGGACTTCGAAGCCTTGCGACCGTCATGTCCATCTTTTCAAACACTGTCCAGACAGGAGAAAAACCTTGGCCATCAGCTCTCCTCTCTGAACCTGTCCATCACTGTCACTCTGGATCAGTGGTGCAGAACTCATCCTTCCTCTCCCGCTGGTCCCCGCCGGACTGGACTTGTTCAGTCTAGCCCCTCATATCGCTGTCAGGAGTCCCAACTGACAGCCCGCTGCTGCAGCTGATTCCAGTTTGTTGGTCCTGCTATGGGCCAATGCCAGCAATCTGTGCTTTGGCAGTGGGTGGCCGTCTGGTAAGGCAAAGCTTTGATAGGTACAATGATGGAGTTATTCAGATGGGCATCTTAACACCCTGAAAGCACTATCATATGCATGAAAGCAAGCGTGCTGGAATGGAAATCTCTGACTTTGACATGAGAATACTCAAATCCTGCAGTTCACAAGGAGAGGTACAATGTGACTAAAACACGCACACATGCTGTAACTTCTCAAATACTAAACCAGACCGGATGTCACACTAGTCCAGGATCTGTGTATGAGCAGAGGCCTATTCTTTCTCTCTCTGCACCACATGTGTGAATTCTATCGTAATAGCTGGGGTTTCCAGACAACTCTGGATCTTTCAAACAAACCACAACAGGCGGTAAACCCAGCTTCTCAACCTCCCACAGAGACGGGGACAGTCGGTGGAGAAGTGAGAGTGGGGATTGGAATTTAATTACAGCCTTAAAGCCCTCAGAGTCCAATATGAGAGAGAGGGATGAGACATAAATCTACAGGGGTGCCTTTGTTTGTACGGTGGCTACAACAAGAAAATCATTCAAAAACCACTGCAGAGACACTGAAGTCTGTAGAACAGCAGTTCAAAGTTTGATGGATGAACAACTGGGGTTTCAAAGACTGACATAGTCATTCATTCATTCATCCCGGCTTTCTTTAATTAAAGTGTCCATTTTTGTTCCATTATGGAAAACTGTGCTTCAATAACAGACTGGAAGTAAGAAAGACAAATATAGATTTGATTACAAACCCTAGGCAGCATGCCAACTGATATATTTGACTGTATATTAGAATCATGAGAAAATTTCAGCAACTGACAAAAAAAATTAAATTATCGGAACTGTTGTCCAGCCAGTGAACATAAGGGAATTCACTGATTAACTATTGAAAAGGTTTAGCAAACTATCTGTACCTTGCAGTATATCACTTTAGGAACTGAAATTCATGGCTAAAATCAATCTCTCTTTTTCCACATTGCTGACCATAAACGCAACTCCCCAGTGTCTAAGTGAGCGAACATGGATGTTCTTTTACAAGGGAACCTATGGCCTTATGATTAGATTCAAAGCTGCTTTGGCTGACACATCAAGGGATTTTTCCAGGCTGCAGATTGGCCAGGCTGGCGGCAGAGCATGGAATCTGCAGAGTGAGTTAAAAGTCACAGGCCTGCTCCCAATCCATTGTATTTCAGCCAGGGTGGGGCACTGAGGATGAAAACCAGATCGGGTCCTGCACATTCTGTTTCACATCCAGCAGAAAGACCCAAAGGCCACGTTCTGTTTCTTTCTCCTTTGCTGCACATTTGTAACAGTTATCCAGTGAGCACAACAGGAAGTATTGTTTTAAGACTTCACTGGACTCTGCTCTGTTATGTGTGACAGAGAACACTGAATGGTTACATTCACAATGGGGCGGGTTGCAGCGTTTCTCGGAGAAAGAGAGAAAAGCAGACTTGTGGCTCAGTGAAAAGGCTGTCAGGGGGTGGGGCACCCTCTAGTGCAGAAATCCAGATGTAGGTCACTGCCTAAAAATTCCAAAATCCTGATGTTCTGGCCAACAGGGAGGCTACAAAACCTTCTCCGTGTAAATAACGTCAGCAAATCACCCCCTACAATCCTTTCCATAAAGAATCTGGAGACGTTTAAACAGAGACAGCCATGAGAATGCAAACCGCATGTCTTCTTCTGTTAGGATTTCTTAAATCACCTCAGCTTTGCTAAAACAAAATATCAGGGTACAATTTGACAGGGACAAGTCAGGAGATGAACGCCGGGGTATGACGTTCATAGAGCTTACATAAAAGAAGGCAATGTGTCAGGCATTATTGCTTTTGGCATCAATGTCATACTAATATACTTTTGCAAACTGGAGGGATTGCTCGGCAAATTGTTACAAAATATTATAATCATCTTGTTCGATTTCACAAAGGTCTTCCTGCATCCATTTGCAGAACTAAGTCGAGTCGTGTGTTGAATTTTCCATTAAGCTTTTTCTGTTCAGCGTCCTGAAAGGTCTCATAGTTTGATTAAATGTGATGTAGGAAACTTGTATTCTCCTTACAACTGAAGAAACATTCATAGCATCCCTGAGGCTATGTTAGACTGTATGAAATGTGTATTTTTTTTTTTTACCACCAAAGGAAAGGACTCACAAAATGGTGGTTGAGAAATAGACTGCAAAGAATGAACATTCGTGAATGGGTGTATCCTATTACCACCTGTTTTCTGTTTATTTGTGTAATCGTGGCCAAGCAAGTGTCATCATTCCCTCATTTCAGTTTGGGCTCAGATCCACCATCTTTAGATCCATTTTTCTGACGCATGCTATCTCTTTCAACAAATGAGATGACTTTTTTTTTTTTCTCAAGCTGCCCTGAGGTGTTAACCACCAGATGTTTCATTCTCTATCAACCCATAGAAATATTTCGATGTGGATAAGGATCTTGTCGAAATGTAGCTATGTGTGGCATGGTGGTGGAAAATATGGAAAAGGTTAAAAGAGGGAGAGTGATCCACATAAATGTTTATGTCACAATGTGGACTTAATAGTTACTTTGGGCTGTCACCTCCTGGTTTGAAGTTTTCTCACCATAAAATCAGAGCAGAGTGACATCTGGACCTCATGCCGCAAACTACTGCAATAACTCAAACTTCAGAATGCTTTTCACTACCTATCTGCACTAAAAGTACCTTCAAACAGCCACAAAAAATGAATTATTTCTATTAACATGCTAAAAAGAAATTGTAAAAAAAAAAAAATCACAGATTGAACTGAAAATAATTATTTTAATCACCAATTTACTTCCAACTGATTTATTTTGTTTCCCAAGTCTCCTATAAAATGACTAATATACTGCACAACTGGCAATATTAAACACATTAAAGTATTTGTTTCATGTTTTTTTACAATGATCATTCCAGAATTACAAACTGCTGCAAAAACAAAAACCAGATAGAATAGAATCCAACACAACACAATAAAAAATTGTAAAAATTCACAAAAGATATGGAATACATGTAATTAAAAGTGTATAAGTAAAAAGGTCTTAAAGAAACCTTTTCCTCCATTAAATTTGTAAGGAACCAAATAGGTGTTTTTGTACCACCAAAAACTAAAAGCTAAATATGACACATTTTTAAGCATTCGGGTAATCAGTCTGTTAAAATCTGAAAATATATATCAAAAATAGGTTTGTATTGTAGACCTACAATTTGGCAAACTATCGAAGTTAATTATGAGCAGAGTGACTCCTACTATGTTTGTTTAACATTATAACTGCACACCATTTTCCCCTGCTTGATGAAAACACCCTGTGAACTCAGCTCTAAACAAAGTGTAACGACTGGCAGTACATGTGTGACATGTATGAACTGTGACATGTCAACATGACTGGTTGCATTTATCCTGGCACTGGTTGCGACTGACCAGCCATACAAGACTGCTGTAACAGTCGCTAAGGTTAATTAACTATCTGGAAACTATTTTAGCCCTGCCAAGTTTGTGTCACTTCAGGTATGTCTCCATTTAATGTCTTCCGCTCTAAATATAGGTGGCTGGCACAGGCTCAGAATGCTTTTCCGTTGTATGGAATTATAATGACATGACAGGGAATGCAATAATATGGGCACTGGCTCAAAAAGGTTTCACTCATAAGGTCTCTGAGAACTATGTGTTTGGCCAAAAAATGCCAGAATGGACATTAAAATGATAAAGCCCCTCATCTCTTTTGCATTAGCAATGTAGTTCTATTCAACTTGTACCCAGAAGTAAAATCTGCAGCTTTAATACAAAATGTTAGTTGGATGACGGTTTTGATCTCCAAGCAGAAACCACAAGAATAGTTTGTAGGTTTTCTCAAAGTATAAGAACAGACATATTAAAGTGCTATTTGGTGTCTATTGTAAAGCTTTGGTCTTATTTATTTTTTGCATTAGCATAATCAAATACTGCAGTTGTCATATTGGTGCATTGCTTGTACCTGCAACGTGTAGATGTTATCTTTTGTGTCAAGACAGTTATTGCAACACAATTCATCGGGGGACGTCAATGCCTCTGTTCTCTATGTAAAACAGCGGAAGGCTCTCGGCAGCATCGTATCAGGAGCTCAGTCAATTGCCACTTCAGGATGGATGTGGGATTTCTCCCACAACAAAATGCATGAACATGTCATACTGCCATATTTATCTGCTGATACAACAGCGCTCTTCAAATATTAATATTTCATAAATGAAGAAAAGCATTTAAAATCCCCCTTGAAAGAAAAATCTCCAGTATATGGCATCTTATGTGTGAGTTTGTCTGAACTGAATATATATAATGCAGCAAATTAAATCTTTCTAGTGCCTGTAAGAATGAAATTACTAATAAATCATGTTCAGTATTTACATTGTGCATTACATGAAAATTTTAAATACAAAATTTGTAATGTACTAAAGGAATAGGTTATCTCTAAACTAAATGAATCATTAAATGAATCATTAAAGAAATAGCCCAACACATTTTTGCCTTGTGCAGTGTTTTTTAATATTTACACCCACAAATATCAGGGGCCATAGAGAGAGGTTAAAATCAAGAAAATTGCACTATTATATTTTGCTTTCTGTGAAATATTTTAATGATCAGTATTCAAGTGTTTGTGCATGCATGAGGAGAGTTTGAGGGCAGACGCATTTTGGGTGGAACTGGATTATTGCCAACAAGTTCAAATTGAAGACTATTTTTACATTGTTCACAGTGAGTGATTACTGAGTGTGAGGCATTAGTTATGCTGACTGCAGCGCCATAAATAATATTTTAGTGGGCGAGGATGTGTGTGTCTGTTAGCATGACATCTGGGTTTTAATTCTCAGAGAAAAAAAACCCATATCTGCATGATCCTACTTACGCAAGCCATCTGAAGAGAATACAGATGAGAGATGGTCCCTCTATTCTCCCAGAACCTCCTTCAACAATAGTGCATGGCAACACACAGTGACCTTGGATGATTAAACATTCCACTCTGGTTTGTATTTGAAAAACCCAGCCTTCAGTATGTGTTTATAATGTGCATGTACTGCAAAGGTACAGGAGTGTGAAAAGGGATTTCAAATTAAATATTTTAATAGTGGAGGGTTTCACATTACTCCTTTTGGGGGTTTGTTTATGGCTTAATATGCATGCATATGGTGAAGGGGATATGCAAGTGTGCACGTGGATCAATATGATTTCATTGCACGTGGCCTATGGGATTTATTAGCATCACTCATTTTATTAATGAGGTAGCAAGTGATAGAGCAACAAGATCACTAAGAGTAATGTTCCACCGGGGGAGTGCAAAGACCGCCACCAGATGGTTTGGTTGGGAATGACTGGAATACCAATCAGGTTTTACAAACAGAATCATTTTACTTGCAAGGTTAGGTAGCATAATTTCTAGCGTGTTTACAGAAGTCGAGTTGAAACAGCCTATTAGAGGGTGATGTAGCACTCTCCACTTCAGTCAGGAAACATATCATGATTTATATGGAGTATAAGTGTGTATAACTCTTTCACATGACTGCCGCAGTGGACTAATATCTTGAGGAAAATAATGTTGTTTAGGGGTCTCTGTTGTGGGCATGCTAAATGTCTGCATCATAACATTTCACATTTCAGTGCTGAAGATTTACAGTGTTGTGTGAGTTAGACTGATCCCTGGTTTAATTTCATAGCAATTGTTGGCTCTTTGAAGCCTTCACTTACCACATGGTGACACTGGAAATGGTCTATTTAATACCTGTTACATTGTCACCAGACCCTCCAGTCCTTCAGCTGCCTCAAACCCTCTGTGAGATTGAAGAGGAACAAAGGGAATATGAATTAAGTCTGTAACTGAGCTGGCCCCTGGCATACGTGTGAGTTCAGCAGCGCTTTATGAGCCTTTCATCTGATTCCGGACTGATAATTTTTGCTTTTAATTACAACGGTAGCATGCAAGCAGATCGAAAAGATGTGGAACATAGGAAGCATAAGGAGGGAATAAAAATGCTATAAGCTGAAAATACCACTCCCACATTCTAAATTTATAAGGAAAAGTTGAAGTCATGCTGAAGATCAGAAAGGACTGGAATTTGCAATGTCTTGGGCAGTGTGTGAGAGTCCGTGCAGACTTTTCTGCTTTGATTTTAAGCTATTTAACAAACCATTCCCTATTGTATACTACATCCTGAAGCCAAACTTTGTACATGTCAAAGGCAAAATTTAGAGCTTTTTAAAAAACTATAATAATGTGAACAGCGTTCATATCCAGACACAGTCAGTTCTCATTAAAGTGGACACAGCACATGAACTGCAACCTTGCAAAGGCTAAATATTTAGAGCAGAAGCAGCAGTCGTTTTATTTGCTTGGAGTACAGAGTTCGCTGTGCTGATGCCAAAATGACATTTATTCGGTTATCAGAAAATTAAGTGCTGAAAAAGCAGACTAACACAAAAGTTATAAGAAAACAACTACTAAAACTAAATAAGATAAGATTAATAGAGACAGTGATTCAGATTAATAGAAAAAATACAATTAAAGATAAAAACAGGCAGTATCTGGCTGAAAGGACAACTGGTCTTTGACTGGATACCGTAATAAAGAACATACCAAGATTATCTGCTGAAGATAAACTATATCGTCTAGTTATTTTTAATTTGGCCTATCTGTGGACTGTTCACACAAACCAGCCAACAAACCACTTAACTTGTAGCATAGTATAATTGAATTGTACATTCAGAATTTCTGATGACACTGAGAAGAGCTGTCAGGCAGCTTTTACCCATGCTGGTAAGAAATGTTGAAGGACACTTAGGACAACAAAATGTTGCTATGAGTCACTGAGACTGAAAGCTTTTGCAAACCAAGCAGGAGTGCAGCCAAAAAGAAAAAAGCAATAGAAAAAAAAAACTTCAAACAGATTGATGAAACATCATCAAAATGAGCACGCTCATCCTTGCTCTTCCAGACATTATAGGCACTCCAAAAGCTGCTGTCTGTGGAATTGACAAGTGGTGCCAGGTCGGCTGTTTGATCTCAGTCGTAATCATTACGATGCCCCTAATTGATAGAAGTTTGTCCCTTACTGCTCCAGGTCCAGGTAAAACATTTGATCCTTCCTCCCTAAAGTAAACCTGTCCCTTGGAGGTGCTTCTGCGTAACTGTCACCTTTGTCCTTAAGGCAGATTCACACATCTGAGGCAGCAGAGGCTAAGGCACACTGCGGGTATTTATACAGGACTAAACTGTCAATTTACTACAAATTTAATACTTTTCACACACCTGCCAACCCTTTCCCAAAGTACACAACAGCTTTTTAGCTGAACACTACTTTTCGTTTATTGAAGGACACTATAAAAGTACACTCAAAATTTGTCATCGGTTCAAATTAAAAGCCAAGTTGGTAAATCAAACTGAAGCTTTATTTAACCATAGCACAAAAAAACTTTGCTTAAATAATTAGAATATTAGTTCAAAATCATTATCCACGGTATCAAAATGTGGTAGTTGAAATGAAAGCATGGGCTGCTGAAACATTCCAGGTGGATAAAAAACATAGTGAGCTATTTCTGCTCCACAGAGGGTAGGAGGTTTCCAAAATAAATGTGTTTCTGAGATAATACTGGCTCATTAAGTTGAGTAATAAAAACAATAATACGACTTGCTTACAAGTACAACAGAGAAATTCAATTCATCATGGATGCCCATGGTCCTTTGTAAATTAGAATAAAGTAGAAACTCATCATACAGTCTCTGTTTTGTCCAAAAACTGGTTGATGTCAGTTCCTGGAATTGTAATTGTACTAGACTTTCTGCAAAAAAAAAAGTTAAAGCACATTACAGTTTTATATAATGAGTTTGATGGAACTGTAAAAGCGTTCATATAGAATATATTAATAACAATTAAGTTTTAATATTTTATATTTCTGGTATTTTCAGATTACGTCTCATCTGTGCTATTTTTATTTTCAAATATTTCAGACCTTTTCTGGTTTATGCTTCTATATAATACTTATAATATGTGAAGTTGACAGAATGCTCATAGTGACTGATTACTTTCCTCCAGGAAGTCTCTGATGTTGATTTTTCATCCATACTCATATGAACTGAAACCAGTGGCTGTCTTGGAGGTAGAAAAAGTGCATTCATCAATCTAAAAACATGTGCTCAAGGCTCGACGAGTCAAAGGTCAAAGGCTCGAAAGTCAAGCAGCCTTGACATTTGAGATGAATGTTGAGGTGTTGTTGGATTTGTACTCCCTGCACTACATAGCGTTGCCTAACCTATGTGAGAAAGTGGGTCAAAACTTCGACTCGGTTATGGCTGCGTGGTTTGCGAGTCTTCTGCTTACACCGTTTGAAGTAAAACCACACATAAGTCATGACAAGTCGTTTGTCATGATGACCTTATACACCCTAAAGCCAGCACCATAAATGATTATGACTAGTGTCATGTCTTATCAGTTTTGGTATTACACAAGCTTTACAGCACGACGGCTCAGGTTTAATATTATCATAGGTCATTTACTGCTCTGTTTGCATTGCTTTGAAGGATTTATGTTCGGGTCTACTCACTGTCCACTGTTCATGCAGAAAGGGCTTATGGCAGTCCCAGAAGTGGAAAGATTGGGGATGGAAACAGTTGAGGAGGGTAACACTCTAGTTCAGTTGGGGCGGGGGAGGCAGACATTTAAAAGAGCTTACTGCTGTAGCTTTCACTCTGGCTTTGATTGTCTTTGCTTTGATCTGGTTTGGGCAGCCATGTTGTGCAGTGTTATCCTCCTATAATCTCTGCCATCTCTGAAACACTGCAGTGGAAAAGACACTGACTGAGTGTCAGTGTCTCTGCACTGCCCTCCCTCTCTCCTCTCGCAGGGAGAATGAATCACCTTATTTATGAATAAAAAGTAGAGAAAGATCTTCGGAGAAACCAGTGAATGCAGCCAAAAACACATTTATATCTGGGAGTAAAAGTCATACAGTTCTTTGAAATGGACTTTACAACTCTATTCCCGACAAGATGACCTGGACTACTTTCTGACTCCACTTATTCTGCTCATCTTCATAAATGGAAACTTTTCCTTAATCAAATGCAACATTATCTCCCCTACAGCAAGTAAAAACAGTGGAGAAGCTGCTATGTTATGTTTTCTATTGGGGAGGTTCTAAGCCCTAACACGAAAGCAGAACTTCAAAGGAATATTGTGCATCTTTCCCAAATTAGTTGCCTGTTCAACTGTCTGAACACTCTGAGACCATCCTGTGCTGGTAAGAATACATTATACATTTTGTGGTTGTGAAATAACAGGCATTTATGTTGTAGTGCATCAGTGTGGTTGCCAAAGGACAAAAAACTTGGATGCTCCCTGCGTACATCCACACAAGAGACCTGGTACAGTGAATAGAAAATGGATCAAGCCCTTACGGTTTTCAGATCAACATTCCCAGACAGACATATTTTGTGTGTACTTTATATGATACCTCTTGATGCCCGGAACTCACTCAGCTTGGAGTTAACACAAAGGAAAAGGGCACTGCACTGCATATACAAGCATTAATAATTGATGGTTGCACAAGTGAAAAGTGGTAGAGTGAGGATAAGTCATGTACTACATACTTTTTCTCTTTCCTGTCTTGACTTTTAAACATCTTAATAAAAGGTAATAAAAATAACTACATGTAAGTTGCAAAACCAGGCCTTTGCAACAGGTCATTTGAACCATTTGTCCAGAATCCAAAGAACATATTCAACAGAAATATATTCACCGGGAGAGCTGTCATGCATGTTGACACTCGCTTGGAAGACCGTCTGCTGTTTGCACATGATTTCTATCACCTGCATGCCATTAAAGTGTAAGCATTTGCTAGTGTTAGCCATGTCAGCTACATAACAAAAAAAAAAATAAGACCTACATCACAGTGAAATATCTGATCGGTCTGCAGCTGAGGACAATAGAACACAGTGCTTGGCTTTGTTTTTTCTATCGTAATTGCATAAACAAATTCATGATTAAAAGTTGTACTGCAGCTCTCCGCCAGCTGTTTGACGCAGGCTGACACAGCTGTGTACATGTGTCTTTGCACACTAAATCAAATGTCCTATTGTGCTCATCTGGAGTGAATTAGGTTGCAGGCAGGAGGGGGACCTAGAGGCTTTGATATACAGAGGAGGAAATGGGTAATGTCCTGAAACCACATGCAACATCCTAATAGGAGCTGGTGACTGATAAGAAAGAGATAACTAGATCATCTCTGTCTGTCTGCAACCTATAATCTATTTTTCTATCTTTAATCACTCCACATGGATGGTATTTTGCATATATTAACACATTAAGGTGTGTATCAAGTTGCATAGATGTTTCCTTTATCACTTATTTTTCTGTGAATCAGCAACACTTTCATGTTTAGCATTAAATGTGAACTTTGTTTATGCAGTCACAGCCAACTACACACCCTCTAAACAGAAGGGAGACAGATTAAAACAGAATGAGACAAATGAATATCCTCTCCTGGCTGCAGTGTGATTTCAGAGTGATAGTAGTCGTGATGGCTTTACAGTGTTGCTGGTTTGAATCCCAGCAAGAGGGAGAAAATTTAGGGATCCAGTGACAACCAGAAGCTGGAGAGCTACAAATATCACACACCCCACTCCCTATAAATTCAGCTGATGTGCTGTGGAGGAAGGCACTCAAGTCCCAACCACTGGAGTGAAGTTGGTCGGTAGCCAATAGAGGAAATCTGTGGTTGTAGGCAGCTCCTGTGTGAATATGTAGCAGGGTGTGTCTGAAATACAGCTACTCAACCCGATATTTCAATTGCCTGGACGAATAAAAACTTAAAATAGTATTTAAGTTATGAATGCTTCATATAATGGTGAAAAGAAAAACATTGAAAAATGAAAAAATATGATACCTATTGTTTTTATGATGCAGACTAAATACTTATACTAGGCTAAAATAAAGCAGCATATGTCTTAGTTATGGTTTTTAACAGACTAAGTCTGAAAACAAGAAAGATATGGCTTTTCATTCATTCATTTAAGGGCATAAATCATTCCCTTTGAAGCACAGCCGAGCCTGTTTGAGCGAAACATAAGAAAGCCAATATGGAGTGCAGCTGGTCAGTTGGGATGAACATGACATGCTGTTTGTTGGGAAGAAAACAGAGAAAGGAGAAACGAGGAGATAAAAGACTGAAAACAGATGAGAATCACATTCAATATCGAAAATATCACTTACACACATATTTTCAGGCTATTTCATGCATTTTCCATGAAACATAAAATCCACTTCTATCTTTGTGTGAAAACTTGAGGAAAACTACAGCCAGACTATGCTTCTTATTTTAACCACCGCACATACCACAGCTCTGAAAGGACACGCTATGTTATCACATGTTTGTCACAAAAAGTGCAACTTAACTCACAAGAGCAAGCACTGTTTACACAATTCAGCAGCAGAACACAGACAGTCAGACTTGTGTCAGCCAAGTTAATAGAATTAAAACTACTGAAGCGAGAATTAAAAAAAAAAAAAAAATTACCACAGTGAACCAAAAAAATTAAATCAAGTCGATGTGACTGTGGTCAAGGCAAAACATCACTGCTCACAGAACTGGCAGAGGATTTCATCACAGATCATGCAATAGAGATCTGCTGCCCTCTTGTGTGGTAGCATGTAATGCCAGACAAGGCTTGATCTAACAACAATAATATGATCATTTTATTCCATACAGTACATACTCTTAACGATTAAAAAAATTACTATTAAAGCGATACAGTATTTTGGTTTAATTTTATAATGTCAATCAATCATTTCAACACACACTAGATGGACTATTTTGCAAATGCTCAAGGTAGCCTATATTATTTGTGAAAGCGATGCTTATTACTGTCAGCAGAAGATGTAAATGTTAAAACAAAGCCATTATTCATATGGGAAATTTTCCAGTTATCACAGTGTGTGGAAGACATAGGCTAAATATGATGTGACATGGCAGCAAAATACAGACATACCCTGACATTAGCAAACCAACCGTCACCATAGAGCAGATCAGGCTGAAAAGAAATTTTGCAATCAAACAGGAAGCTGTGATGATCATCATTCCTTATCAAAGGCCCCTTATGACAGTTGGTTGAGTGTGGGATGGACCCTCCCATCCCACATGTTGGTGATAATTAGACCCCTGATATCTGCACAAGGCTGAGCATAGAGTTTCCAACTACACCGGCTACAAAGTCAGCCACACTCTATACTACTCTGTGCTTCCTCAATGCTAAAGCTTATTCTTGGTTTATCCAGTTCTTTTTAACCCACAATTTATTTTTCAACAGTGGGCTGAAAGGACATCTGAGCATTCCTGCTTCAATGTGTAGGCTATACAACAGTACAGTGGTATACTTTTGAGATGCAAAGAATTAATACTATGACATAGTGTAAATATACCAACTTCAATGCAGCATTATATAGCAGCTAACATTGATGTGTGGGTCAATGTATAAACGACCCACAACAGACCGCTTTTTAACTAGCCTGCCTGCAACATGGACTGTAAGAAATATTTGAAAAGGACGGACACGACCCACATTTTTTCAAAAGTACTCAATGGTCTTTATGAACATCAAATGACCTTACCCACATACCTGCATTTATTACCGTATTCAAATCTGATGTCATTGCTTATAAGTTAATATGTTGAGAAAATATTTTTGTCCTGCTTCATTCAAAAGTTATAAACATGCGGAATCGTGCAGAATCTAAACCAGGGGTCGACAAACTGTAACACCCAAAGAGACATTTGAACCCAGTTTCCACACAAAACACATGGGAGCCGCTCTTTAAAGATCTCAGTGAATGTGTCCCGAACCTTCCTTTTTTGTTTATATGTTTCTGGGGCTTCCACTTAGAGATAAAATCTTTAGCCCGAGCGCGAAATTCGGGTCGGGTCAGGCCTAAAATGTCAATCATTACGTTCGGGGGTCGGGCTTCTCTCTCGCTGCCTTTTTTTTTTCTCCGTGTAATTAAGCGAGTGGCATCAAGATCTCTCTTTCACTCTCATTGTCTGGCCTCTTATTCTGTGTTCCAGCGTTATTTCGTTGTGTAAATGCATTTATTGTGATAATAAAAATATGTAGAATATTTTAATCTTAAAAAATCTTGCGGTTTTTTTCTGGCAAAAATACTATGGGATAAATTGAAATTTCGGGCCTGCAAATCAAGTTAATTGGTCGGGCTCGGGCTGGTTTGAGCTTTAATGTCTGCGGGCCTGGGTCGGGTCGGGCTGGATTTTTTAGGCCCGATCTTACCTCCACTTCCACTCTCCAAACTTGACTTTCTCTCTTGTTCCGTCCATACTTCCAATGTTGTATGTCACCTTCACGGATATTCAGTTAATAAAGCGTATTCACCACGTTATTTTAATATTTATCTCAAACGACAAACGAGCTGACCGATCACAACCCGAATATCATTAAAAAATATTTTTCAATGAACCGTAACTGCGGGTAACCGTGGTCACCCACTCACTTTGGGTCAGCCCGAAGTGAGCGTCACTGGCAGCTAAATATCAAATGCTTTCACTCTGCAGTACAGAACAACCCTGTTCATAGAATTATATTATGAAGCTTTGATATCACCATATTGTTGATGGTTAAAGGGATAGTGCACTATTTTTCACATGAATTGATAGAATCACCGTCTTGACTCTGGTGTACCCACAGTGACACAGTGTCCGGTACTCCGGTTTTGGTCAAAAGGAAAGTAGTCCCGGCAGGTTTCCTGGGGACACGCAATTAAAACATGTGTCTTCTCAAAACAATATGTGTTCGAATGACTGATTTATTTTCATAACAAAACTATCACAGAACTAAAAGTCACACGTTTTTTTTTTGTCATTTTTGTTGACCCCAGGAAACCTGCCGGGACTACTTTCGCTTTGACCAAAACTCGACTCACAGGACACTGGTGGGGGTAAGTCACTGTGGGTGCACCAGAGTAAAGATGGTGTGGGAAATTGCAAACTATCCCTTTAAGGGAGCTGGTATATATAATGTAACATAATGTATCATATCATATAGGCAGGTTATGTTTTTAAGCCTTTTTTAAAAAAAATCTGGCACACACATTGAGTAAGCTATGTATAAAGGCAAAAGAAGAGAAAAGCAAGGAGACAGCCTGGTGAAGTTTCTCCCACCAGCAGATGGTTCCAGTTGCCCAGGTGTTCTGTTGCTAGGAGCAACCCCTGCTGGCATAGTCCTTCCATGGCAGCTTGTAAAAATCCACCCCAAGTCACTTTGACAACACAGTTTTTTTTAAACATGGCTGCTTTAGATATATTTTCTAGACTGTTTTCTTTAGTTTGCAGCTCAACAAGTCTAAATTACGGGTAGTGTTCAGCATTCAGTGGAGACACCCTGATTCTATTAAGGCTGATAAATATACTGTGCAAATTGTGCTTCAGGCAAAATATAAAGAATTACATCAACATTAGAGTTTCTCAAACTGTAGACTTTTTTCCAACGATGCTTGTCTATTTAAGGCATCTCATTCTGCATGCAGTGTTTTCACAGATTCACTGTGTTGCAGAAATGTATCCTGTAAATGTCCTATATTTAATTTCATTGTAATTAATTTAGGTCATACTTGAATAACAATGATTGTAATATCAATAAACTATAAGAGTGTTAATGTATGTATGTATGTACATATGTATGTATGTATGTATGTACGTGTATATTTTTCAATGTCAATCAATTAGGTGTCCGTGTTATTTTTTTTCACTCATTACTTATACTAAACTTTAATATACCTTACTTATTTGAACTCTTTTGTGCATGATGTTATTCAGTCTTATATTAGCAAGAATATTTGCAATAATTATTCATAATTAGCTTTTTCTGGCATAGTTATAGAACTGAAACACCATCATTTCTACCTGGAAACCTATAATAACTTAAATAACTAGATAATTGATATTACCACTGAAGTGTATGTAACTCAAAAATAGGCTAATCACATATCAATATCAATTACTAGTATGTTTACTTTATGGAAACTTTATTGGGCATTATGTTAAAAAATATACATATATGATTAAACTTGTGTTTGACTGTAATAATGCATATATCTCACTCAAAATAATAAAACTGGACACAGTTAAGTTTTGAATTGTAGTAATAATTAAATTTTATAATAATTAATGCATGTAAGGGTTACTGTGTACTAAAATGTCCTGAATGGTGTATTCATTTATTTAGGAACATTTTATAAAAAGTAGCATGTCCAATGAATGAATATCATTTAATTCCCATTTGTCTGCTTCCAAAATTAAATTAGCTAAATTTACATGCTTGAATAAGATTAATTGGGAAAGAAGAGTGTTAGTTAGCTGAAGCGTTATGATAAAGTGTTATTACACATGTATTGGTTTATGTACATTTACAGCTGGTTGCTCTGAGACAAACATTAATTTTCATTAAAACTCACATTAATTGTCAGCATTGTACATTTAGATACAAAACTATTTATTGGAAACTACAGAAAACTAACATTTTTTAAACTTTATTAGTTACTTACCAATTTGGTAAAGTTTTACTACAGTTATTTTGGAGTCATTTTACTTGTTTTAACACTATCTTAACATAAATCAGCCTGTTGGTCAGTGCTACAACAACTTGCCCTTATGTTTACTTTAGTTAGGTGTCCCTAAAGGCACCACCCTTATTAATTAGTATCCACTTTCCATTCACCTTAAACAAGACACATTTCTGCCGCCCTGGGTTACATTTGTCTCGCACTGAAACAAGGAAGGTGCTGATCAAATGTCATCCTAATCTGTAAATGTAATCGGTGATGCTCCAAAACGCGGAAGCAGGTCAGGTTTGGTTATCTGGATCCAGGCATCTCTGTGTCCAACCCCGCCGTGAATGCAACTGAATGAGCGCGTGAGTGTGTGGGTGAAGGTTGGAGGGGAGGGGGGCAGATCCGTCAGAACAGAAGTGACCGCTAGCTTCATGTCAACCAAACAGACAGGACTGAACTAGCAAGAGCGGAGATCCTAACCGGGGGAAGAAGGAGAGGGAGAGCCAGAAGGAGAGTGAGGGGGCTGCTAGGAAAGGACACTGGGCGTTATTTCTTCACGTTTTAATCGACTGAACATTCCTCTCGATTTGGCTTCGTTTGTTTTGAGGACGAAGGGGCTCGGGAGTATCAACGGTAGTAAGGTTAGCTAGCCACCGCCATCTCTTCACCGTCGGAGCGATCGCCGTGTCTTCACTATGGGGAACGCTGCTACCGCCAAAAAGGGCAACGAGCTAGAGAGCGGTGAGTCCGGGATGTTTTGACGTTGTCTTAAAATGTTTTTAGGTGTTTGACACTTTGGTAAACGTCCACAGAGTCGCTAGCTAAACCATAAACTGTCCCTAACTAGTAGCTCCAGAAAAGCAGGGAAGGGCCGTTTGTCATCCCCTGTACATTCATCCCACCGGATGCAAACATTCGCCCACATGAACTGATATGTCACCATGCAGGGACACGATTTTGAGAGTAAAATACAGTGAAGGCCTATACATGTTACCTAGCCGCAAGAAGACCAGTGGATGTTATGCTTACGTTGACTCCAAGGAGGTGGGGAAGGGGTGTATTGGCTGACAACCTCAACAGCTCATGAAAAACCTATTGTAGAAATATAACAATACACAGCAATACAGTATCCACACAAATTATTTCACGCTTTACAATGCTGTTTATGTGCTAATTGGAGCACAAGAAGGATCAAGCCAGATGACCACCTAGCCTGCTAACTTTAGCTATGAGGAGGGGGATTAGCCCTCTGAAGGCCCCTGTCATTTCATTGCCTCTTGATGGTGGTAGCTGCTTAGGCCTGTACACACACACACACACACACTTACCCTCTGCGTGTCATCGCTTAGATAACAATAAAAACACACACACACACACACGGCCAGGTTCCCTTCATCATCGTCTTTGCGATGCCATCCTTCATATAGCTATAACAATAACAATGAGGATGTGGATATTATGTTTCAGCACCGGCTGCAGCATTTGTAGCTAGCTATATCGAGCAAACTTTGCACTTGTAATCTTAAATCTGCAGCAGTGAACCACAAACCCATGACTAATTGATGTAAATGGCTAATAAATTTGACCAGCATTCAGTGTGATGGTGGTTCTGCCCTGAAGCTTCACTGCCACATTTTTTTTTATTATTGGCTACATAAACAGAGCCTTGCTCTCAGTACAGCATCATGACCAAGTATGGTGAAGAAATAACAAATGGCCTCTTCCCATTCATAAAACCAGGGCCTACTATGGTCTTCCCAGCATTCTCACACATGCATATAAACACTCTTGAATTGTGTCACTTACGCTAATTTAGGGTCTTTTTTTAATCTTGCTGTGGTAAGGGGTCGGCCACAGCTCACTTCTCACTCAGCTTGTCATTGACTGGAGCAGCTTGTCATCAGACCTTCGTCAGAGGATAAGGGGTATTACAAGCTTTGAAAGGTCTGACGTACGTATCTCGGACTAGGCCAGTGTTACTTTGCGCTGATGTGTTCGCTTGGTCACCATTGAACATCCTGTGTTATAAATCATAAATGTTTCTCTGTAGCTGGTTGTTTTTTAAATTGGCATAAGCTGTAGTTTCTTCAGATGTGTGCATTTAATTTTAGGTTTATTTAAGATAGGATGGCCACAGATGTACTGGAATAATCAACACTTTTTGAAGATCTTTAAAATATTATGGTGTTGAACTTTGTTTAAAGTAGTGTCATTTTATGATGCAGTGAATACATTCCTGTGTGAGATTTATTGACCTGTTGAGAGAGAACAGGCAGCCAGGCACAGTGAGCAGTGGCAACCAGATGCACACAGGGAGACGGCGATGATCACATCAGCAGTAGTTCTCATGCTGCCACACATTTCTTTTGAGTCTAACTATGATCCCTGGATCCTGGGCTAACTGTTAAAACCATTTAAGCTGACACTGCCTTGAGCTGCAGATTTGTCTAGAGTATAGTTGCCCTGACAGGACGACCTGGTTACCTACAGTACTGTTTATAGACCAGCCCCTTTGTTTTCTGTACTTTACTGTTAGCTGTCTGTCTTGAAATGCCACAACACTGTCAGATTTGCACACAGAGATTTAACACTGGCCCTCACGACACCTACTTTATTTCACTGTGCAGTTGTAGTTGCACACTGTAGCTTAATAGGGCAGACTGACATTATTCAGCTATATCATGGTTGACTTGTTACTGGCTTCACTCTCAGGAAGGTTTTGGCTAACTTCTCTGGCTTTGGACCATTTCATTTGGCTGTCTCAGTCCAGAATGTTGGAAACACGCCTGTATAAACAGCAGTGTGTGATGGGATGGAGAATACTTTGTCATCATTCATGTTTTTTTTTTTTTTTATTCAAAGCTCTTCCTTTACAGCTTTGTCACATTAAATATAAACATGCAAAATATATATACAAAAAAAATTATATGACAGAAGAAGCAGAAGCTCAGTGTAAATGAGTTTATTTAAAGACATCTATCAGATTTCATGGAACATTTTCACATAAGAACTTCATGTAATACATGTAAAAGTTTGATATGGCTTTATACATTTAACAAATACTTGTGGAAAATGACATCACAGCTTGATCTTGGACTATTAGTAGGGTGCACAAGGTATAAAAAAATACTTGACAGTAATTATTACATTTGCAGGAACTTCACACCAAATCTAAAGACTGAGAACAAATAGGAAGTACATGGTTTTAAGAATATGTATGCTATTTTATAGACAAAAGTATCTTCAGAATGTGTTCATGTAGGACGGTTATCTTTTCATCAGGCCTAATGTGCACGACTAAATTCCTGCGCCATGGCGTTTTGGTACACCTGTTTTCAAGACAGCCAGTCTCTGTTTAAATTCCTCAGGACAATGTCAACTGTGTTTTCATTGCTTATGTCGTGTTGCTTTACTCACAACATATGCTTCATGTTTGTTGATGTGTTTTACTTGTTATGTACATGAACTCTATATTTCTCTCTGTCTTCTCTTCCGTATCATCCCATCCATGTGGGTGATTGTTCCTGCAAAACCTTGGTGATCAATAGAGACTTTTGGTATGCTCATTCCTCCAAAAGATGACCAGAATGACTGAACAGCATTGGTCTCAGTGTGAAAACTTGCTAGATGTGCTTGCTTTTTATTGTATGCTTTGATAATAAGTCAGTGTTTTTGTTATCCACATTCTCTCAATCTGGATATCTGATGTCTGCTGTGTTTCCCATACATTGGTTTGTCTTTGCTTACCATTATTTGCTGTGTAATAGCTTTCCCTCAAATTATGAAAAGTGATGCACAAGATGCTCAGAGAGACTCTCCCTGTAAATCTGAATGTTGTGTTTTCCTCCCCTATTAAAATTAGACTGTTAACGCAAAATAAACATATCCTGAGTCTCTTGGCATGCATCACTTGTCCGCCTGTCTTGGATGTTGTTTTGTGTTTGTTTTGTCATGTGAACTCATTAGATCAAAGTATGTGATATTTCTAATTTATATCCAGATGAGAGTTGACTTTTCCTATATACTTCTCCTTCTCCAGTTTATTTTTCATTTTCCAAAGTTATTCCTTGTGACCTCTGAAACTTAAGCATTATGCCAGCACTGTCCAAAACCCAAATATGTTTTTTTCATGTTCGTAATCCATTCTGAAAATATGTATGCTCACAGTTATCTGTCTGTACTTTTTTTTTTTAGTCAAAGAGTTCCTAGCCAAAGCCAAAGAAGACTTCTTACGTAAATGGGAATGCCCACCACAGGTCAGAATGAAAAAAGATTAACTTAAGAATGTGCAGTTCTTTTGTACACTGAGCAGACTCGCATATAGCTCTGTTGTTCCCACAGAGCACAACGTGCCTAGATGATTTTGAGAGATTAAAGACCCTGGGCACTGGCTCATTCGGAAGAGTCATGCTGGTGAAACATAAAGGAACAGAGCAATACTTTGCCATGAAAATCTTGGACAAGCAGAAGGTCAGTGCATATGAGTTTATTATTTAGTAGCTTCAAACATCTTCACATAAATTATAATAAGTTTAATTCCAGTACATAAAACAAGTACCTTTAACAAAAAAAAACACAGCTTATTATATAAGTATTATAGAATTACTGGTGGACACAAGTAAAAAAAAAAAAAGCCTAGAAACTATGGTTATCTCTGTTGCTAGTTAGGTTTGTCTGACAAGGTCGTGTTATCTCTCTGAATCTGCAAGGTGGTGAAACTCAAGCAAATAGAACACACATTAAATGAGAAGAGGATATTACAGGCTGTGAGCTTCCCCTTTCTTGTCAAACTTGAGTATGCGTTTAAGGTACAGTATGTTTTTATTTCCTGTAGAAATTGAAATTCCACTGTTTAGTTATTGCCGAGGTGTAAGTGTTTTTTGTTTTGTTTTTTTTTCTCTTTATTTAGGACAACTCCAATTTGTACATGGTGATGGAGTACGTTCCAGGGGGAGAGATGTTCTCACACCTAAGACGAATTGGAAGGTTCAGGTGAGGGTTTTTTTTCTCGGCTACTCATTAATAATAGATGCACACTTAATTTAATCTCCTCTTCTTGACAACTCTAAACATGCTTTTCTGCCTCTCTCCAGTGAACCACATGCACGGTTTTATGCTGCCCAGATAGTGCTGACATTCGAGTACCTTCATTCACTAGATCTCATATACAGAGATCTGAAACCTGAGAATCTTCTCATCGACCACCACGGCTACATTCAGGTGAGCTACAGTACAAAGGAACCTTTGTTTGTATGTTCACACTTTGCTTTGGTAATAAATCCTGTGTATGGTCCTGATTCTTAGGTGACAGACTTTGGATTTGCCAAGCGGGTAAAAGGCAGGACCTGGACGTTGTGTGGGACACCGGAGTACCTAGCACCAGAAATCATTCTCAGCAAAGTATGGATATTTTATTGAAATGTAAACTTGTAGATTGGTAGTTACTGATCCACTACACATGCCTTAATGCTCACTCTAAGTTTATGTACTCAAACCTAAAACTGCTGTAACAATTGTGTATTTTCGTTTGCATGTCAAGTTTCTTTTTAGAAATTTTTTTTATAGACGTTCAAGAAAGTCAGACTAATACATATTCAAATCAGTATCGTCAACGCTGCAGTATAATTGCAAGTTGTGCATATATTGCTGTATTATTTTTTTTTTTACATTTATTTATAATTCACACTAATCCATCATAGCAATATTTATGTTAGCATCAAAATACTACAGTTGGTATACATGAAAATCATCAGCCAAAATAAGTGACTTTGGTTGTGGAAAAGTGTGCATCAAAAAGGTAAATCATAAGATGACTATATTTCTGTGCATGGTTTACACTGGTCTACAAGTAAAATGCTTCCAGATTAAAACTAATGAAATTTTACTACATTTGTCTTACTGATAAAGAAAACTCAAGTCTTAAAGGGGACATATCATGCTCATTTTCCACAAGTTAACACAGTTCCGTGTTGTCTCAATGACCTGTCTGTGACATGCTTTGGTCAAAATACCACATTGATGAAGAGAAACAGCAGCCTCTTCAACCTCAAGAAACACGCCTTTTCAAAATGCACGGTTTAGTGCCTCTTGCTTTCATGCAAATGAGCATGAGTCCCAGTTGACTCCACCCTTCTTTTCCGCATTCTACCGATAGAGGAAGAGGAGAAAGAAATGGAACCTGAAAAAGTTGAGGCAGAATAAAAGAGACAAAGACACCAATGAAATAAAATCAGCTGGAGAGAATCATAGAGCTGAGTTTTACTGCCCTGGTGCCTTCGGGTCCTGTTGCGGTGTGCGTTCGGGTTGAGCCACACAAGCCATGACACTATGGCCGCGGTGCCGCCCATGGACCAGCCCGTCTGATCAACCCGGGTCAGACCAACTGCAGACCCGGATGCACACTGGGACCTGCCAGAGAATAATGGCAGCTCTCTAAGCGGAGTTCGCTGTGACCAGTAGGTGGGGTTACCTGAGCTGGCGGGGTGGGAGGGGGTGGGGTATCCAAATGAATCTATGCATGTGACATAGGATGCATAGAAAATCCAAAACGAAGTGTTTCCATCCCCCTCCAATAGGAGATGGTTCAGGAGAGGAGGAGAGTGGATGTTTTTTTTTCATAATTTAAGGGACTCCTCACACAGACAACACATATTTGTGTTGTAAAGACATTAAAAAGTGCATTTTGCATGATATATCCCCTTTAAGTGCTGGTTGGCTCAAGTTTTCAAGATAAGTCTTGGGTCAAAATGTGAAATTCTTAGAATTAACAAGAGAATAGGTTTTACTCAAAAGGAATATTGGTCTTGGATCTACTTTAAAACACTGTCTACACATTATGATACATTCAGTTTACAGGTTTGTTGTAGCGAATATGTAGAAATCCATTGCATAAACCACCATATATGTGTAATAAAAATTATATATATTAAAAATATGAGCTAACCAGCACTTTTGTCATTTGTTTTCTGATTCATCTTATTAAAGGATTTAATATTTAGCACATTTAATGCCTGAAAGAGATACGTTCTAAAAAAAATTGGAGACCAGTGTTACATTAATGCTGATATATAATAATGTCATTGTAGAGAAGGATATTGTCGAGTCAGTGAAAGGTGCACAGGAACAGTCATGCTTACCTACGGCAGAAATGTAGACTTGAGCATCATACATGTAACCATACACATGAGAAATATTAGAAGAGTGTGTTTTCAACTAATGTCATACATTACTTCATGAAAGATATTCTCACTATAAATGGTGTGTGTTGTACAGTTGAAGTATGAAGTACCTTTAATCATTGATATAAATGTGATATGTTTTTTTATATATGCATTTTAGTTTGTCTTTTAGTTATTCCTGTATCTGGCTTGACTCTTTCAGGGCTATAACAAAGCTGTGGACTGGTGGGCCCTGGGTGTCCTTATCTATGAAATGGCAGCTGGCTATCCTCCATTTTTTGCAGATCAGCCTATTCAAATCTATGAGAAAATTGTGTCTGGAAAGGTAAGAAGCTATTTGTTAAGAATATTATTACCTGATTAGAATAAGTACCGGTACTATAGGTATATAGATTATTTCTTTTGCTGTTAATCTTACTATAAAAAATGCATTAAAAATATTGCCTCCAGGTACGATTCCCATCCCACTTCAGCTCCGATTTGAAAGATCTGTTGAGAAACCTGCTGCAGGTGGATCTGACCAAACGTTACGGCAACCTGAAGAATGGAGTCAGTGACATCAAGGGCCATAAATGGTTTGCCACAACAGACTGGATCGCCATCTATGAGAGAAAGGCAAGGCAACATTCATATTTGGTAGTAGCGTAACTGGCCGACGATGTAGAAGGAGAATGTTCACTTTTGGAAGTCAGTCAGAATGAATGAAGTTTGACATAATTAGATTAACTTTAAATGGTGATATCGTAGATCTAGCTAGCTAGCTGCTTATAGTTGATACTTCAATGAAATTGTAATGGCTTGAACAGTTTATTGGCCACTCTGTGTTTTTATGTAGTCCGCGATGTTCTGTAGTTTAATCTTTCTAATCTAATCTAATCTAATCATGCTTTGGCACCAAAACATAATTAATAAAAAAAAATTTAGAAATGAAATGGCTAAATCCTCCGACACAGTTGTGTAGTTTACTCTTCCTGTTGTAAAGGGCTCTGTGGCTGCTGCCTGAGATCGGCAGTATATTAATAAAGTTTGCTTTAAACTTCATTCATTCTGACTGACTACCAAAAGTGAATATTCTCCTTCTACTTCACCCTTTCCTGGCTGCTGGCAGTGTTGGCACCAAAGCATGATTAATAAAAAATTATTGATAAATGAAATAGCTAAATTCTCTGTATTACTTTAGCTAGCTAGCTAATGTGATGTTCGGTGATCCAGTCAGTGATGCTGCGGGAGTCTATTGAGTTGGGCGACCAATGAAATTAGTTCGGGACATGGTATATATATCAATCAATTTGTCGCCATCCTAGGGAAAAAAAATCTTGCTCCCTCGATCTATACATGTAATGAATAGGGATAGTGCGGTTAAAACACAAAAAGTATCGTCCCTGTTAAAACCAATTTAATTAGGTATTGATTTGTTAATATTGATTTTTAGGTTGTTGGACAATTTTCAGTAATTATGCTGTAAAAATCTTTTCATATTAGTCAGTATTGTCTCATGAAACGTATCTAAAGGGCTGTCCAAAATGTATGCTTTATGGTCATGACATGGATGGAGCACTGGTCTTGTATTGTTTCACTGCTTGTGTGTTCAGTGATTTTACAACAGTACAGTGAGAATGGCTATTCTCATTTGGAAATCTCCCAGCTCCACTGCTGGCTGCCATCTGTGCCACATGCCATTTAGCAGGATGACCGTGTGTTTCGATTAATCAAAATGGATATTTTGCTGAAGCTTAAACTCATTAATCTATTTATAGTGTTAATCTAACCTCAAATGCATCCCTAAATCTGCATCTTATTGGATGATTTTATTTTTCATAGCAGTGAATATAACATTGACAGTTATGACAGAATGGTTAGCACTGTGTTGTTGTAGTATTCAGAACAACATAATTATAAACTATGGATAAGATCTCTGTTAGCAAGCTAGCATGAAATATAACAATGCATATTTTTGATATTTTGCTTGAAAAGCTTTCTAAATGTTTTATGGGGAAGAAAGTTCAATGTTACACTTACAGAATACACATAGTAGATTTCGATGAGATGTAAACAGTTTTCATTGTTAATACGAAAATCTAGAGCACCCTTTAAATGATTAAATGATTCACAGAGTCTGTATTGAAGTGTGACCCCCCCACCCCTTGAGTGTAACTCCACCCACTGCATGTTTCTGAACATTGGTGCAAAGGTAGAAAGAGGCTGAGAGGAGGAAGATCAAGGGCTGGATGTCCAAATCTGGGACACATGATAGGAGTATTTCAGGGGCCGACCTATGACAGAGAACTGCAAAATGCCTGTGCAGAACCGTATGAGGCTCTGAAGGGGCTAGTTCTAGTATTTGTGTTAGATTTACCACCTCGAAGTAATGCCCGCCTCAGAAAAAAACGTATGGTGTTGTGTTACTATGCTGTTTTTAATACATTATTGAGGATTTGAAGTGACAAACAAATGAAGAGAGAAACAGTGGCTTTATACGGCAAAACTTCTACCACCATATGAGCCCAGTGGTTCCACAGAGGGATGAAGCACATTCAAATGTCAGAAAATAAATGAGGTTTCTCAGAATTTGACTGAGGTGGACTGAACACCTGATAAGGGATGTGAAGTATTTTCTTTGACAGTCAAACACTAGATGTTTAGTAAATAAAGATTTGCGGTATGTGGATTGACAACTTTGAGGAAACAGCACACACCTAAGGCATAATATTGGTGTGAGAAGAGTTTGAACATAATGTTCTGCTTTTCCTTACACCCACAGGGCGTAAGGAAATTCACAAAGACTTTAAAGATCAGATAATTTTAATTTGAATAGCCTTTATTGTCATTGGTTTCCCAAGAAAAATTTAACTGGCATACCGTATTTGCAAAAAAAAATAAAAAGATATGAGAGATAAATTAAAAAAAAACATAAAATAAATACACAGTAAGAGATGTAAGAGATAAAATTCACAATGCCATTAAAAATTGAACAGTAAGAAATCGCAGTGTGATGAGGATGAAAGGCTTATGGGGGTTATGAAGTGCACTTGTGCTTGTTTAAGGTAGAAATGGCTCTTGGATAAAAACTGTCCCAGAGTCTATTTGTCCTGCATTTGTGGGATCTGTAGCACTTGTCGGAGGGCAGCAGGTCAAAGAGATTGTGTCCTAGGTGGGAAGAGTCCTTGATGATGTTGGCACTGCTGTGGTAACAAGAGCAGGTGATGTCCTCCAGACTGGGCAGAGAGCAGCCGGTGATGTTCTGGGCCGTGTTTATGACTTTATGAAGGGCCTTCCTATCAGCTGCCGTTGACGGCCACCAGCAGCTTCTGGTCTAGGAAGTTTCTTCTGAGCACTCTCAGAAAATGGAGTCGCTGCCGGGCCTTCCCCACCACTGCTTTGGTATTAGTTCATCAGACATGTGCACCCTCTCCACACAGTCCCCATTGATGAGGAGTGGTGCTGGTCTGTGCCTTTCTTTCTGAAGTCCACAATGATTTCCTTGGTTTTTGTGGTGTTCAGTATTAGGTTGTTCTCTGAACACCATACTGTCAAATTCTCAACCTCATCTTTATACTCTTAAGTCATCACCTCCTGAGATGAGGCCAACCAAGTTGGTGTCGTCTGCAAATGTTGTTATTTTATTGGAGAGATGGGTTGGTGAGCAGTCAGAGATGTAGAGTGTGAAGAGCAGAGGGCTCAGTACACACCCTTGGGGGACCTAGTGTTTAGAGTTAAGGTGGATGACACATGGTGGCCAAGTTTCACAGACTGTAGATGGTTGAAGAGAAAGTCCATGATCCAATGGCAGATGGAGGAGAAGAGGCCCAGGTGAGAGAGCTTCTTCACTAAGATCTCTGGGATGATTGTGTAAAAGGCTGAGCTGAAGTCCAGGAAGAGCATCCTAGCGTAGCTCCTCTGGTGCTCCATTCCCTTTCTTCTCTCAATAAAGCAATTTGCCTGTGAAATATAAGCCTATGCAATTAAATAGCAAAAGCTTTAGTTCCAGATTTAGGAGGATTTAAGGTGATTTAACAATGATATTTTAGTTTAAGTGACAAGGTAGGCAACATTACAATTCCTGTATTTTTGTGTCGGGTGGGCATCCTAGCCAAATATACATGAAAAACAAATTTTCTGAATTTTCCAAATTTCCAAACATGTAGATAAGAAGTAAATACTGCAGCCCTAGTTACAGAGGGGTTGATTCAGTACTGCTGTATTGTGACTGTTGTTTTTACAATATTTGTTCAATAATTCCCTTTTTACGTACAGAAGAGTGTGTTGTGGACAGGGCTCATTAATAGACTCAAGTAAAAAAAAAAAAAAAAAAAAGTAAAGTTTACAGCTGGTTTGACTCTTTTTTCTGTAATTGCCAATTCCAGGTACAGTGCTGTACATTCTTTAAGTTATACTGTCTTGACCTTTCCCAGAAAAATAAGTTCTGTCTCTTTTTCTGTCTTGGTCTGTGTCCACTGACTGGAAGTGACAAATGAAATATAAATTCTGCTTAATGACATCAGACTTGCTCTTTTTTGCTGTCTTTTAGGTGGAAGCCCCATTCATACCAAAGTGTAGAGGCCCAGGGGACACCAGCAACTTTGATGACTACGAGGAAGAGGAAATCCGCGTTTCTTTAACAGAAAAATGTGCAAAGGAGTTTGCGGAGTTTTAGGATGTGAGAACATGGATATATCAGGGAAAAAAAGGGGATCTTTGCACTCTTCTAAAGACTTGGGATGGAGCAGAGACCATTGTTTTTCAGATCTACAACATAGTCCCTTCATTCCACAAGGCTGAAAGAGGTCGCCATGATCCTTGGGTGCCGATAACCTCTCACTGTCACATACACCTGCTATTAAAGCAGACACACCACTTGTTTCTTTTGTTTTCTTTTTTTTTTCTACCTACTCACCATTTTTGTTTTACTTTTCTTTTTTTTCTTTTTTTTTACTTTGAAGCAGTTAGTCTTGGATGTTGTAATCCCCTTTTAAAATGTGATATTTTTCAATTTATGAGGAAAAACTGCGACAATGGCCAATAATAGTCCACGCATGGTAACTGACTTGTCTGTGGCAGTTTGACACAGTTCTGTGGGTTGTAGGGATTTCCCTCTAGATGTCAGCGGTGTATATTAAATGGTCTGTTACAAGTCTACGTTACATAGGCTATTGTAAAGTCTTGGCCAGCTTTCAGAGGTAGTATTGTCCTATGTGCATATCATGTCCGTTTTGTAAAACATTTGAACACGTTCAGTGTTTTAAACCATGACCAAATAGAAATCATTGGGTGACACAAGAAGAGAGGTTTTTCCTTTCTTTGCTTTTGCCTTAGAAAGCCAAGTCCTCAGACTTCCACAGAAGCATCTATTCACTGTCTTCTTGGTATTCTGTTCCAGGCACAGCAAGCCATTGTAGAAAATGACAAACCTTGTTACATTAGTAAAATGCAGATCAAGTTGTTTGTTTGATCCTTTTGGGGTCTGTTAGTTACATGTAAAATTTGTCATTTGGTATCTTACTACTTTTTGTTGCTATGTCTAACATTATAGTCATATTGGCCCTAGATTTCAGGTCTGCTTATGAAGACCCTTTGTTACGAGTCTGTGGAACAATGTGACTTCAGTCAATGGAAAAGACTTAAGTGAAGTCCTTTTATGGGATTGTCATTACATGTAATGTAAAGTTGAGAAGCTCAGTGTGTAGTGCTGTGGCCTTGTGCCTAAGCAGTTTTGGTGAAATCTTAAAAATAAATGCAGAATTTATAATATAATAAAGCAATGATGTTTTAAAATTTTAATGAAATGGGGACACAAAACTACAACTTTACCATACCCCCCTTTTACCGCCCATGAAGAAATCTTTGTTTCATTCTTATCAAAGAATGTAGATTTGCCATTTATAGGTATGCATATTTGAAAGCTTGATTTCAAGGTACAGTTTTCCTCACAATACACTGGCTAAAATAAAGACTGCTCCTTTGTATCACATGTAACCCTGTTATTGTTAAGCTCATTACATTATACGTATAAGCATTATTTCATATATGTTTTTATTTATACACATTAGAGATGCTAATAAATTTTATTTTTAAAAGTGTTCATGTGCCACTTGCTTGTACCACTTGCTTATTGTTAAAATTGTTACACTATCTGTAACTTTTCTAACATTGAAGTAGTTGGGGAGATGTAGGAAGTTTATATTGATTTGATATATTTGCTTTGTAGCTAACATATTAATGTATCGATAACATTTTAAAAAGTTGTAACTAGCTTATGTTGTGAAAAGCCATAATTGAAGCATTCATGACCCTTTGATGTCGCCGTAGTTAGCCCTTGTCATTACAGTGGGTTTATGGGTAATGTAGTGCCAGAGCACACGTGGGTTGTGGCGTTACAGAAGAAACATGGCGGGACTAGAGTTGCTATCTGATCAAGGATACCGTTTAGATGGAAGAAAAGCAACCGAGCTACGGAAGGTCCAAGCCCGCATGGGTGTGTTTGCTCAGGCCGACGGCTCTGCGTATTTGGAGCAGGGTAACACTAAAGCCCTAGCTGTTGTCTACGGTCCGCACGAAGTAAGTAGCATCAAGCTAACCGATACAAACTACAGGGCTAATACCTGTTAATGTGTTTCATTAATAGGTGAATAATTCAGAGTTTCTTATATAAGTGCAAAGAGGGCCTTGTGTGAAATTGAGGGACTCCCTAACCCAAATGACAGTAGTTGTTCTGGTTACTTTACAATAACATCTCCATTCCCTTCTGTTTATACTGCTGTCACTTGGTTTATAAATGTGTTGTGTACCCTATTTGGATCACATTTAAGGTAAGGTGGGTGCTTTACATAAAACAAAAGCATTACAGCAGGGAAGCACTAAAAAGTATAGGCATGAAAAAAAATAGATAAAACAAATTCAAATTTAAACTTAAAAGAAACGGTGCAGGTCTGAAGTGATGAATAAAACTGTTTAAATGCAGCTGGGAACAGGTGGGTCTTTGTTCCAGGCATGTGGAGCTTTCGAAGCTGAATGCAGCTTCTCTGTGTCTGGTTCTGACTCTGTGGACTGACAAAAGCCCAGATCCAGATGACCTGAGGGATCTGGTAGGTTCATATTGTGCCATGTCACTGATACCCTAAACCATTCAAAGCTTTATAGACTAGCAGCAGAACTTGAAAGTCTATCCTCTGATGGACAGGCAGCCAGGGTAAGGACCTCAGTGATGGACGAATGTGGTCTGCTTTTTTGGTCTTGATGTAGACTCGAGTAGCACAGTTCTGAATGAACTGCAGTTGACTTTTTGGTAGACCTGTAAAGACAGCTACAATAATCAAGCTGACTAAAGATGAATGCATGGCCTAGTTTTTCTAGGTCTTGCTGAGATATCAGATCTTCTATCCTTGAGATGTTCTTCAGGTATAATAGGCTGATTTTGTGCATCAGCACCACAACAGTGGTTTGCACTTCTACAAAGGCCAAAATATAGAATAAAACATTTGCTAAATTGGTCTTTGAGACTAAGGTTCATTGGATATGCTCCAAATGTTTCTCAGAACTCACAAATATGTCTGTATTTAGATATGCTAAGTTGCTGGTGTAGTTTTGTCTAACTACCTGTTTTTCTCCTAGATGAGAGGTTCCCGCAGTCGGACTCTTCATGATCGAGCTGTCATCAACTGCCAGTATAGTATGGCAACATTCAGCACAGCAGAGAGGAAAAGAAGACCACATGGAGACCGCAAGTCCACAGAGATGAGCCTCCACCTGAAACAGACATTTGAAGCTGCAGTGATGACCCAGCTCTACCCACGTTCCCAAATAGACATCTATGTCAAGGTTAATTAGAAACTGTTGCATACCCAGATTTGATATGTTACGCAAATTAAATTATTACTAAAACATGCCAACCTTTTAATTTTCCAAACAGATTCTCCAGTCAGATGGAGGAAATTACAGCGTTTGTGTAAATGCTGCCACGCTGGCTGTGATTGATGCGGGCATCCCAATGAGGGATTACGTGTGTGCCTGCACTGTTGGATTTGTGGACGAGACACCTCTTGCTGACCTTTGCTATGCAGAAGAAAGTGGAGGCGTGAGCTCACTGGCTTTAGCACTGCTGCCCCGTGGTGGGCAGATTGCTTTGGTGCAAATGGATGCCAGGCTACATCAGGATCATCTAGAAACTTTGATTGATGCTGCAATGACTGCTTGTAAAGGTGTTAGCAAAGTGCTGGATGAGGTTGTGCGGCAGCATCTTCAGGAGGTCACAGTGCTCACTGGAGAGTGATGTACGATGGAGATAGAAACATCTAGACTATGCTTTCAGGTGCAGCTTGAAAAGTCTCACTGGACTTTGAATGAAGACACCTAATTACTAAGGAATCTGGAATTAATGGCTGCCACCAATGATGTTATGTTTATTTTTCTCTCGGCAGGTTTACAGTCGTCAATCTTTGTTGAAAAATGGGGCCAAGGAGGAACCCAGTTTTTTTTTTTGGAGTAAATCCTGATAATAAGGGAGCCTCAAATGTATTGTATGTAATTAGTTTTGTAAACATGTAAGACCTTGGCATACACTCTTGGTGTCTTAGTTTTGTTTGCATTCAGAGCATTTCCAATATATGTTTTAAATGTATACATATAAAACAAATAATTATTTTGTGAACCCAGTAAATTCCTTTTCTTGCTTACTTATGAGTTGGAGCATTTATTTAATCACCAAGTTTAAGACACAAGCCTAACACTGTTATCTGCTTTTAGCTATTTTATGTTAAAACAATTGTATATGTTTTATATTCTGTTTGTTAATTTGTATTGCACTGATGTTCTACATGATGTTCCTCATGATCAAAGATTTTTTATCTCACGGGACTTTCAACTTAAATAAATTAGCTTTACCCTTAATCTGAAACAAACAGTTGGACTATTAATAGAAATATACTAGTTTAAATGTATTATTCTGGTCATATCTGGGACGATTAATAAATCTTAAAAAATACAATTCATTCTTGAAAGTGTCAAAGCTGCAAGGCAAACATAGATTTTACTTTGTTTTTAGTACTGACGTGTCGTGCAATGCATGATTTAGGTGTAAATGCATACGTTGTGAACACAACCCAAATCTTAGTCATAAATATTTAATTTACAATTACATCAGTCAATTGATGCTTGATTCGTTTTGACCGGAAGTGCGTCCGTTTTGTTACTGCTCCGACAGAAACAAGGAAATAAACCTTTAGCAGGTGCTCCACTGGGACATAAACCCACCACCTTTCGAGGGTGGCTGTGACCCACTGAGCTCTGGAAACAGGTGTGTATTATTTTATGTTGTAAAATAATGTACAATGAATTAATAGCCAGCTCGGCGCCGTAGAGTAACTCGAAATAACGGACTTCACCATTCATCGACACCGGTTAGCTAGCAGTAGGCTAACCCCATTTGGGAATAGATACAGTAATGATTGGTGGAAATTTACCATTCTTCGGTGTGTGGATGTCTTGAGATGTCACGCTTATTAAAGACCGTAAGAATTCGATTAAAATATTTGTTATATATGCTGATGTTAGTTTTTTTTTTTTTTAACCATTTGGTTGTTTATAAACATGTAGTGTAGGTGGAGTTTTAGTTACAACTGCGCGTGTCGCTCCAGTCCAGTGTGTAAAAGCTGTCATATTTTTCTTTTACAGAACAACATGGGACTCCTGTCTGACCCAAACAGAAGGCGGGCTCTCATCAACCTCCTCACCCGCCTAAACGCCCCAATATGGTGAGTATAGGAGATGTCGATAGTGAAGAACTAAGATGAGGTCTGAGGTTAACACTGTTACTTTTATTCTGTCCGTCTTCTGATCCCTACCTCCACCTCAGTGTGGTCTGCTATATTGCTGGCGTTGCCTGGTTCATGGGTCTGGCCTTTGAGCCCTTCACTCTGCGGACTTACATGTCCGAGAACGCAATGGGTTCTACGATGGTGGAGGAGCGTTTTCCAGCAGGAGAGAGGGCACTGGCCACGGGCAGAGAGTTCGCAGCTCATAAAAAGAGAGCTAGGTAAGCAACACAAAAGTACAAAGAGATTTTAGACTTACATTTAATCAAAGTAGCAAACAGGAAGTATACTGATTTGTACAAAATATTGTTATGATTATGAACAACCTCAAATTAGCATGCTTTTATTTATTATTGTTATATGTCTATCATATATTTACAGCAGGTAAAAAATTAATACATTGACTTTGTCAATTTCTAAAGATCAATTTTCCATATGTTTTCTCTCATCTAGAGTAAAATAGAAGTACTTTATTGATCCCACAGTTGGGAGATTTCTTTGTGACAACAGCAGCATTAACATATAGGTAATACAGACAAACAGTGGGGGTGCAACATCATTAAAGTGCCATAGTAGTGCAAAGTACAGTAGTACAAAATGCAATTACAGTATTTTTTGTTATTTACAGAAAGTGCATTGTTCACAGCAGCAGTTAGACATAAGGGAACAAATTATCTTCATTGCACTGTATTAGACATTTCTCACAAACCTCATATAACCTCATCATAACATAGGTCTATTTACTACAATGGCACTATAAGTTGTGTCTTTCCACTGCTGTGTTTTTCGATTTTCAACTGTTTCAAAACTCAGTTTTCCATTCAAAATATTTTTGCAGTGTGAAACCTGAATCACTTGACTATTAAAAAAAGATGTGTTTATATTCTGACTGCTCCTAAGATTTGGAAATGTTTGTCAGATATTTTTAATAATCAGTCTGTGCCATAAAAATAATTGAAATATCATACACAATCCTGTAGGTATGAACAAAATAGGACGTTCAGCCTTGGTTTGCCACTGAAGATAATAATCTCTGCATGTATGCTGTTTGTGTCTTTGTAGTGGAATGCCAGTAGATTGGCTGGTGAAAACTATGCAGTCTCGAGGGTTGGAGGTTTTCACTCAAAGATTCTCTCGCACCCTACCCTTCCCCGATGAAAACAAAGAGAGATATGTGAGAAAAATACATATTTATGATGGTGCATCATGGTCACATTTCAGTTTTCTTGCTAAGAACACTATGTGTATAGTTTGCTCATATTATTTGGTTCATATTCTCCCCATTTCTCCTCTGACTCTGTGCCATCTTATTTGCAGATGGTGAATGGTACAAATGTATATGGGATCCTTAGGGCCCCAAGAGCTCCTAGGACTGAAGCATTGGTGCTGACTGCTCCCTGCAGCCCAGGCGATGACAACAACCAGGCAGTGGGATTGTTGCTTGGTTTGGCCCAGTACTTCAGGAGTGAGTGTCACCTTCAAGTCTGCAGTGGCTGCTTTTTTAACATAAAAATGCAGGTTCACCTCAGCTGCAGTGCTTCAGATCTATTGAAGTCTATTCATTACAAGCAGTTTTATTATACTTCTTAAATTGAATGACTACTTTGTTACTGAACAGATCAGATTTACTGGGCCAAGGATATCATCTTCCTTGTGAATGAGCATGATCTGATTGGTATGCAGGCCTGGCTGGAGGGTTACCACCACACCAACACCACAGGTAATTAATTACCTGTGCTCATTCAATTATTATGCACATTTCTGCATCCACCCTTAACCCTGTTAATGCATTCTACTTTTGTCTTTAGGCATTGACTGGTCACCATTGCAAGGCCGTGGAGGTTCAATCCAAGCAGCCCTATCCCTAGAACTCAGCAGTGACATCATTACCAGTTTGGATCTCGTACTGGAAGGTCTCAATGGTCAGCTACCCAACTTGGATTTAGCAAACCTTTTCTATGCCTTCTGTCAAAAAATAGGAGTCACTTGCACTATACAGGGAAAGGTAATGACCCCTTTTTTCACTCCATGTATGTAATAACTACAACAGGTGTCTATTTTGTGATAGTTGCATGTGTTTTCACTCTTATCGGTGCAGCTGCAAAGAAATGACTGGGATAGTGTATCAGGCTATAGTCATGCTGTCCAGACCATGATGCTGATGGTAATGAAGCAAGCCAGTGGCCGACCCTGGGGGGACCATGGCCTTTTTTTACGATACCACATCGAGGCTGCCACCATTAAGGGTATTAACAGCTTCAGACAATACAAAACAGATGCCACCACCATTGGAAGGTCAGAACAAATTACTTTTCTTATTAAGAATTTAATCCTGAAAGTGATATTTAATTCCTTTTTCTTTTGTTAATTATTATTCCATAGACTCCTGGAAGGAATGTATCGTAAGCTGAATAACCTCTTGGAGCGCCTGCACCAGTCCTATTTTTTCTACCTTATGCCATCCCTGTCTCATTTTGTCTCCATTGGCTACTACATGCCAGCATTTGGCCTACTCACTGTTATCCTCCTTCTTCGTGTATCCTCTTGCAATTAGCAAGTTAAATGCAAATGGAAAGGTTGTTGAATTGTAAACAGTACATCTATGTGATTAAATTGTGTCAGTGTGGTTTGTTGTTGCTCTTAACTATTAATCAGGCCTTAGACCTTTGGGTTCAACTATCAACTCCACCAGTAAGAACAGAAGATGGTATTGCTGATGTGGAACAGGTCACACACCCTCCTCCTCTAATAAAACTTATTCCAAAGGAAACTATATGCTTGTATACTAAAAAAGATGCTTTCCTTGCAGGTGAATACAGAAGTGCTGTCTGTGCTGACTCCTCTGGTGATCAGCCATTTGACCGGAGCTGCTCTGTACTTCTTCCCAATCCAATTTCAGGCGACGGCTGTGGAACACTTCCTGGTATCTGAAAGTGAGGCTGTGGTCCTGACAGCTATTGCTATTTATACAGCTGGCCTTGCTCTGCCCCATAACACACACAGGTACATACGGACACCTGCAACACCCTGATTTAGATAGATTAAAAGGCCACTTTTCTCAAGTGTGAATTGATTGATATAATAACAGCATTACATGTAAATCAGATATTATAGTGGTGTATTCATTCATTCACTTGAATTTTATAAATAGTTGAATTTAAAAGTCCTTCGGTGTTATGTAGGGATGAGTACTATGCAGGTTTTATTTTTCTAAAAAATCACGAAAAAAAACCCCACCCGATTTGTTAATTCAAGTTGTTTCATCTGGTGACCTTTTTTTTTTTTACACTTCAGGTGAATGTGCTTTTTCAGTTGTAAATGGCAAATAGTTTTACAAAATAAATATTTTTTTTTAACTCACTTTTGTTTTCATATAGGAATAAAACCATAATCTGAAATTCCTCATAACATTGACAAAAAAATGGAAACTTAATTTTTTGTCTATATCCCCACCCTTCTCAATGAATACAGAATTTATAGGAGTTGAAAAGGATAGGATGAAGAATTGATTATCTTAAAAACAAAGCTGATTTTTTTTTTTTAAATCAGTCTTTCATTTTAATTTCCAGGGTTTTTTTTGTTTTTCATTTACACATGGCCTAATTGGGGGGAAAAGAGTTCCCACCTGAATTTAATTAAACATGTAGATAAGATTGGGGAGTTACTGCAGTGTAGTGAATTTTCTCATGGGGATCAGTGAAGTTTATCTGCCTCTCTAGATCTCACATCTCATTTCACTTCTATCCACCAGTTGGTAGAGAACATAATGATCGGACAGTGTTTCAATGGAAAAAAAAGTGGTCTGACAAGTAGGGATGTAAGAAAATATTGGTTCTTTAATATATCACGATATTTTATTACAAAATACTGTGTCAGTATTAAAAAGTAATGTACTAATATTTTTAGGCATCTCTTCAAATGTAGACATGGTGGAGGTTTAGTTTTATTTTTCTTTGTCATCTATATATTATTTACTATAATTTAATGTTGTCTCACTCAAAGCATCCCGAAAGCATTTTTTACTGTCTTAGAGAGTTCCTTTGTTGGGACTGTACAAAAATAATGTTAGTGTTAATTATAAACTAATAGAATATGAATATTTGAGCAGGTTCTTATACTGTAGTGTCCGTAAAACATAAGTTAAGGTTTACGTTTTTAGAGGACATTTTTGTGATAAAGGTTTAGATCCTGTTCTGATCAAATAAAAACGTGTAGTATTTGTGAATATTTCTGGTGTAATTCAATTCTTCCAGGAAATAATAAAAAAAAAAGTCTTAGAATCATGATACACCGTGATCTACCATTGTCATTTTTATCATATCGCCATATTTTTGCCAATACACACTCCTACTCACAAGTCCAGATTGACCCTGTTCCAGAAGGGTGAGTACATTGGGTTGAGAATAGAGGTAGATGAAGTGATTACCCATCATGTCTAGAGCCTACCTACAGTATAAGGCTGTGGTTGTGTCAGTTGGTCAGGGCGAGGATCAGCAACATTACGATGTGACTCAAGACATGAAATAATACACTGCTCTGAAGTGACTGTTCAAGGGCTGAATGAGATGAAGGGAGAGTCATTTTCAGAATACTCAGAGGGATGCTCTTTATCTTTTGCAGGTTGCTGTCCAGCGAGGGGCCGGGGCAGGACTGGAGGGTGCTGAAGCTCATAGCTGTGCTGTACATGGCTGTGCTCCTGGGTTGCACTGCCCTCATTAACTTTTCTCTAGGCTTCATCCTGGCTCTCACCCTGGTGCCCATGGCTGCATTTATCACACCCCAGAGACCAAAGTAAATCAAACCTACACATATCTTTCTTTCGCCATTGTATCCATCATCCCAACCTGTTACTGACATCGTTTGTGTGTCTTCTCCACTCAGGGTTCTGTCAGCCTTCATCATGGTACTTCTCAGCCCAGCCTGCACACTCCTCTTTTTGGTCTTCTTTTTCCAAGAGTTGCAGGAAATGCCCATCAGCTTCTTAGATGGTTGGATGCTCTTCCTCTCAGTTATCTCACAGGGCATCTTAGACCACTCGCTCTATGGCTCTCTGGTCTACCCACTTATATCCTTGATGGTCTATCCTTGTTGGCTTCTTTTCTGGAACATCCTCTTCTGGAAGTAGATGTCAAAGGAGGAAAAGAAGAAAAAAAAACCTGAAGTATTTGCAGGTTTGTCATCAGTGGTGGAAGATCCAGAAAGACTTAAATCCACAGGAGATGAGTATTTGTTCTTGGCATGAAAGTGCTGGAGTGACTTCAGTTTTGGACATTTGTTGGCATGGTAACGTTAAGTATCTTACATTATGGAGGAACTTTCAGAAGGAAGTTTTAAACAAAGAAAATTTGACTTGTTTCTACTTCATTCTTAGAGAAAGGTGATTGGTTCTACAAGTTATTTCACACTTTGGCTGCTCTGTGTTAAAAAAAAAAAAAAAAAAGGGGGGGTTAAACTTCATGTGTGTCTTTTTGATTTTTGTGGTATATTAATTAAAAACAGCGCAAACCAAATTTCCAAGACAATGAACAGAAGTTACTGAATTGTGAACATGCTGACCTTGGAAATTTAAGTTGTCACTTAACTTAACCACTGCACTGTTTTTGTTTTAGATAATTTCACAAGCAGAATGGCAATGTGTGAGAAGCCAGTGGTGGGCCTTTGACATTTGTAGCGCACTCACTCAATTGAACAAGGCCTAACTACATTTAAAGTTTCATACTTCTTTTGATAACATTCTTTAAAATGTGTATTTGTTATTTATAAATGCCAAAATAAAGACTGGAAAGTTGTGCTTCGTTTTCAATATCTTACAGATCAAATATGTGCCTACATACCTCAGTAAATGCAGACGTCAATAATAATTTTCACTTTACTTTTGAGAAAATAGCTCTAAAATGGCAATAACAGTCATTTGCAATTCTCCTGCTCAATAGTTTAAAAGTCAGCTTTTATTCATTTGCCTAAGGTGCCGTTCTACAAATGCAATAGAGCTGTAGAGGCACAAAAAAAACTGCATTCATAGCAACTTTTCCATCCACACCAAAGAGAAACCTGACAAAACAATGCTTTTCTTCAGTTTGATTATGTTTATTCAGCTAATGCATTTTTTTAAAACGGTATTATGTACTGAAAACAGATCCTTCTATTGCTGTCACAGCTCAGAGGGAATCAAGTAAAATTCAATTGTTAAAATGTACATCAGTTGCTCAATGCATCTTCAAAAAATAATACACTCAATACAATGTTATAAAAAAATAAAAGCACTTGACAAACCCTGTAAACGCAACATACCGTCTTCCAAACCATGGCTTCCTCTATGTTTCCATTACTTTTTGGCACCATCAAATAACACAAACAAGACAGGGTATTCTGGTACAAGGCTTTACCTTTCATCTCTTGTCACAGTCATCAGAAACTCAAAGGATGACATTCCCTCATCTTCAGCTGCAATACAATGCAAAGAGCTCCTCATTCATCCTCCCCCTAAAATAAATATCAGGTTGTCCGTGTTGTTTGCACCACACACATACCTTTAAAATAAATAAAAGGAAGTCTTGCCAAATTCAGATGTATGTCATGGACATGTCCATATTAATGACTAAAATCTTTCACTGCAGGTCATTGTCTGAACACTGGGGCCAGTGCAGCTCTTTTTCATGCTACAGTGCTTCAAACCCCCCTGTCTCGAGCAGCCAGACAGCTGTGAGGACTCAGTGCACTCAACAGTCACAAAGTGTGTTCATCTCAAGATGTGTGTGAGTTAACTGGTAGAATGAGCATTCTCACTGTATGTGTATGCATGTGTGTTAAAGTGTGTGAGTGATGGTAACAACAGTGACGCTGGGCAGTCAGCTGCTGCTTAAACTAGGCTCTCCTCGATCTTCTCTCCTTCCTTTTTCCTTTGAGAAAAAGAGTGAAGGAGGGGGAGGGGGGGTTAGGTATCAGAACTAGCAGGTCAACGACTCCTAGATATCAAGTAGTACCTGCTGGATGCAGCTCTGCTTGTGTGTGTCTGGTCTGGCTGTAGCACAGATCTCACAGCCAGGACGGGACGGCTTGTTGATGAAAGTGCAAGAAGGACAAGCCCACTCCGTCTGTTAAGAAGAAGAAGAGCGTCAACATTAGATGACCAACTGAAAACACGAACAGGTTTATTTTCTTACAGAAACAAACTCATGTTAAACGCATATGAAGAATTTAAAAGCATAACATGACCATTGACCACTTTGAAAGTTCCCCTCAATACAGTTACAGCTACACCTGGAAATTGGAAATGTGTCGAACTTTATGGATCTTTGTCTTTTGTAGGTATTTAGGTATGCAAATACTGTGACATATTTGCTCATGCACACCAATGCAATTTGTACCCCAACATTTTTTTTTTTTTTTTTTTTAAATGCACCGTTGCCACATTGTGGACTCAAGAACGACACATGAAGCAGCCAGGAAACCCCTTTAATATTTACTTCTATTCCATATACTCAACTGATACTGACAGACCTATAAACAGTACTGGCAGATATCGATATACCACACTAGATAGTTTCTGCAACTCTTTTCTTCTACTTACTACCTCTCTTTTGTTAAAACACTCCAACACAACCTTCTCCAGAACAGGTTACATTACCATGGAAATTTTATCCAGTAAGAAGTAAAAGCACTTTTGTGAACCAGAAATCACCTCACTAATCCTATAATCTTTCCTGTGCCCAGATGCTAGGTTGCCATTTTTGCTGCAGTAATGTATGGCTCTTTTTTTTTTTTTTTTAATTATTATTAATATTAATGCAGCTGTGAGGTGGCACAAGAACAAATTATGTTATGGAAACATTAACTCATTCACTACCAGGCGAATGAGAAGAGAATATTGACTCAGAATATAGTCATAATATATACATTATCCTATATAATATTTTTGAGATTATTTTTGAGATGCATTCATGCATGAAAAGTGCTATACAAATAAATTTATTTATTATTATAGTATAACTAGAAAAGCACTCAGAGAGCGCAGTCCTCTGCCAAGGTAGATACCCCCAGATCACCACCAAAACCTAATAATTTCTAGATTTCCCCATTACCAACCTACCCTGAAAATGTCATTAAAATCCGTCCATAGCTTGAGTTATCTTGCTAACTAACAGACAAACAAACTCCAGAAAAAACATAATCTCCCTGGCAGAGGTAATAAAAGACTAAGACTACATAAATATGGCACCCATGAAAATAAAGTGTAGACTGTTCATTTCAAGTTGAATTGACGCCGAAACACATCAACGGCAGTGAATGAGTTAAGGATAACTTAACTCTATGGATGAGCGGACAAATGTCCCCAATAAACAACACATTCTGTTTGTGCAGCCACTTTTTGAATATTCATTGGAAAACTTTCTGTGTACGACGACATTCTCTGCTGTCTGCTCAGAGCCATTGATGATGCATCGACCTCAAACAACTACACCAGCTGCTGCATCACCACAAACCAAGTCAAAACTAATACACAAAGACTCTGCAAAACAGATGAGATAGTTTCTGTATTAAACATAATTTACACATAATGCACAAATGTTATCAGCTGCTCTGAGGTGACAGTTACCACCATTACATTATTATATATTGAATAATTTCCAGTTCAAACTCATATTTTTCTCATAACTTGTTTGGAAATATTCTTACCCATCTTGTGGGCTTGTGAACTTCCCTTCTGGAAATTATTTGGACTATTAAAGACAGAATAATAACCAAGAAAAAAAAACTGACTTCCTCAAATGACACCTAAACACAAAACAAAAGAATCACATTTTCCACTTTAAATACATCACAAAACTTAATTGTATACTTCTATATGAGGTTCAGCCATTGCTTGTTAAACTTTTAATCTAAAAATCCCTCTATTCCCATTTAATGACCGTCTCCAGGAGTGCAACCTGAGAGTAACTTACCTGTGTTTTATTGGCTTTGTTGGTTTTATCGTTTAGCTGCAGATTCTCTATGTCAAGGACATCTTTAATGTCGCCTGGTCTATCACCTCCTGCACCCGAGCTGCCTGCAGTTGATGAAAACGACAAATGTTGATTTTAAGATTAACATTTTCAGTGCAGTGATTAACATCCTGCAGTGATTTTCCCCAAATGCTTGTCTTTAAGTTAAAGGTGTTTTCATGCATATCAGATATAGAAGGTCAATAAAACATTGCCCGTTTCATACACAACAAAAGAGAAAATATATGACCCTAAAGTCAACACATTTTATAGCTAATAAAATACATGATCTTACTCTGATGCTTTTATTTTATATAATGAGGCTGTTGGAAGTGATGGCTAGGGGTAGAACCTCAAATGCCCCCAATCCTTAACCAGACAGCTGTGATGTGAAGCATCCCCAGGTCATGACCTTTCATTTGGATTTGATTTGAAGTCAATCAGATAAATAGTTTCAGAGATGTTTAGTGGTTTTAAACTTTTGAGCAGCCCCTTGTGGGCAATGTAGAAATGGTAAGTCATCAGAAATGTTATCAGTTCTTCCTCTCCATGGTATTCATTGATATGGAAACTTTAATTTTCTAAACCGAATATCTTTCAAGTTATCGTATTAACATGAAGGATATCTGGCGGCAACAGTCAGGCTGAAATTCCATTCGGGGATATAATAATGGTGAGTGTTAGTTCCACATAACCAGAACAACTGTGTACTAGTGTGGAGCAACATAACCAAAAATGTATATCATAACTTGTTTGTTTTTTTAATTTTGGTCATTTCATGATATGTCCCCAACACATTTTTTATTAATTTTCTTTATGTACAGTGTATGATGAATGCTCTGATTAATGAAGACTTTGACTGGCTCCAAAAATTAATAAAATGCATGATGTAACTACTAAGCATGCTACAGAATGTAAAAAAAAAAAATTATCTGTACGTAAAAAACTGATACATACGTGTCCAGAACTACATACTTTAATACTATAAATTTACCTAAAATAGAAAATACTTTTAATCTAGTGTTTCAATGAAAATAATGAACTTGAGTTATTTGACACGCAGTAGCAGCACCACATCCCTACAATGGTAAACAGTAACTGCACTTGTAATGCCACACACAAAGTTAAAAGTAATTCATGAGAAATAGTCTCTTAACAGGGTTTACTTCACAGTACATTCTGCATATTAAAAATGTTCTGCATACTGAAGCATTAAGGCTGTGGTTCCAACTTTGGAATGGAGGTACATGGAAATTTTAAACCACCTAAACATCGAACCCTTAACATAACTGTCCACGAAAATCAGCATACAACATTTAAATACAATCATCAAGATTTGATATGAAAATGTTTTAATACTTTTATAGAGCAGTTTAAAATAAAGAGAACTAGTGTTGACCCACCCTGGTTGTTGTGGGGTAGCCTTGAAGGCAGAGTGCTGTAACCCCTCCAGTCTTGCGAGGTGGGACCATTGCCAGGGGCCAGAGGTGGGGCAAGAAGGGCGCTCTCCAGGTCCTGCTGGAACAGCTGGCGTGTAATTCGGGCTTGGCGGGCAGATATCAGGTAGAGGTATGCAGTGTCTCCATCCTTCTGCACGCCGTAAGAGGCCAGTGACCTCGGCTCTGTACACAAGCACTGACCGATCACCCAACGCTGCACACGCGGATGGAAGCCGTACTCGAGAAACACCTGCAGAAAAATTTTCAGCCAATAAGGTTTGGAGACACGCTTCATGCTAAGTTGCAACACATTTGACAGGTTAATGTCTCACCTGTTGCTTGAGTGCAGCCACCGTCATGTAGGGAAACACTTTGACTGTGACACAACAGGATGATGACACATCCTCCACAACCACAGATAAACTGAAAGACAGATATGACGGATCAATATGAATAATATGAGAACCTATGAGTCACCGTCACCTATCATGTCTCACCTAATCTCTCCATCGGCGTAGTTCTTCTCAGACAGCTGAATTGTCAGCGCTGCTTTTTGACGAGCCAAAGAGGACGCGTGTTGTGAGGCGGCTTGAGCGTCACCTGCTTCAATTGCCCTCGTGAGCTCTAGGCACAGCTCCTCTATAGCAAAGAGGGAGCAATCAAAAGTGACATCTTTTAAGAGCATGTTAAGAGCAAAGAAAGAGGAAAAGTTAAACAAGATACCCACCAGTGAGAGGCAAAGAGGCTGAGCTCCACGGCGCCATCGCTGTAGACGTGTGTGTCTGAGTGCCATCTGATTCACATGTGTTGATATTTGCAACTGTCGGAGGGAAAAATACATCACATTTAAAACACCTAACTGTCAGCACCCTTTCATATTAGACTTAAATATTTATTCAAGCTACACTTTGCTGATAAAAACCTGCCCTGCTCACCATGTGATTAGCAGAATAATAACACTTATGAAGGTTGTGGTCTGATTTTAGTTTCAGAGTTTGGTTTCACTCATACATCATTTTCACTGAAAACACATTATTTTACTTTACCAAACAGCAAGAGGATTTGGAAAATTAATGATTCAACTGTGAAAATGATGAAGTCATTGAATCCTTTAATTATGTGTGAATGAAAAAACATGAAGGAAGACAAAAACTAAATGCTAGCATACCCCTGTGTGCCTCTCTTAGTGATGACATCACCACTGTGGCCCATTCCTCAGCTTCACGATCACAGCGGAAGTTGAAACGGATGCAGTCATGGGGCGGAGCAGCAAGACGCATCTCATGGCAGCGAGCAGACTTGACCTCATACTGTACCGAGCGCAAGTCAAACTCTGCAATAAACTGCAGGTGAAAATAAAAACAGTCAACCTTAGTTTAAAGGGTTTGTCCTTCTGGAAGGATGGTGGGGAAATGTACAACCTCACCTTCTAAACATAGAAGGCATTTAAAGTAGAACTTATAAAATGCAATTAATTACATGAGAGAAAAAAACAATTACAGATGTTCCTTCTTAAAATTGTATTAAAAAATAACCCTGGGGAATATAAAAAAAAGAGCAAATGTTGTTGTAACCTCCTCTTGGCTTAGAAAATCGTGGGTGTAAAACACAATTCAGTATGAAAGACTATTATAGAAAGATAAAAACGGAAATAACCTCCAGCCTGACAGTAAACTCCTTCAAAACAAGTCAATTTGGCAGCACAGAGATTTTAGAGCATAATCTGTAACATTCACTGCAGCAATGACAGGAGTCATTCGAGCAACATCATCGAAATCTGTAGTGGCAAGACAAAAACAGCAAAGAGGGATTTACCTACTGCTTTAAAATCAGCCACAGACATAGGACTGTGTAGCACAAGTCTCCCAGCATAAAAACTCAGAAACTACAAAGCGCTGGGATCAAGGTGCAAGCATCTAAATCAAGCAGAATCTCAATTGTCAAGGGGAAATCTGCCCAACTTCAGAACAGAAGTGTATTCCACATGCGTCAGATTTCAGGAGCCAGTGTATTTTGAATCTGACAAACATAAACACGTTTGAGAGTAGAAACGCAGAGAGAGTGCAAAGTAAGGTCAAAACCAAACATGAGGGTTAATGGCTGGGATTGATGTGGTGTCAATCACCATTATCTCTGAAAAAAGAACTTGGTCTTATTTTAGTTCGAATACAAGTGGTGCCCATCACAACAAACCCCACGCCCTTGCACACATTTTAATTGAATTGCCCCTTTTCTTTTCATTGTAAAAACACATTTTTGGTTATTCTGACATTTGACCTACACTCACTAAAATGTAATCTATTCTGGACCACTTTGCATGTTTCCTGAAAATGTCATGGATATCGGTCCAGTAGTTTTTGCGTAAAGCTGCTGCAAACAGACAGACAAACCGAACCAAAAACAATACCCCTCTCCCAGGGGTGGGGTAATAACAGCAATGTGAGTAAATAGGTTAATTGATGTATATACTCATATAAACAACTAGCTGCAAAGGCTTGTTCAAAGCAGTTAAATAATTACAGTGTTTTCTGAAACAGAAGGTAATAATTTAAAAAAACAAAAACAAAAAAAACGGATGAAAAAGACAAGCACCTTTGGACTTTATAGGGAGGATGCGAATAAGTTGGCACCATAGGTCATGGCTATTCAATGGTAATTTTACCTTCAATAGTCTTGTGTCATAATAAATCTGACAGTTTAACAATTAAACAAACCTAAATTGTGACGCTGTTGCAATTGACTCAATAATCAGCCACTACAGACCTGCTCTTCAAACAGAAATATAACCAGCTACTGTAGGAGATTGCATTTAGCTTCCTCATATCTTTACTAGATCCCAAATACTTACATTTATTAATAGTCACTGTATATATGTTATTACATTTTAACATGTGAACAACTCCATATTTTGATACTTACAGTATTTTTTTTCCATGCATTTTTTTTTTACCTTTTACTGTTCAACAATTTTGAGCATTTGTTCTGTGAGAGGTGTAATACTAAATTCATTGTGTTGACTTAAACATTTTGACTGGGTAATGACACATTACCCAATAAATGCAGAGACATTTCACCAATTAACACAACTGATACCTTGTTTGTGGCAAGAAAAGCCAGTATGATACATTTTCTAAGGATTGCTGTTGTTTCTGCTAGGATAATTCAAGTGTTAGATCTACGAACCAGTTCATTTGTCTTTTCCATAAAGTGAATAAACTACTTGCTAGACGCAGGTTGAACATGTGCTGATGTGGTGGCAAAGGATCACAATAAATGCTTGTGACATCTGTGTAGAATGTGGGTATGTGGGTTTCAAAAACTTCCTGTTGAGCGGGGTATTCTGCCACAGAATTTTTTTAACATCTGCTTCTGGCATTACTTTCACAAATGCATCTAAGAAACTACTGTGATGATACAAAAAGGTAGTAGTAATTATTTTGTGTGTGTGTATACATACATATATATATATATACACATATACATATACACATATACATATATACATATACACATATACATATATATATATATATATATATATATACATATACACATATACATATACACACACATATATATATATATATATATATATATATATATATATATATATATATATATATATATATATATATATATATATATATATATATATATGACAAAAACAAAACTGTAGCCAGTGATTATCTCTAGAACTGAAAAGTGTGGGGAAAATGTCCACATTTTGACATTCAGACTGGGAGATGCCATGGGTTTCCCCCTAACACAAATGATTTTCAAAACAGTAGTGACATAGTAAAGATGGAAAAGACTGAAAATGTAAAAAACCCCTTTTAACTGCAGTATGTGAAACTTAAACAGCAATGAGAGCATTTAGTTCTTAAGTGATGTAATAGGTATGCGATATCAGCTCAATATCAATAAGGTGATGTGATATAGTTCTTTTATCCTAAAATCTGACCCCAAGAACCTGCAGAAGGTCTGCATGTGCAGAGCTGAGTGCACCATAAAATGGCGTGCATAGGCCCACACAGCGATGTAAATTAACTGGGATTTTGTCAGTGGACTCAGTGTTTCTAAACACATAGCGACAGTACATCCCGTTAACATACATGTATACGTGTATAATCTCACCACACTGCGGTTTCCGCTCGTATCTCGCAGCGCCAGTCGAAACTCTCTCCGGCCCTGCTGGGGTCCATGCTGAGCTGGAGCCGCAGAGCCTCGCTGCCGGCTCCGGGGAGGCAGAGGGGTCGGATCCCAGAATGGCACACCGAAACCCGGACTGACATTAAAACGGTACAGCAGCAGGCTGCCGGCGCAGGTCCACCACACGCAGCTTGTTGAGACGATGAGGGTACCTGGGCTGGAGGAGCCCAGCCGCCCGAGCTGAGAGCCATGTCGGTAACAACAGAGGCGGAGGGAGGGAGTCTGAAACCCCGCGGCAGGTGTTACTGCAGCCCGGTGCTACCGTCTGGTTTATAAGCTCCACCTGTGTTTTAAGACAGTTAATTTCTCCGCGGGCAGGCTGTGGTCTTCTCTTCGCCTCGCCAATTCTTCCATATCTACCCGAACCAGGCAGACACGGAGCGAAAGAAAAACAAAACAGGAAGTAGAGCAGTACGTCTCTTATTTATGTCCGTCCAGCAACAAGATCACAGAGACGTCCGACCTCAGAGGGTACAGCTTGAACAGCACTAAAAAGGAAGGTAACTTTCTCCCATGTGCTTATTTATTTATGTATTTATGACGATTAAAAACACGAAAAGCACATTGTCTGAGGCTCTGCAAGTATACTAGGGTAAAAGGGCAAGGCGGGTTTAATTATATTATATTGCACATTCAAGGTACTTTATTTTAAACATTAAAAAACATTACAGCTGCAATCAAACGTATAGGCATGAAAACAGATAAACATATAAAACCAGAGAATGTCAAATAGTGCATTTTTAAAAGGCTGGTGGTTGATATTAACAATTTAAAAACACTGGACCCACATTGTATGCTGCTTGGTATTTCAAACTGCTTTATCAATGACAAATATAAGGGAAAGTTGTAAAGAATGTTAATTTTCTGTGCCAGAAAATGTATTTTGTTAAATTGGATAACTGATAAACCCCCTCCAAGGACACAATGGCATAATGTTATTATAAGTATATATCTTTCGACTATTTGACGTGTAAACTGCATGAAAAGGAGAATATCTTCCATAGAATATGGCAATCATTCATGTCATTCATAGGAATAAGGATTGAAACCATTTTGATAAGAGGATTTATGTAGGGGACTGGAAAAGAAGGAGAGGGGGAGGAAAGGGAGGAGGGGAGCAAGGGGAAGAGGAAAAAGAAACAAAAAAAAACTTATTTAATTTCCCCTTTTTCCCTTTCTTGCTTCAATATTTCAACTGGTATTCAATGTTTAATATTTAATTTCATATTCCCTTTTTTAAATTATCTTACTTTATTCCGTACTATCCAAGAACTAATGAGCCTATGTCTGACTGTGTGTGTGTGTATATGTATGTTTAAGTATACGTGAGCTGAGTCTTGTTTTGTATGTGCTTGTAAAATTAAATGAAAATAATATTTAAAAAATAATAGCTTCAAAACAGACTGCTAAAAGAAAAATAGAGTGGAACCTGGCAGTAAGTAGAGAGTACACAAGTTAATAAGTAACATTTGTCCCATATTTGTCTTGACAAATGTGTGACGTAGCTCACTGGTCTGAGACAAAGTGACCCTTTTCACACTAATGTCTGACTAGTAAGAGACCAGTCTCTATGTCTCTGTGTCACTATGAAGAATCGAGCATACCAGATAATGAGGCAGCTTACACAGGTACATATATTTCTACATCTTTTTTTTTTTTTTTTAATATATGTAGAATACATTTTCACACCTGTTGTAAAAAGGTGAATCTTCCTCACAGAGGGTGAGGAAGCCATACAGAGAAGTGATAGATATCACCTGGGGTGACCCACAAAGGGGAGGCCTTAAACCTCTAACAGTTGTGCGACAGGTAATTTGTTTGTTAAGACCCATCTATTGCATGTATGAGCTTACAATATTTGGAATAAAACTATTGTCTAACACAATGTAATCACCAGGTTCTTGCAGCATGCTATTACCCTCCACTTATGAATAGTGACAAATTACCAGAGGACATCAGACAAAGGACTGAGAGGTTGCTGAAGAAATGTGCTGGAGGGAGTATAGGTAAGGGACGTGTATATGAAGGTTAAAAAACATTTTCCCATGTTATTTATTTTAGTTGTATATATCCAGGTTTAAATATGTTTACCTCTAGTGCTGTATTTGCAAACATTAAAAAAAAGATTCAAATGTGACACCCAACACTTACTTCAGGAAGCAGTACTCCTTTTTAATTGAAAGTATTTGAAATACAAAGAAAATGAATATTTTCCACCCTCACGTCACAGCATCAAACATTAACACATTCATATATACAGTATTCAAATGGAAATTGACTAACAGACAACAGTAACAACAGGTGTGTTTAAAGAAGTAATGATATATAGAAGAAATCAAAATGCATTTTTAATTATTAGGGAGGGTCATAGTGTATGCAACAGGGTACCTCCTGTCACCCACAGTGTCATTTGCCTTTGTCATTCTGGATCGGGGTTGTAGTCCATATTTGGCAGCTGGGTTAAACAAAATGTCACAATAGATACTTCCAAATCCTAACAGGCTTAAATGACTCACCACTTGAGGGAATATCTACTGATGGAGTTGTTCTAGACTACATAATCACTTTCTGATAAAGTGACCTTCTGCTCAGACTCCTCTAAAATTCTTGGTTGAATTATATTAAATGCTGATGGACAACCCATAAATGAATTCTTGAGCACAAATGAGATAAGTGTAATAAACTCTATGGAGTCAGACTTGCATCTTCCATCCCTAGAGGCTTGTAAACTACAAAGGGTCCTTGAGGTTCTACGTTTGTGGTCCAGAACAATGTTCTTACTGTATTATTTTCTTTGGACATGCCACAGGTTCTTTGACCTGGGTACAAATATTTCAACCAGGTTTAACTAAATTAAGATTCACAGTGTTGGTACCCACTAGGGCTTAGTTTTCCACATAATCCTTTATATATTGTCCAGACTTAGTCTCTATCATAGATTATTGTCATTGACAAGCTGAACACCCGCTGGTTTCTAGATGGTAAAGCTCAAGAGGTATATTTCAGTTATTTTTGCATGTGCTCTTTTGATAGACATGTTTATTTTTTATTCTTTTTTTCCTAGGCTCATACACTGCTACACAAGGAATACCATACATAGTAAAGGGAATCTGTGAATTCATAACCAGACGAGATGGTGGTGTTCCCTCTTTTCCCAGCAACATTTACATCAGCTCAGGTTCACAGTATTCCCTCCAGGTAACCACCAGCCTCATATGTATATGTACTGTATATACAGTAGCCTCGCCAGTTCATCATTTTTTTACATTTATTCTGCTTACTAGAACATTTTCACAATCCTGGTGAACAGGATGAGTGCAGTAAAGACAGGGGTGTTAACTCCTGTACCATGCTGCGAAATGGTAAATTCATCCATTAGGCAGCTGGGTGGGGTTCCCATACCCTACTACCTCAGTGAGGACCAGGGCTGGGAGCTGCAGATAGAAGAGCTAAACCGAGCACTGGAATCTGCAAAGGGAGTCTGTAACCCTGTCGCTCTGTATGTTATGAACCCTGGAAATCCTACAGGTAGATCAATCATTCACACTTTAGAGCAAATGAAATATACATTATATGATTCATTCCTTTCTGTGCCACTGATAGGTCAGGTTCAAACCAGGAAATCCATCCAAGAGGTTATTCAGTTTGTCTCAGAGAAGAAACTCTTTCTTCTGGCTGATGAGGTAAATGTTCACTTGTGATTCAAAATGTCATACAAGGATAAATGATCTGTTGGACTAATGTTTTCTTCTACAGGTCTATCAAGAATGCATTTATGGGGAGAAGAGTGAATTTGTCTCCTACAAAAAGGTTCTGGCTGAGATGGGACGTCCTGTTTCAGAAACGGTGGAGCTGGCATCTTTCCACTCTGCATCCAAAGGCTTAATTGGAGAGTACGTTTTCAGATATAGTCAATATTTCTGAAGTTCATCATTTACTGAACGGCCTTCTCATAAATCTGATTATTTTTTAATCTTGTGCATCACAAAATGGTGCAACAACCTGGCTCAATAAAAGGAGACCACACAAGACTGTTTAACATTTAATACTAATTTATTTAAACCATAAAAACTGTGGTTTCATCCAATATCACTGATCAAACTCCATGGTTTTTACTAGTTAATCAATGTTCTAGAACAGGGGTCAGCAAAGAGCCATTTGAACCCGGTTTCCATGGAAAAGAAAACACTGGGAGCCGCAAATACTTTTTAAAAATCAAATTAAAAATACAAAAAATGAAAACGCATTTATTAAAAAGAAAGGGAAAATATTTAAAATAACTAACCTTTCATGCTTGGGGGTTCACCTCAGTCATACTTATTAGTGCTTTGACGGCCCCTTTGAAAATGGGCTGTCTGATCTAAAATGAAGAGAACACTGTATTACTTTTTCTCACTTTTACACTGGTCCAGTGTAAAGCAAAGACACTCCAGACCCAGTTAACCTTTGACCTGTGGGACTTTGTCATATATGTTGTTTTTTTTCCCTTTATCCACACTCTGAGCCTGTGTGTTGTACATTCAGGTCCAGGTTCACGAACAGTCCCTCGTGTGTTTGGGTTTTCCTGAAGGACATTGGGCTAGTCCAATGAAATCCCTTGGTTATCAGAGGCCCGCCCCTCCCCACAGCCCACTGACCAAAGTAATATCCAGCTCAGTCAGCCTGAGCTCACGACAGGTGGAAAGTCGAGTGCAAGCCACGGGTGCTAAATGAGTGAAAAGCAAAAGAGTGGAGCTGAGAAAAGAAGAGAAAAAAGGAAAGATTAAAAGTAAAATATGTAAAATGTGCAAAAGTAACAGACATGTTTGCAATTGCATATTCCACAAGCAGCTTGCACTCAGAGGCTATCACAATGGTCAAGGTCAAACCTAAAATCTGAGCTCCTATCTCCATCCAGGTCTGGTTTGCGTGGTGGATATGTGGAGCTGGTCAATGTGGACCCTACTGTCATGAAATACATCTACACACTGTTCTCAACTGATTCCTGTGCTTCTGTCCCTGGTCAAATCGTCTTGAATTTGCTGACGCACCCTCCACAACTAGGGGATCCCTCGTATCCACTTTATAATGAGGTGATCATGACGATAACACAACTTATCTCCTAGTGTGTCCATCTATTAGCTCTAAGCTGAACTCATTTGTTTGTTCAAAAACACACCCTTCTTCTACAGGAAACACAGCTCATTCAGACTACACTGGTTCATAATGTGAGGAAAGTCTTTCAGGTTCTCAACAGTGTGCCAGGTTTCAGATGCCAACCTGTGGAAGGAGGAAGTTTTGCATTTCCCAGACTGCATCTCCCACTGAATGCCATCCACAAAGCCAAGGTTGTAATTATTCATCAAATTATCAAGTATACCCTACAAACCCAGAGCAACATATAATTTAAGATCAATACTTAAATCTCGTATTAGTCAAATATTTTACATCTGGATGTCTTTGGATACTGTAGGAAGCAGGAATGGAGCCGGATGAGTTGTACTGTATGAGACTACTGGAGGAATATGATTTGTTAGTCAGTCCTGGTTGTAATTATGAACAAAAAGAAGGTACCAGTCACTTCAGGTAGGAAAAACATAATCAACCCTGACATTCTTAAAAAAGTAGCAACACAGTATAAATTTCAGGATGTAGTTTATCATCTCTGTTGTGTAGTGTAGGTCAAATGTATGTCATTCAAACTTATACACTATATTCCTGTTCTCTTTGCAGAATGAACGTTATGATTAAAGAAGACACCATGGAGGAAGTACTGAGACGCTTGGTTGACTTTCACACAAACTTCATGATGGAGTTTTCTTGAGCAGAGATGCCAGACAAAGAAGAAAATTAGATGTTTCATTATCCCGCTGATGCACCCAATTTTGACCTTGAGGGAACAGTGGACATGCAGAAGGGGGCATGTGGCTTTGGAGAATGGAACAATACTGTGTAGTGTTAAACTACTTAAAAGGGAGTCCCACTGGGTTTGGGGGTTTTTTCTTTGGAGGGTCTAAGAACATGGGATGACTGAGACATTATCTATTTCTATGATTGTGTGTTTTTTTTTTTATAACCCACTTTGTAAAGCCCTATGAGACGAGTTGTAACCTTGTTGTAATTTGGGGCTCTACAAATAAAATTTAATTGAATCTTCAAATCACGTTTTGTTTTAATCTTTATTGTTCATGCTGAGCTAGGATGCTAAGCGGCAGTTTAGCAGGAATAGAGTAAAAATAAACTAACAATTTCCGAAGAAAATGTGCCGTGAATTAAAAAAAAAGGCTGAAGATGTCGAAGTTAGTTCTGAAAATGGTTCAAGGCATTGTGGAAAAGCTGCTGTAAATGTTAATTATAAACAGCTAATAGTGTGAGTTACAGTAAACATAGTCTGCTACTAAGCTAGGCTACAAACACAGATTTTCTGAAGTTTCCTTGTCTAATATCAAACATTAGTACTAACTTACACACATATATACATTACCTCATCACATTGCATCCTGCAAGTGGTATTGAAAAAAGAAATGTAGAGTAGTTTAAATCATTATTTATGCCCGTCTACATGTTTCCAGAAGTTTTTCGAGGTTTTTCAAGGTGTCTTAAACCTTTTTTTTCCCCCAAACTCATCAGCGCCCCCTGGTGTTCAAATGGTAAGGCGAAAAGGGGTCATTTTGGACCATCTTCAAACCTGGTTAAAAAGTGCTTTAAATAATTATTTATACACCCATCACCTTTACCTGAACAGGTGAGCAACAGGCAAGTCCTTTGGTGACTCAGTGGGTTAATCATCAGATTGGTAACTCAGAGGTTGTGGGTTCAAATCCAGCCTGAACTCAAGTGCAAGGTACTTTATGGAAGGCTTAAAACATGACTGGAAAAATGTTGGTGGATGTCAATAGTGACCAAGATCATTTTTAACCAGATTTGATGATGGTCCAAAATGACCCTTTCAGACCACACGCACGCACGCACACACACACACACACACACACACACACATATATATATATATATATATATATATATATATATATATATATATATATATATATATATATATATATATATATATATATATATATATATATATATATATATAACTTCTACTACACTACCATGTTCATGATAGTAGTAGTTATTATAGTATAGTATATAGTAACTGTCTTTCAATCCACACCAGCCATCTGAGTCATTTCCACCTCACCTGCTCATGACAATGGGCATACATAATGATTTGAAGCACTTTTTAAGCACATTTCAAAATGGTAAAAAAAAATGACCCTTTTGGACCACATAGCTTTATACTTGAACACCAGGGGGCACAGATGAGTTTTAGGGGGAAAAAAGGCTCAAAACACTCCTGCAAACACGTAGATGGGCATAAATAATGATTTAAAGCACTTTTAAACCATATTTCAAAATGGGGTAAAATGGCCCTTTTGGACAACACACACACACACACACACACACACACACACACACACACACACACACACACACACACACACACACACACATATATAACTTCTACTATATACTTTCATGTTCATGATAGTGATAGTTATTATAGTGTAGTATATAGTAACTGTCTTTCAGTCAATAGTAAATAGTGATTGTTTTAAAGTTTTAGTTGGTTCTGGTTTACTTTCCCATAACCCCCTGCTTACACCTCCGTCCCCTTCCAACAGGGAATTGTTTTTACCTCCAGGACACCCGCTGGTGGTGGGAATCGAACCGGTGTCAGCATCACTGATGATTCACAATCCACTACTGATCCAACAGTGCATATTTTCTGTGGTCTTATAAATCTACTAATTGGGTGGTGGCCTTTAAAATACAGAGACACACATGAATTGAACCCACATCCATTTGGTATAGTTTTTTTTTTTTTATCAACAGACTTTATAAGTGAAGCAAAGTTGACACCAAAGATAATTATGTTTTTTATGTTTTTTATTTTATTTATAAATATTTTTTACTTGTATCAGAAGAAACTTAAACTATACATAATGATTAGCATGTATTTTACCCCAGGCAGAGAAACAGAGGACTCTTTTCAGGTTATGGTTGCAGAGAATGTCAAGTACATTTTAAAAGGGTGGTGGTTGATATGAACAATTTAAAGACAGACTGCTAAAAGAAAAATAGAGTGGAACCTGGCAGTAAGTAGAAAGTACAGTAGTTAATAAGTTACATTTGTCCCATAATTGTTTTAAGTCAAAAATTCTCATTTGCAGTAATAGTTTAACTTTTGCTTTGACGAATGTGTTACGTAGCTCACCTCCTCATAGAAACTGGTCTGAGAGGAAAGTAACTATTTTCACACCAGTGTCATCAGCAGGAGATTACTGTGAAACCCTTGGGCCCTATGGAATTGAGGAGACCAGATCATGAGGTAACTTAAACAGGTACTATATATATATATATATATATATATATATATAGTACCTGTGTCTGCGTGTGTGTGTGTGTGTGTTTTAAATGGATTATTGTTTTTTATATATATATATATACATACAATACATTTTCACACCTGTTGTAAAAAGTGGGATCTTTTTCATAGAGGGTGAGGAAGCCATACAGGGAAGTGATAGATATCACCCGGGGTGACTCACAAAGAGGAGGCATTAAACCTCTGACATTTGTGCGACAGGTAATTTGTTTGTCTGCTTTGCAAATGAACACAAATATATTGCATGTTTGAACTTACAGTATTGGGACTAATAATATTGTCTCACACATATCATTGCCAGGTTCTTGCAACATGCTCTTATCCTCAGCTTTTGAACAATGACAAATTACCAGAGGACGTCAGACAAAGGGCTGAGAGGCTGCTGAAGGAATGTGCTGGAGGGAGTATAGGTGAGGGATGTGTATGTAGAAATTATGATAAAAAATAAGGGGGAAAATATTTTTTTCCTGACAGTAATGCTATTTATTACCTCTGCCAAGGAGGTTATGTTTTTGCCAGCATTCATCTGTCTGTATTTTTGTGTACAACATAACTTGAAAACTTATGGATGGATTTTGATGACATTTTCAGGGTATGGTGGTAATGGGGAGATCAAGAACTGATTAGACGTGTGTGTGTGTGGGCGGGGGGGGTGTCTGCCTTGGCAGAGGTCTGCACTCTCAGAGTACTTTTCTAGTTTGATAGAATGTTGCCTTTCTCTAGGTTTAGACATTTCTATCTCCAGTTTAGTATTTGTAAACATTAAAAAAATTTATTAAAATGTGACAACAACACTTACTTCAAAAAACAATAGTCTTGTGTGAACAGTTTTTTTATTGGAAGCATTTTAAAAACAAAGAATAATAACTGATAATAGGTGTGGGTTATGCTATAGGTAGATGAATGACACAACTCAGTTGTTCTTGTCAGAAAATTCATATTTTACACTCACATTTCAATATCAAACATTAACAAACTCACATGTGCAATACTCAAATGGAATTTCACCAACAGACACCAGTAACTATGGCTTAGGAAAGAGCATGACAGATGGAAATCCTGCATGTCTAATGTGACTGAAGAAGTAATGGTGTGTAGAACAAATGGAAATGGATTTTTAAAACTGAGGGAGGACTTGTTTAAAGATGCAACAGGGTACCTCCTGTCACACACAATATCATTTGCCTTTATCATTTTGGATCAGGGACTGTAGTCGATTGGCAGCTTGTCATAATACATACTTCCAAATTCTAACAGGTTTAAATGGCTCCCCATTTGTAAATACACATAATTTGAGGACTAGAGTTTTCTAAAATAAGTGGCTGTTTCATTTATTTCATCATCACTACATAGTGATGATGAAATAGCACTTCTAGCACTTTAACACTTTTATGTCTTTTACCTCTTTTTTTAAAGCACTCTTCAGACTTTTTTTCAGCATATTTATTTTAATGATGTATATTGAGTCTTATTTATATACTATTGTGTTTTTATCTTGTTCGTTGTCTCGATTGCACTGGGGGGGGGGGGGGGGGGGCTGCATAATTTAATTGTAACGTGTGCACAATAATAAAGTTTATTCTAATAACCTCACTAATGCTGCATTTCCTGTATAGTTAATCAAACACAAAGTTCCAGATAATGCTAAACAGGCCTTATTGTGGGGATATTTACTGATGGTGTTGTTGCAGATGACATCATCACTTTTAGATAAAGTGACCATCTGCATAGCCTCTGCTCAGAATCCTAGGTTGAATAATGTTACATGCTGATGGACAACCCATAAATGAATTCTTGAGCACAAATGAGATAAGTGTAATAAACTCTATGGAGTCAGACTTGCATCTTCCATCCCTAGAGGCTTGTAAACTACAAAGGGTCCTTGAGGTTCTACGTTTGTGGTCCAGAACAATATTCTTACTGTATTATTTTCTCTGGACATGCCACAGGTTCTTTGACCTGGGTACAAATATTTCAACCAGGTTTAACTAAATTAAGATTCACAGTGTTGGTACCCACTAGGGCTTGGTTTTCCACATAATCCTTTATATATTGTCCAGACTTAGTCTCTATCATAGATTATTGTCATTGACAAGCTGAACACCCGCTGGTTTCTAGATGGTAAAGCTCAAGAGGCATATTTCAGTTATTTTTGCATGTGCTCTTTTGATTGACATGTTTATTTTTTATTCTTTTTTTCCTAGGCTCATACACTGCTCCACAAGGAATACCATACATAGTAAAGGGAATCTGTGAATTCATAACCAGACGAGATGGTGGTGTTCCCTCTTTTCCCAGCAACATTTACATCAGCTCAGGTTCACAGTATTCCCTCCAGGTAACCACCAGCCTCATATGTATATGTACTGTATATACAGTAGCCTCGCCAGTTCATCATTTTTTTTTACATTTATTCTGCTTACTAGAACATTTTCACAATCCTGGTGAACAGGATGAGTGCAGTAAAGACAGGGGTGTTAACTCCTGTACCATGCTGCGAAATGGTAAATTCATCCATTAGGCAGCTGGGTGGGGTTCCCATACCCTACTACCTCAGTGAGGACCAGGGCTGGGAGCTGCAGATAGAAGAGCTAAACCGAGCACTGGAGTCTGCAAAGGGAGTCTGTAACCCTGTCGCTCTGTATGTTATGAACCCTGGAAATCCTACAGGTAGATAAATCATTCACACTTTAGAGCAAATGAAATATACATTATATGATTCATTCCTTTCTGTGCCACTGATAGGTCAGGTTCAAACCAGGAAATCCATCCAAGAGGTTATTCAGTTTGTCTCAGAGAAGAAACTCTTTCTTCTGGCTGATGAGGTAAATGTTCACTTGTGATTCAAAATGTCATACAAGGATAAATGATCTGTTGGACTAATGTTTTCTTCTACAGGTCTATCAAGAATGCATTTATGGGGAGAAGAGTGAATTTGTCTCCTACAAAAAGGTTCTGGCTGAGATGGGACGTCCTGTTTCAGAAACGGTGGAGCTGGCATCTTTCCACTCTGCATCCAAAGGCTTAATTAGAGAGTACGTTTTCAGATATAGTCAATATTTCTGAAGTTCATCATTTACTGAACGGCCTTCTCATAAATCTGACTTTTTAATCTTGTGCATCACAAAATGGCGTAACAACCTGGCTAAGAAAAAACAAGACTGTTTAAAATGTAACCCTAATTTATTTAAACCATAAAGACCCAGTGCTACATTTGCATCAGTTCCCATTTTAAATTTTGTCTCTATTTAACTTTTCTTAAGAAATGTATTACCATTATTATCTGTCTTTTTTTTCTGCAAATCAAAATTTCCTACACGTAATTGCTTGCTTACCCCTGTTCTAGAAGTTGATGGTGTTTCCATGTTCACCATGTTCTGAACATACAAATGGATCATATCCAGGGCTGGACTGACTATCTGGCATTTCCCAATGGCCCTCTCAGATCTGTTACTGATTGAGACGGTATTAAAAAAAGACACGTCTGGGCCCACTGGATGATTTTCCTTAAAGACATTGGGCTAGTCCAATGAAATCCCTTGGTTATCAGAGGCCCGCCCCTCCCCACAGCCCACTGACCAAAGTAATATCCAGCTCAGTCAGCCTGAGCTCACAACAGGTGGAAAGTCGAGTGCAAGCCATGGGTGCTAAATGAGTGAAAAGCAAAAGAGTGGAGCTGAGAAAATAAGAGAAAAAAGGAAAGATTAAAAGTAAAATGTGCAAAAGTAACAGACATGTTTGCAATTGCATGTTCCACAAGCAGCTTGCACTCAGAGGCTATCACAATGGTCAAGGTCCAACCTAAAATCTGAGCTCCTATCTCCATTCAGGTCTGGTTTGCGTGGTGGATATGTGGAGCTGGTCAATGTGGACCCTACTGTCATGAAATACATCTACACACTGTTCTCAACTGATTCCTGTGCTTCTGTCCCTGGTCAAATCGCTTTGAATTTGCTGACGCACCCTCCACAACTAGGGGATCCCTCGTATCCACTTTATAATGAGGTGATCATGACGATAACACAACTTATCTCCTAGTGTGTCCATCTATTAGCTCTAAGCTGAACTCATTTGTTTGTTCAAAAACACACCCTTCTTCTACAGGAAACACAGCTCATTCAGACTACACTGGTTCATAATGTGAGGAAAGTCTTTCAGGTTCTCAACAGTGTGCCAGGTTTCAGCTGCCAACCTGTGGAAGGAGGAAGTTTTGCATTTCCCAGACTGCATCTCCCACTCAATGCCATCCACAAAGCCAAGGTTGTAATTATTCATCAAATTATCAAGTATACCCTACAAACCCAGAGCAACATATAATTTAAGATCAATACTTAAGTCTCGTATTAGTCAAATATTTTACATCTGGATGTCTTTGGATACTGTAGGAAGCAGGAATGGAGCCGGATGAGTTCTACTGTATGAGACTACTGGAGGAATATGATTTGTTAGTCAGTCCTGGTTGTAATTATGAACAAAAAGAAGGTACCAGTCACTTCAGGTAGGAAAAACATAATCAACCCTGACATTCTTAAAAAAGTAGCAACACAGTATAAATTTCAGGATGTAGTTTATCATCTCTGTTGTGTAGTGTAGGTCAAATGTATGTCATTCAAACTTATACACTATATTCCTGTTCTCTTTGCAGAATGAACGTTATGATTAAAGAAGACACCATGGAGGAAGTACTGAGACGCTTGGTTGACTTTCACACAAAATTCATGATGGATTTTTCTTGAGGAGAGATGGCCAGAGAAAGAAGAAAAATATGTTAACTTCCATTCTAAATCTGAAAAAAAATCTGTAACTTAGTTCAGACAAAAGTATATGTTGTGTGCAAATTAATAAAGCAAAAATATATTAATTGCATACAGTCCATTATTTCACCTTTGACTAGTTTTTTTGTCTTTATACTCATTTAGAGTAAAGTTCAACTTCTGCTTTCATTGAAGCAAATAACATTTCAATCATAATTCACCAACAAATCCACTACGAATTTACAGTGAAAGATCATTGAGAAATAATTCAATATTGAAAAAAAAAAAAAAAAAAAAGCCAACTAAAACAATGACAAATAGAACTCGGATGCAACCATGTCTTCATCAGTCAGTGCAACATTCAAATAAATAAGTCCATAGTGCTGACTGTCATCAGTCCACCTCACTGTCACTGTTCCCATCCAGAGCAAAAGTGTATGAGTCTGATGTGTTCAGCAGTTCAACCAGCAAGGAAATGAGCTTGCCATCTTTAGAAGAGTTGGTCACTATATTGCCGGGGTTGTTGAGGTTGCGGTGCAGCATTGTCTGAATGGACATACGTAGCTCCCACAGCATCTCCCAGGTACTGGTGGACATCTCATACCGCACCACAGAATTCCCAAGAAATGAGACTTCCACTCTGTCTCCACTCACTGGGACAGAAAACAGACACATTATAATGATGGATTATATTTCTATAGCACTTTCCTATTTACATAAATACTCAAAGTGCACAGTGGATCCATAGTTCATTCACTCTTACATGCTCCCTCTGGTAGTGGTAAACTACATGCACTGCACGTCAAAAAAAAAAAAAAGAAAAAGAAAAAAGAAGTCATACATACAATATTTCACTACACCACCTTTGGTTTTGATTACAGGAGACATTTACTTTGACCTTTTTTGCCAATTAGGTTTACTGTATTTTTTTCCCCATCCAGAGTTGCATACATTTTTTATTATTGATGATGATGATGATCAGAGCGCTACATCAACTCTTCATCATCCCAAATTAAGTCTGGACTTTTTGAAGGATAATTTTGGTGTGAAAATGTTTCATGGCCCCTGAATTATTTTCTCACAAGTCTGATGACTTCGATCAATCCTGGTGGTGTCCAATCTGTTAAACATTAGAGACATGGGAGGACACAGCTGAAACATTATTAACCACTGAAGTATTTACTCATGGAAGGATCAGAACTATTAGCTTAGTTAAATTAAGTGTCAGTCTCCTGTAATCAAAACCAAAGGTGGTGCAGTGAAATATTGCATGTGTGACCACCACCAAACATTCATATGGATCCATACATCAGTGTGAGCACTGGAGGCAAAGAGGGTGAAGTGTCATGTCCAGGGACAACAGCACATGACTAGCACAGAGCGAGATTTAAACTTTATTTAAAAAATTATTAGATGACCTGCTCGCCTAACTGAGCCGAGGCCGCCCTTACCACCAAGGGGAAGTTATGTCTAAATTAGAAAAGCACTCTTAAGAGTGAAAACCTCTGCCAAGGCAGACCTTCCCCCCTCCAAATGAAGAGAGGTCCACCAAGGATGTTGTGTTTTGGCCGGAGTTTGTTTGTCTCTGTCTGTCTGCAAGATACCTCAAAATGTTATTGACGGATCTGGATGAAAATTTCATGATTGATCCAGAAAAGATCCTGAATTCTGGATCACTTTGAAATTTATTCTCCATTTACCACAATGTAAAATTTCAAAGTGATTCAGAATCCAGGATCTCTTCCAGATCATCACAAAAATCTAATCATTTGTTCCGTGTGATACAACAGGAAACAGGCCATGAAATTTTCATCAAGATCCATCCAGAACTTTTTGAGTTGTCTTGCTAACTGACAGACAAAAACTCCGTCAAAAAGGTAAATATGGACGTCTGCAATAGTTAATGGTAGGAATATACAACATAATTGAAATACATGCCACTAAAGTTTAAGTACTGTGAGCCTAGAAACTATGATGACAGACAGAGCAACATAAAAGCTAAGATGCCAGGTGAAACAATGACAGTATTTATTTTCCTTATTTGATTAGAGCATAAAATGTGGCACCTGTCTCTCTGATGTCAGGGTCTGTGAGCAGCAGCAAGGCAAGTGGATGGACTGTGGAAGAATCTCGGATGAAAACTTGGTCATTGGACTTCACGGCACCAAAGAAAGTCAACCACCGACCAAGAAGCTTGTCTTTCCCTCTGAAACATTAAGGTTTATATGCATCCATGAATTTTAGATGGACACTACAAACAACTATTATGTAGTTGAATTCATAAGTAAGCTCAAACCTGTTAACACTGGAGCGGTGAAGGAGGACTGGCCCGGTGTGTGTGTGGAAAGACACACTGTTGGGACGAAAGCGCCCTCTGACCACAACACCTTTTTTCATCTAATAACAATATGACAACGTTGAATGGGACTATAATCAACAAATATTCACAACAGATCAACAACGTCTCTATAGAAATAGATGAGCTAAGATAATCAGAATTTTCATAGTAAATAGGTTTCGTGACTCCACTTTAATTACTTTTGCCCTACCACCATGATGGAGGACTGCAAAAAAATAAAATAAAAGAATGCATACCTGAATGAGATTGGGATAGAGTCCAGCCAGCAGGACACCTTTAACCAGCTCATCCTGATCACTGTACTCATTGTTGAAGGAACGTTGGTGCTGGCACGCATTGGAAGAAGACACAAGCTCAGCTTCACGTAGGTTGTCACTAAATTGGGAGATGAGACCTGCGGCATAAAAAGATCAGTCCCATTATTCTGACTTTATGTTAAGTTCATGTCATGTCTATATGAGTGTGTGGTTCAGACTCACCATTAATAAATCGAAGGCCGGCCCTGGACAGAGTGTTCTCATCTATAAATTCCCCTCTCTCGCATCTATCACCGTGCTGCTGAAGTCTCCGCCATTCTAACACAACTCGACTAAACACCAAATAGTCGCTGTAGCTGGACCCACTCACCTTTTCTTTCACCTGGAAAACCCAAACACGGAACATTCAATTGTGTGCTTCCTTTCTAAACTACACAATTTAAAATCTACGTGGAGCATCTGCAAATGATGATAAAATGTATCACCTTGTTGACCAGTGCTCTGTTCTGTAGGCTGTTGAAGAAAGGGTCTCTGGTCAGACAGGCAGCTATAGACAGCAATGGCAGAACACATCGAAACATGGCACCAAGGACCAGCATTTTGCCCAGCCGGGGGTCACATGACATACATGCAACACGCTCTCCTAAAGATGTCATAGATTCTGTCTTATCCAGAACTCCTGCAAAGAGTAAATATTGATGTAAATTCAGTCTTTCAAAGAACTGAAAGAAAGAAAAAAAATAGATACTTTGTCACATAATCTGAGAGTAATGCACCTATATCTTGCAGGTTTCGGATGGCATCTCTTACAGCCTCTTTCTCTGGGCTGTCGAGCACTTGGGATAAAAAATCCATAGCCTTGAAACACACAAATGCCATTATTCAAAGCGTCTGCATATGAATGAATGAATAAAAAAATAAGTTTAAGTATGATGACATTCTTTGCTTTCTTCCACTACCTTGCAGTTAGGGCTGTGAATTTTGACTTGCAGCACTAAGTTTTCAAGTGGAGTGCGCAGGATCTCAGGAACAGGGAAAGGAGCCATGGAATCAAGTTGTTTCTGTGGAAATAGGTGGTACGATTGTCCTGGTTGACATCGCCCTGCTCTGCCCTTTCTTTGCGTGACATTTGACCGGGATATCCAGACTGTGTCCAGACAAGAGACCTGAAAAAACAAAGAAGGCCATTAACTCTTGTTCTATAAAATGCCATTTAAACATTTTAGACATTTTTAAAAATGCAACAATTACTCTCCAATAGTGACCTTGGTTCGTGGGTCATAACTGTGCTCCTTGTGGGTTCCTGCATCTACTACATGGACAATGTCATCAATAGTGATTGAGGTCTCGGCAATGTTGGTGGCTAGTACGATTTTCCTCTGTCCTGCAGGGGGGCGCGCGAATACAGCCTGCTGGTCTGTCACTGACAAACTAGAGTGCACTTAAAAAATTAACAAGAAGATTTTAAGAATTCATTTAAAAAGGTACCAACATCCCTATGAGGAAAACTAGACTTTATAAACAGAAGTATACTCATACATGGAATGATCATCTGTCGGCCCGACGAAAAGTGGGGTTTGCTTCCAAGGTTTTCTTGAACTGTCTTAATGTCTTGCCATCCAGGGAGGAAACACAACACTGCACCTTAAGAATGAAGTAGGTTTTTTTATTTTTTACAAGAAAGACACCATAAGCACAAAAACTGTGATTAAGATATTTTTAAAAGAGGGATCACAGAAACAGTGACTCATCTACCTGGCTCTCCATGTTTGTCAATGTGCTCGATTACATCAGCCACTAAATCAAGGTCTGGTGCAATATCCTCACTTCTTTCCTGAAATGACAAAAAAGGAATTCATAACAGATTGTTTATAAAAACGACCACAAAAGTTAAATGGACATCCAGAACACACACGGGTGTCTTACCGTTGGCTTTTGGACAGGTACCTTCCGTCCCATCTCTTTTAGCACCTGCTCTAAAAACCTGTCTTTCACTGGGTGCATGAACCCAGGCACCTTTATTATTGGGCAGCCTCCAAAGTACTCAGACAATCTGTTGTTGTCCCCAGTAGCACTCATGAGCACCACTCGGAGGTCTTGGTTCTCATTTAAAGCAGAGCGTAGCAGAGCCAGCAACAGGTCTGTGTTGATGTCTCTTTCATGAACCTCATCCACCACCACATGACTGACTCCTTTCAAGGTTGGGTTTGACTGCAGCTTTCTCAGCAGGACACCTAATGTGAGGAAGAGTAAGGCCCCACCACTGTGCTCTGGTGGTCGGCTCTCAAGTCTTACCTGAGGATAGATATCATTAATGAGATGTTATTATTGACCATGTTCTGAAGTCTGATTGTGATATTAAAGTCAATCATTTTATTATTCACAAATAAAAACAATTACAACCAGCATTGCACGAAAAAGGAAATATGACAATTTCTAGTCACTTCAGCAGTGTACATCCGAGCCAAGTTTCCATAAGTTGTTCTTAAAATGTTGTGTTTACAAGAATGGGACAGCTCGACAGCCATCAATGGTACAAGAGTAAAAAAAAAAAAAAAAAAGTTATCAAAATATGTATAAGGTATCGTGAGAACTTTGTATTATTATTACCTGCTTTAACACAATAAATGGTATTGAACCTGATTAGTATAAAAGATGGTGAAATGTAAAATATAGTTGTACATAAGTCTGCATTTACCTGGTATCCTACAAAGTGTTTTAGAGCTGGGCCCATCTCATGAGCAACACGTTGAGCCACCGACACAGCACTGATCCGGCGAGGTTGTGTGACCAAGATGTTGCACTCAGCCCCCTTCCCATCTCTAACACATTCCTCCAGCAGAAAGCGGGGGATCCGTGTTGTTTTTCCACATCCTGTTTCACCGGCAAGAACAACCACCCTGGAAGACTGAACTATAGACACCACCCGCTGACGGTGGGCATCGACTGGGAGGTTCACGCTCAGCCCAGGGTTTGCCTTCTCCCACTCATCCTGCAGGTACCTGCTGAGCACCTGAGCCTCATGTTTCGACAGACATCTGTATGGTTTGCCTGTAATGGCATCTGTCACCAAGTCCTCATCTTCTTCCTCATCAACTTTGGTTATGGACTGCTGTCCTCTGTTCTCTTCCTCCTCCCATAATTTTTCCATTTCTGATGCCACTGGATACTGGTAGAGAAATACAACATTATTTATGCGATGACAAAATCATTGCCAAATGAATAAGTGTAATAAGGGATTTGAAAATTACCCCCTTGTGATGCATCACTGACAAAAGAATACAGTAGTATTAACTGCAGTTATAATGTAACAATTGTACAAGTCTTCTGTGATCTTAAACCCATAAGAATCTGCCAATGCGTTGGTTAAAGTGACATTCCACTGCAAATGGCCTACTATTTTTACCAGAGGGATTTTGGGAATATGGTTTCTTCTGTAAATTAACTTCATCCATCCGGTCTAAAGTCTATAAAACAATAGGAGTAGCTGAGTTCTTCTACATAAATTCTTTATGACTTTAATCATTTAAAAAAGCACAGTCCCATAACTGGCCAGATTGAATGTCATCTACCTCATTTTCATACGATATAAACAGACCTGTGTGAGGTAGTCTTTTATGCTTCTTTCCAAATGTTCTGGGATGTCCAGCAGGATTGGCCGGCGATTCTTCTGTCCTGCCTCCTTCACCTGGTCATGGTGATATTTGGCATGAGTCAGTGGCTTGTTGTCCTCGTTAAGCAGCTTAAGCTCCTGGGTCAGAAGACAAGAGATCCATTTTAGCACATCATATGAATAAAAATCCAAATTAGATCTCTGAAGTTATGGTTACCTTCAGTTTCATGCAGGCAAGAGCTGCAGCTGTCCTTTCTGCCGTCACTCTCTTGTATGATACAGCTCTAAATGTCATCTCTTCGGGCCAACGTAGAGTCAGTTCACACGTCTTTAACTTTCCACCCACCGTTTTAAACTGCATTAGCTCCTGCAATTACAGTTCTTAAATTATGAATCATAGCATGTAGGAAGCATTTACTTCCTTTGGTCTCAATGTTTAAACTACCTACCTTAATTTTCTCTGAGGACACGGCCACCTGGAGGACCATGGCCAGGAGCATTTTGGGTTGTGGAAACATGGAAAGTGCTTCAGTGACAGAGGTTTGTTCCGAAGGAATCAGCCATCGGTTTTGTTTCTCTTTATTTCTTGTGGACACACGAGCATCATCTTTTATATCATAAAGGAGAGAATGTAGCCCTTCTGTCACTCTGCCAGCTCTCCTGGAAGGGAGTTCATTGTTTGGACCAATCACACCCATGTCCTGGGAAAAACAACAAACTGTCAATCAGTACAGAATAATGGGAAACTCCTGTACTTACAATGTAAGGGCACTGGAGCTTACCCTAAGTTTGAGACAAACAGCAGCTGCAGCATATTGTTCTGCTTCGGTTTTTTTGGAAGCATAAGCCTCCTCTTCAATTCTGCAGGGCCACAACAGTGTTACAGTGGCTTTCTGTTAAAAAAAAAACCCAAAGGTATATGCACAAACTTGAATCAGCCAGTTAATTCAGCCAGGTAGTCCGTTTTCCAACTCTGGTGGTTTGTGTTCTGACCTTGACACCCTGTTGTTCAGTGATGCTGTACTGGATGTACTGCGACAGGTATTTGTCGCCCAGTGACCGTGCGATGAGGTTATTCAGGAGGCTTTTAGGATGTGGAAACTCGCTTAGTAGTTTAGAATTAACGTTACCTGAAAAGTAAAATGATCAAACAAATAGTACCACGAATGATGTAAGAATGAAGAGTATGTTTGCAAAGCATTTTGTCCTTGAGGTTTACAGCTCACAGTAATGTCAATGGTTAGCACACTTAGGTAACGGACGTTTTCACTTACCTCGTTTAGCCTGGACATTGCTTATATCGTGTTCCTTTAAGTCTCGGAGGTTTGTCGTGTACCACCGTATTTCCCTGCTCCAGTAGGATGGTGTTTTGCTGTTTATTTGAAAACATTTGCCTGAGCTGCAAAGCGTTCCCAGTCGCACGAGTAACACACCGGGTAGCGCCATCTTAAACTACGTATTTTCTTCTGCGTCAAAACCCGGATACAGGCGCCACTGTTCACAACACTGAAGTGTATGGGTCACAGCGCCACCCTGTGGTTGAGAGGACTGATTACTTTATAAGAAAACCATCCAAATCTAAATATTTGTGTTATAAATAATAATCAAATTACCCATTACATTTCGTATTCAGAAACTCTCAATGATTTAGGCTTAACTTTTTATGTATTTAATTTGAAATGTCTGACAAATCCTGGATGACTAATCTACTTGAAAGCTTTTTGAAGCAACACTTTTCTAACAATTAAAAGTCCTTGAATTAATATGATTAAACAAAAAAAAAACAAACATCTAAATTACAGTGTTTTGTTTGGATCTATAAATCCTTCCAGTGGCCCATCACTGACAACACAGTCCATTTAAAGCCAATTTAAAACTGAGGCTTTTTTCACTCATATTATACACATGATATAAAAATGCCCATTAATTTTTACCAACACCAGCAAAAATTTTACATTGCATCGCAAGTTGCAAATAAACAGTCTGGCATGATTCCTTTGTGTGTACACAGTGAACTTTCCACCTGCAGAAGGGGAGGAAAAATCCCAGGTTTTATCTGAAATTGTCTGGACTGTTGCCCATAAATTGTCCAGCATAAGCCACTTCCATCACTTCTTATTCCTGGGTGAATAAGAGATGGATCTGGCACTCATCCTTCTCCTGTTTGTAGCAGCTGGTGAGTTCACAGTGAACAAATTCATGCATTTTCCTCAATGCAGTCAGTGAATATCAGAGTTTCTTGTCTGACTTGGGTTGAAGCCATGTATGGTCTGAACTTGTGTTGATTTTGTCTGTCATTGTGTCAAAGTGTCTGGGTGTGGGGTACCCAGCTATCAGCCCAACACTAACCGAGTGGTGAATGGGGAAGAAGCCCGACCATACAGCTGGCCATGGCAGGTTTCACTGGAATCTTTTTTTCCCACCTGTGGAGGGACTCTTATAGCTCCAAACTGGGTCTTGACTGCTGCGCACTGCATCACGTAAGAAAATGTCATATACATATAGCACCAAGAGTTTCTTGGTTTTCCCTTGATAAAATAACATCACAATTAATTACTAAAATATAATAATGAGAGCGTAACTTCAGGCTTACATTTCTTTGATGGACTTAAAATTGTTAACTGTGCCTTTTCAGTGTAACACAAGTGATGTTTTTTTTTTTTCTGACCAGATTCCATACATATCGAGTAGTTCTTGCAGAACATGACATGAACAAAGAAGAGGGACCTGAACAGTCTATCATGGTAGAAAAAATGTTCATTCATCCCAAATGGAATGACAACTGTGTGTCATGTGGGTAAGCTGTCATAATTTTAAGTTATGAAGACACCCAAAACATATTGTATGTCCTTGTGTAACCACTATGTACTTCTCATGAGAGTTCAACAGCAGCTGAGTAAACAGAACTGTTGTAAATTTAACTGCATACAAATCAGGTCAGCAGTAAAAAAAACAAAAAACAAGCAGGAAATAGAAAAAAGTGGTATATTTCTCTTTATATCTTGAATAGGAATGACATTGCCCTGCTAAAGCTGGAGACCAGTGCTGTTATCAATGACAAAGTTCACACAGCTTGCCTGCCACAGCATGGTGAAACTCTCGCCCACAATGAGCCCTGCTACATAACAGGCTGGGGTCGTCTCTACTGTAAGCCTGTTCATCATCGGCCAACACTCCACTAACATGGGGCTGAAACATGACATCTCTTAATGCATTTTATTTATATTAGCTGGTGGTCCCAAGGCAACTACACTCCAGCAGGCCCTACTTCCAGTGGTGGATCACAGTATCTGCAGTCAAAGTGACTGGTGGGGTAGCTCAGCAAAGACTACCATGATCTGTGCAGGAGGAGAGAACAAGTCAGCCTGCCATGTGAGAAACTAATCCAAAAAACTGTATTATGTCTGTGAAACTCACTGATTCTTTAGTCTAATGGATGCCGTTTTCACCTAGGGTGACTCCGGAGGCCCTCTGAACTGCAAAGGCAGAGATGGCAAATGGTACATCCAAGGAGTGACTAGTTTTGTGCATGGGCGTGGATGTAACACTCCACAGAAACCCACCATGTTCACTCGTGTAGCCTCATTCATACCCTGGATCACTGAGGTGAGGGATGACCCAAACATGTGCAACTACTAAATGTTATTTTACCTGTAGAATTACAGCTGAACTGCTGAATGGACCTGCAAAATAAAGCTTATTCTCTTTACCTTCAGACCATGGCCAAAAACTGAGGAAATCTTCAGGAATGAAGAAGTGATTAAATAATAAACTATGAAACTGTGAAAATTTGTATTGTATTATATTTCATAGCACACATCAAAATCTATATACATACAACAATATAACAAAGATTTTAATCAGTATAAACATGGCATAAAGTCATTCAACATATTTAATAGAGTAATTATTTTAATACACAGCATGGAAATAAAGTTGTATAGCACATTATGGTGACAGTTTATTGATTTTGCCTCAATGCATTTGCTCATTGGAGATTCTATTGGAAACTAAATGTTCTAAAGCAGTGATTGGTATGTAAACCCATCTGCTGATATTCTGTTAATAGTTTCTCCTGTGACAACAGCATGAACCAGACAGAAATTACTTTCAATGCAAAGTTAAACATGTTCTGTAATTGATGGTACTTATGAGTCTGCTGGCGTCCAGGTGAAGAAGTCAACTCCCTTTAGCTCTTCAGGTAGGTACTCCTGCTCTACAGGGACACTGAAGGCTGGGTTGTATTTGTAGCCCTTAGCGTAGCCCAGTTGTTTCATCAGTTTGGTTGAGGCGTTGCGGAGATGAAGAGGCACAGGAGGCAGTGGACCCTTATGGTTCCTCAAACACGCCTTCACATTATTATAGGCCTTGTACACATCTACAGACTTGGGAGCTCGGGCCAAATAGACAACACACTGTGCCAAGATCACCTGTCAGTAAACATGTGAAAGGACTTATTACAACACTGAGACAATAGGGTGATATATTTGAACAAAGGGTGTAAAATGATCATTGATATGTTACATGAGCCTACCTCACATTCAGGCATCCCAATAAAATGACAAGCCTGGAAGGCAGAAACAGCCTGAGGAAGAGCAGAGGGATCTGCAAGACCTAAGGGAAAAGAGACACAAAGCCCTTAGTGAGAATGAATAAAAAGAGACAAAGTTTGGGAAAAAATTTTAAAACTACTTCAAAGTACACTTTGTCATAGGATACAGTCCCAGTTACATAACAATGCAAACACTGAAGAAGAATAACAAAATTATAAAGCCACAAAAAAAAGAGCATTGGAAGGTAATCACCAGGGCATTAGATATTGATAAAAGTAATTAAGTTAGGATAAATATAAGAAATAACTCACAGACATTCCCTCATACAAATGTACTCAACATGAAAATAAACATCCATGTTAAAGCAGTGTATGACTTTTATCACACATTTTTGTAAAACCTGAAAGATAATGTAATTATCACTTAATCCATTAAAGGGGCATTCTCACTGAAAGCGACAGGGGTGATCTGTGCGACAAGCTGACGTTCGTTCCCAATGTCCGCTGGCGACGAGGGGCGATTCAGGCGACAGTGAAAATGAGCGACGAGGAAAAGTTGAGAAATTTAAACTTGATGCAAATGAGAAACGGCGGGACCACAGCGACAGCCAATTGCAACGCAATCTGGATTCTCAAGGCGGGAAAAAAAATACAGGAGAAGAAGAGAGGAGAAACCGATAATTGTGGTCTCCGGTTTGTTGAGGAGGTCATTAGACTGACTTTTATCCTTTCTGAAGTAACACTGGAACCAAGCATTATCAAAGTGGAGCTCCTGAACCAGACGATGAAGTGCCTCATTTAGTCATGAATTATATAGTTTTGATAAATTTCATAAATTTCAAGAAATATTAGTGATGAAAGTCATATGCTGGTTTAAATTTACCTTTACATTTATGCATTTGGCATTTTCCAAAGTGACTTACAGGGGAAGGTTAAATGAAAGTTAAGGTTTGTGCATTATTCCACATAAACTGCCTTAAGTATCATGAGTCTTCACAATAAAGAGTCGTGTCTATTGTATTGCAGATATATGAAGTGAATTCATTCACAGCTATTGTGTTGTTGTTTCTCTACAGTTCTGACCTTGTTTAGATGATGATACTGACAATATAAACTATATAACAGAAAATGGTGCAGATTTGCAGTTTTACTGAGGGGGTTTTGTGTCTAAAAACAGAGTTAAGATAAAAGAACTATAATGTCAGCTACAATTTTTTTTTTATTTTTATTGTGAACACCTAATGATACCATAATACATGTACATGCATAAAGCTTCACATTTTATTTGATGAGTTATACAGTCTGTGGATAAATGTTAATCTGTGGGGGATTTTAGACTTACCCCCTGCTATTGATACTTGGGACTCTTAATACTTTAAACATCCAAGTAGCCCTGACAACAAAAACAACATCCACGTAACATGACCACAGTAAAAAAATAAATAAAAATGAAGCGGCAGATAATTTCACCTACCCACATCCTCACTGGCAAAGCGAACAAGCCTTCGTGCAACATAGAGGGGATCTTCACCACCCTCCAGCATGCGGCCCAGCCAGTACAGGGAGGCATTCTCATGGGAACCTCTCATTGACTTGTGCAATGCTGAGATACTATTGTAGTGCTCTTCACCTATGACATTCACACAAATAAAGAAGATCATTGTGTAAAGACAGAAAAAAAAAACAGTCATCTGACTGAACATTTTAAAGCTTATGAACTGTCCCGTATAGTTCTGAAATCATTATAAGCACATTATATTCATCTTTAGAAAATATATTCAGCTTTAGAAAAACCTGGTTTTTACACCACATTTTAAGCAAAAATGGACGTAGTCATACTGTGCCCAATGAGGCCATTAAACAAAGTTGATGGGATATTTCATCACTCTCAACTCAGGAACAGCAAATCTCAATCTTTTGGGACAGCTGGGTGTTATGTAACAGGACAGTGTGAAGGACTGTTTCACAGGACCAAAGAGTTGAGGTGTCAGATACAGTACAGTAGTTACAGTGTGCATGTAGACTGCCCTATCTCCACCACTTAGCAAGCATGCTGCTGATGGTGTGTGCACCATTAGAACCAAGACAATAATGAAACAAACATTGACTTCCACTTAAAAAAAATCATAAAACAATGGTTAAATCATGACGTGTGACTGTACAGCAAATTAATCCTGATTTTTAATGATATTTTGCCAAGGGCACTGGAGCTGTAGTAAATTATGCAGACTGTGGAAACCCCAAACACAGCACAATGCTATCACACATCCACAATAACAAAACACATGACACTCCTAAGCAACCAGAGGTATGGTTATAAACACTCCTAAATGTATGTATTGTTTTATCATCAACTTGCATCGATTAATTACATTAATATTTCCAGGGTAGTGTTCATGATATGCAGGAGTTATTTAAAGTGAAAAAATATTTACATGTCCTAAAGAGCTGGTGAGATGGTTTCTAAGTACTATGTTATATATAAAGAGACCTCTAGTGGATCTATGCTGACCTGGTGTTACACAAAGCAGGTTACAGAAGAACACTGCTTACAGGGATACCTAACAACTGCGTTTGCTCTTACCTGCTTTATCGTAGAGGATATGGGACCTCTGAAGACCCTCCTTCACATGCTCCTCCTTCACCACTATTTCCAGAGATGAAGTGTCACATGTTAATGTGTTAGCCAAGCTCACCTGAGCCTGAATAGCGAGCTGGAGACTATTGAGGCCCACCCTTGCATCACCATCACAAAGGTGGGCTATGGTGTCGAGAGCTTTTTCTTCAATTAAAACCTTGGGCCTAAAAAAGACCAAAAAAAGAGAACATGTAGGATAGAAAGGATACAGGGAGAAAATATAATAATAATAATAATAATAATAATAATAATAATAATAATAATAATAATAATAATAATAAGTCCTAAAATAAACAGATAGTCCAAATTTTAATTAACACTCATTCATTATCACACCACAAAAAATAATATTAGCTATTTATAGTCAGTATGATAATTTGGATTTACTTTATTTAAAATTTTAGACATCAAAATGTTGTTGATGAAAATCAACAAAGCAAATCAGTAGTTAATCACCATTAAGACAAATTTTTTAAAGTAGCTGTTTGCTTGTTTTGCAAAAAAAAAAAAATTGCCAAAGCTAGATCTAATTCTGTGAAATCCCATTCAACACAAGAAGCAAGGCTGTGCAGTTTCCATGGAGATTTTAACCTAAATAAAAATGAGTCATCTTTAGTCTTGTTTAAGCCCCATGTTAGCTGGCATTACTCATTGATCCTGCTGCATGTTACAGGCAACAGATTTCTGAGGAACTCAAACAATACACTTAAAATTCAATTATATTCCTGAAGCTCATCATCACATTTCATCTGCAGCTACTATGTTAACAGCTGTCTCACTGTCTACCCCTCAACGCCAAACCTCTTCTGTCAACATGTCCAGGGAAGAGCCTCAAAGATTGTTGTGGCTATAACAACTGCTGGTACACTCCTCCCACATGTTATCTGACACAAGCCAATAGCCATAGTGAGTGGAGCAGTGACATGACACACTCATGACGCGTCACACCAGAAGTTTCCTGAAGAGCACTTACTCATGTCCATCTGATTGGTCTTGATCTTTGGAATTTTCTGAATCACGTCCTAGTACCCTGATCCCCAGTGTGGACACGGCCCTGTCCAGGATAGCGCCCATCGCTTCCACAGACAGCCTCTCCAGGACCATCACCCTACACCTGCTCAGCAGAGCAGCGTTGACCTGGAAGGAAGGATTCTCTGTGGTCGCTCCGATCAGCGTCACCGTCCCACACTCGATGTGAGGAAGGAAGGTGTCCTACATGTCAAACATAATTGAGTGAGGAGAAGAGTGTGAACAAGAGTGAAGAAGTAGAGAAAATAATATCTATGAAGGGACTACATCATCAAGGGTATGCATTTTTTTTTCCCACCTCATGGATCTGCTCATTTCAAATCACTATTTGCATGATTTTTAAAAACGTCAGGCAACTAAGATACACTTCACACAACTCAACCCGTTAACCTTCAATTTATTTATCTATTAGGTTGCACATGTACAATAGTTGCACTTCATAGCCTCACATACTTGTATAGTATATACAAGTTCCAAGAAAACAAACTAAGGGATTGCTATGTATTGTTTAAAAGGGGCTCAACCAAGTTTATTTTTAAGGTTTGCACATTCTCATAAATGGTGTAAGCTGCAGACACGGCTCCAAGCTGTTCATAACTATGCATTGTTCTTCTTATGGGGAAAAATTCTCTTTGTGGTTTGTCATGGTCATTAAACATGCTGCTCTTAAGAGACTTAAGGGAAGGCAATACAAAACTTCTAAAATCACCTAAATTCTTCTTCTCCTCCTAAATTGTGTGCTGGCTTGACAGTCTGCGGTCTTAATATTCTCTCAATAGTATGCACTTTGGACCTAGGGCAAACACAATCATTATCAATCAGACTAAATTGGTCTTTTCTGGCTTAATACCCCACCTGTTGGGATTTGTTGAAGCGGTGAATTTCATCAATAAATAGGATGGTCTTCCTCTTGCATAGTCGAAGCTCATTCTGTGCCTGTTTGATTACCTCACGAACATCATTTACAGATGCACTGGTTGCTGACAGAGGGACAAAGCGGGCCGATCCATTCTTTTTACTGGTGCTGGCAATTATGTGAGCTAAAGTGGTCTGGAAAAAGAACAATAACAATAAACACAAATATTTCAAAAAGTCTAATTTATGTAGTGCATTGTAAACTGACAAAATACCACTAAAAATATACTAAATTAAGTAAAATACCTGGCATCTAGAAAACATTCACATGCCATTTTTTCTCGCATCAAATAAGACACCATCCTTTCAGTCTGTTGTAAATCATGTCTCCACTATAAATATAGAACGAGCTCCTTAAAATAACAATCCAGTGGTGACACAGAAGAGATAAAGTGTTACTGAAGCATGTTGTCAAAGTAGTACAGGGAGCTACTGTACAATAAACCAGGCTTGAAGCATTGCATACCTAAGAAGTCATTAGCATGCTGTATTCAGGACTGATAAAGAGAACGGTTGTAAGCATTGACCTGGCAGCCATAGACTAAATACTTCTGCCTTTCAACATGTGTAAATGTTTCACCTGTCTTTATCAAGCTCCAGGCAATAAACAAGTGAAAAAAACCCAGACAGAAGACATACTTGGACTGTTCTCCTTAAGGAAAGACCTGGAGTGGATCTGTTTTTTAGCTGATAACTTCAAATTCATGTAGTTCAGAACCTACTTAAGGTTTCCACTGTGTACTTCGATATCCAGAACACTAAAATCAATGAGACCTGACAAAGAGAACACATTGCTTGCAGTCTTTTACATGGGAATTAGTTTGACACAATATGTTATTGATTGATTACAGCAATTTGTCTCTTGTTAACCTGCGTCCGAATGGGGGTATTACTACTACTAAAATAATAATAATAATAACAATAATAACAATAACAATAACAATAATAATAATAATAATAATAATAATAATAATAATAATAATAGCATCTGTAAAAACAGGGAGAAGATACGTTTTGTAATATCGCTGTATTCTTTTCATTATTAATATCCTAATTACACTGAACAATAAATACTAAGGAAATTATTGTAGATTTATAAGTATTCTGTAATAAAATCACAGAAACATCCATATTGAATGCACATTTGTTCGCATTTTAAGGAAAATGTTCAGAATTAATTTTGCTGTTATTTTTTAAATAACAGGATAAAGGATTGAATCAAGTGTGTAGTGCATATGAAAAAGTACAGAGAATAGATATAAAGGTATAAAACTGTGTTGATGTCTGCACACCTTTCCACATCCTGGTGGACCCCAGAGGATCAGAGATGGTATTTCCTGAGAGTCCAGAAGTGACCGTAGCAGTGTTTGCTGTCCTACCACTTTACTTTGACCAAAGTACTCCTCCAGTGTGTTTGGTCGTAGTATCTCTGCCAGGGGTTTAGTCATTGTGAGCAGTGTCCGCAGGGAAAGTTCATTTGATGCGTTCATGGTCGGTCCATTAAATCCAGAGACCTGCTTCTTTAGAACTTCTGTAGGCCTACCTGTTGGTCCCGCCTCATCCGGAAAACTCCGTTTACCTCCTTTGTTGGTATCAAGACCCGAACTTATTTTACCGAAGAATGATCCATTACGTTCATTTTGAGAAGAAACTTTACTCTTGTTTGTTTGGAACATGGAGAATACCGCTGTTGACGACGTACCTGCAGAAGAAGAATATGAGGAAGAGTGGACGGCACTTTTATTCACACTGGGACTAGACGGAAGCTTCTCTGTATTAATACGAGGTTTCTTCTCAGGAGGTCCGTTTTTGTCTGTTGTAGACGGACTGCTATTGGTACCGTCAACCAGCAGACAGACGTCCAAGTGGCCATTAATTCTATCCGGGCTGAAATCTTTAAAACACACGGGACACTGCACTGAATCCGGTTCTGCTGTCATCTCGTTCGCCATGTTGATTCCCGCGAAACATTTCACCCGTGGTCACGTGATCACGGATTGACCCTGTTTTCCTTTTTTTTAAGTATTATAATTTTGTTTATAGTTTTAACTGTATTTTATACCACTTGATTTTTCTTCAAAGTTATATAATATTTGCAAGTGAATATGCTTAACCCAGTATTTAGGAAAATTACTTTCTATTTCGATGTGACGTTCAAGGACCGTAGGGACATCCAACATCTGTATGTTGTACTGTAACTAACAATTAGCCTACATAGGCATGTTCAGTTTAAGTTTAATTTTTACTTGTTGTTTTTTATTCATTAATTATTTATTTAGTTATTTATCCATTTTGTGTTACCTTCAATTATTTATGCACTGATTTATTGTTTGACTTGTTAAAATACATTTATTTAAAAATGTTATACACCTTTATGCTGACAGGAAGGTAACTAATTAACTGTTGTGTGGTGAAGGGGTGTGATTAAATACATTTCCACTTCCTCCCACTTGTTTTCAAATATGTGCATCAAACCATTAGCTATATGTTGTGATATGTTTTTACTGTAAGGGTCACAGATATGCTACATGAGCACATTTAGATGCTCAGATTTCTATTCAGTCAGTGAAATTTTACTTCTTGTTATTATCAAAAACCCTGTTGGTTCTTCATTAATGTTTTCCCTCTGTCTTACTCTCTTTTATTAGATAACCAACAATAAACAAGCTGGTCAACACCAGAGGTCATCCAAGTCTGGAAGAGAGTCTCAGAAAAAAGCCTGGCAGCCAAATCTCCCTCCAAGGGAGGATGGCCAAGATGAAATCAGTCCATCAGTATGTCAGCAGCAGGAATGTGACCAAGCTGACCACCTTGCGTTGCTTCTGGGAGATGAAGTCTGAAGATAAGGTATTGGCACAGTTCCGTAATGACACATAACATTTCTAGGCAATGAGTATTAAAATACAGTATACTATTACAACCCAGCTTTATTAAACTGCAGATGGTGCTGAAGTACAATCAAACAGAAAAGATTTGGACACATTTTAGCAACAGTTTAGAAGCTGAATGGTTAACAAAGAAAAAATAATGCAGAACAAATCACCCAGGATTTTAACAAGATGCTGATGAAGCACATAGCCTACTATTAAATAAAGACTTTGTGACTTTGACAGACTTTGTGAGTAATTAAGACCAGTTTTGTTTCTTCCGTCCATGTCAGCAGGTCCACTCGAGCAGTAAGGGCACATCTCCTGTCCAGAAATGAGCTAATTATTGTGTTTGGCAGAGGTGTATATGAAGCCAGTGGAGGCCAGAGAAGTTGCCAATACACTAAACATTGCTTTAGTTGGCTTACAAGGTGATACATTCTTGGCCTTGTGCTTGTAGGTTTTTCACACCCAAAATGTTATTACTGCACAGAAGAAGTGGATTTTAAACTCCCCATACAGTATAAATGATGTGTAAGACTTTACTGTGAAGTGGTGTTTCTTACTGTTTGTAACTAAGTAATAAAGGAATCAAATAAGTTCTTTAAACTATTTCTCATAATTGAGTTTGTTAAACAATATAAGTTATTATCAAGTCACTCACCATGTTGAGCAAAGGAAGCCATGTGAGAGTCAGAGTGATAGGCTATTTGTAGCAGTAATCCTATAGCAGTGGCTATTTATTTACTAGTCAGTGTTGACAGGGAGGCCAGGTCCCTGTTTCAGAGTTTTCTCAGTTTTTAATGTCAGTTGTGTAAAAATGACTTGTATTATCTGTTGACCTTATGTCATCAAGAGAAGAATGGGGAATAACATGGCAAAATGAAAGACTGGCTTTCAAATGCAGACCAGGGGGAAAGATTAGAGTGACTGTCTGTCAAACACCCACTGCTGGCACCTGTCCTTCTTTTGTCATGGGGACAAACTCTCTGTCCTTTAGCTTGTCCTGCCTGGTCTAAGTGTTGATGGGAGTGGAAGGTTGACTGAATTAACAGAGCAGTTGAGCATAGTATGGTCTTAATGTTTGGGCGGTTCTTGCCCTGAGAAGGACCTGTCATCTCCTCTATTTTGCCACATGAAACTCCGGCCCCTTAAGCTCATATTGAACCTTCGTACTTAAAGATAAGTAAAGCGAGGTTATAGAAGACCGATGAAGAGTAAAGTTAAAGTCATGAGGAACTTTGTCACAGGCTGGGACATTTGGCTGCTGAACAGCATGTGTCGGGTTGCCTCCTACATTTGGTGCAGACTGAGTGATTTACTCTGCTACCGGAGGAGGCACAGAACACCTACTCAGGTACAATGCTGTATGATTTGATGAATAACATTCTAGGCTAATTTTTTAGGAGACACTAATTTATTAACAAAGGACATTACTGATATAGCTCTGCAGGGGCATGAATATTTTTCTTGGGACAGCAGATCATAACAAGAGTTCTGTTTATTCTTTAGGGTATTTTTATTATTAGGTATCTTGGGAGAGACTGTGAGGCAAATAAAGCATCTAAACACAGCAATTATACCTGATGCTCAACAATATTTTGAATTCTGTGGTCACTATCCACCTCACCTGTCTTATTATACACGATTGCACATGTTGTCATCAGGGAGTAGAGCTGCTATTGAAGACCATTGTAGCATCATGTTCAGCCATTTTTTAAAATAGGAACAATTTTGGCAACTGATGGAAATTGGTTTCTGCTTTAATCGCTGTTCTAATCACTTTTACCTCAACAGTAAACATACAACACACACACATGTTCTTAGCTGTGATATTTAATTTGAATGCAATTATTGTTTTTTTATACACAAAGCTTCGAATCCTAGTATATTTCTCTACTTTATTCATATTTGAGAGGTTCTATGTGTCTATGGATACACATTACTGAAATAACATTAGATGCATTAAGTGTATGAACATTTTCTAAGACTTTATGTTTTCCTTTTTTTTTGTCCTTATGGCTACATAGTGGTATTTTTAATAAATGTTGTGCAATACCTTGCTTTTGCATTTAAAAAAAAATCTATACAGTCCTGCATCTAAATATGATGTTTATTTTTGCAAGTGAGCTCAAAAAAGAGAGGACAAACATTTCCAATGTAATATAATTATGTGACTAAGGCTTTATTGTCAATTAAGGATATTCAGGATGAAACATTAGATAAGAAGTTAAATGATATGTATGTCTGTAGAGTCAATCAAATCTGCAAAAAAGATACAATGAACTGATGAGGCAGAGGTTGTCAGTCAGCTGATCAGTTTGCAGTAAGTAAACAGAGAGAGGCTTCTGGTGCCATCTAGTGCTGAAAACTTTGCAGCTGTGATATGCTATTACTTCAAGAGCAGGGTTGTAGTGTACCAGAACTGACTACAAGATAATCAAATAGCTTCTGAAACTCTGTTTTTTGGCACCTTTCTGAATCCACTTAATGGTTGTAATTCATATAATTTTGCACAAGTGATGCATATGTGTAGAAAGAGAGAAATACAACAGACTTCAGTCAACCACTTTTTCAGTTTTCAGAGAGTGTCAGTTATCCTTTAAAACCCATCGTATGACTTCTTAATTTAGTTTGTCTGTTAAATATATTTATTTATCTTTCACAACTTTCAATGATGCGTCACTTTAGCTGCATCACATTGTAAAATGTCTATTTCTGCTTTGAGAACTCTGCCTCAGACATTCTGTAGTTATCCTTAATGCTGTTGGAGAATGCATCATAAATAAGCTGAAGCTCTCTCACCCTCTCTTGTTTCTCGCATTCATCTCTTGGCATTTGAGAGATCTGCACTGACATTTACTGTAGGATACCCATGAGTGTGTGACTAAGCTCTTCATATGTAACCTGGCGCTTTCTGTCACTAAACATTTTTATGACGTCCCCCAGTATAAAGTGGGTCTTATATTTCCATGCTGTTAATTATAGAGCATCTGGGAACATCTTTTTCAAGTACAAACAAAGTACTAAACTCACTTTTTATGCAAATTCACAGATGCTTACTCTTTAGGGAATGAAATGAAAAAGCTTTGGACATAAAAGTTATCAGGGTTGTAGTGTGATTTATGATCAAACGAAACTGACCGAACTTTTGTAGGACAAACTTTCATGAACAGGATTCTTCGATACTCTGTCTCCCATCCAATTGTCATTTTTATAAAGCTAAAAGAGACTTTCTCCTCTTATGTCAACATGCAAGATGCTCTGAGTGTCTGAAATGACACTTATATGTTGATAAATTGCATTCCAATGCTCACCAGTGCTCTGACACCTTCTCCTCACCTAGTGGTGTAGGGTCACCTTCAGTTCACTCACCACATGGACAGAGAATAAAGAAGAGGAGAAAATTCTTTTTTTTTTTCTTATGTTAATATGATTTTATATGCATTTTAAAAATGCCAATTGTATTTCTCTTTTCAGAAATGTTTTTCGGTACCATGAAATACCAAAATAATGGCGTAATCACAAAGAATATGTGTTATCAAATCTGTTTATATAAATGCTCTCATGTTTGATCTTATTTTAAAGGTAAAATTATGATCTTCCTGAATATCTAGTTTATATGGTTCTGATGGCTAATATAAAGAAATATTAGTTAATGTCTAAAATCACTTGAATTTCCATGCATGTTAAGTATGTGAGCATATCCAAAGCCTTCCCACCGAGACAGTGGGATCAGCCCTCATCACGCCTTCAAAATGCAAATTCTTAAAAAGACTCTAATGCTCTAAATACTCATCTTGAAACTTACGGTCTTAACTTTTGCTCTGTTGCTCAGACAGTCAGTTGAGTCTGTTTTTGCCACCGCTCCAAGAACTGACAAACTGGGTCCCAGACCTCTGGCCTGCACATGCAACCTTCATGCTGTGATGACTGGCTTTGATGCCATGCATCCTGTCACGACCAGCCACTTGTGCACGTAGCTTCTGCTTGTTAAACGTGCACACAGCTAAAGTGCCACTGATCAGCCCTGAACACAGAAATTCAGTGCCTAGGACAAAACACTGAAAAGAAACTTGCAGATTGATAGTTGCGAAATGTACATCAATTCTGAGACTCAGATCTGATCGTATTACATCAGATCCAACCGAGACCACTGTCGTTACGCTCACTGTCTACAACCAGACCAGTCCCTGAAGACTCCAGCTCATGTAACCATTCCACCACGGCTCCTCTGCCAGCTGATGTGACCTACATCCAGCATAATCCGATGTTGGCATTTTCTACTCCTTCTCCAGCTTCTCTGACTCCCAAAGGCTGCTTCAGTCCGAATGCATGTTCCACCATTACCAAGGATAACAAAAGACACCATCTCTGCTTCTGCCACATGCTTTGCCCTTCCACTGAGTTGCAACCTGTGTCTCAATGTCTAGAAAGTTGATGCATTTTGATTAATTGATTTGTTTGTTTCGAGAATTTATAAAATACATGTAAGTCAAAAGGGAAAAAAAAGAAATTAATTTACACATGAAAAGGAGTGGGAAGAAAAAAAACTCTTATTTAATCCCTCCCCTATTCTCAGCAATGATTTGACATATTCAAGTTTTAAATATTCACTTCTGTCTTTCGACTACAAGTCAAAATAAGGATAAATAATGTCATAGGGCTTTACAAAGTTGGTTAGAAAACAAAACAATCACAGAAATAGAAATGGATAATGTCCCTGGCATTCCCTGTCCTTAGACCCTCCTTCTCAGCAAGGAAAAACTCCAAAACCTAGTGGGAAAGGAGGAACCTCAGGAAGAACCACAGTGAAGGAGAGGTCCACTCCCATGGACAGAAAGGCTATAGATGAACGTCCATTTGCAGTTGTAGGGGACGGGGAGCAGGTCCATCCATCAGACAGGCAAAGGTGGGGAAGGAGGTCACAGGTCAGGACAGGACACAAGTGAGTCACGGCAGAACCGGTTGTCCATGGTTCCTTATGCAGATACCACTGAAAGAGCTGCTTTTAAGTTAAATAACTTAAAATCTCCTATAAATATGTATTTCTCTTTGCCATCAGACCTATTGTTTAACCATTTGTCTGTCTGTTTATTTGTCCACAAATGTTCCTTTTATCATCTGTGTGTGTTATGTTGTCTGTTTGTTCTCTGTTTACTTTGTGCATACAGTTATCATGTAAATAAATTTCCCTTAATTTATATAAAGAAAGTGCAAAGTGTTTTTTTTTTTATTGTTTAAGTCTGCACATATGTCACTGTACACTAGTGGAAAGAGCCCAAATCATTATTGCCGCAACCTTCAGATTATTTAATTGATTATTAATATAAACAAGTATTCAGAGAATACCTAATCTCACCCCTATTTTGTGCCAATCTCAAGAATCTATGACAAACTGTTCTTGAATTAGAGCCAATAATGTGATTTTGACCTTTCTGCTAAATGTGACCTTGACCTTTGTCCTTTTGCAATATTGATCATTGTATTATATGTATATATGTGTCAGTGTGTATAATATTATGATAATATATCCAGTATTGATTAAGTTGTAGCGTGATATATCTATGCTTGACACACACAAACAGTGTTACAGAAGTTAATTTTGTGACATGTCACCTTTGACCTCCAGAGATCTCAAAGACTATTGGTCATAGGTGAGAACACCAATTATGAGAATTGTAGAAATCTTCATTCCACATTGTTTGGTACCAATCTGAAAGTTCTGTGATCCTCAGTTCTTGAGTTTTAACCGATAATGTGATTTTGATCTTTTAATTTATTTTGACCTTTGAATTTTACTCAAATTTTGGGGGTGATCTGGGGGGGGGGGGTCTGCGCTCTCAGAGTCCTTTTCTAGTTTAATATGAATTGTGTGAAATTTCAAAATGATTAGACTATTGTATAATTATTTACTACCTTTAAAAATACAATTATAATGACTATAATAACTGCTACTATGTTCATTCTGCAGTGCCTCATGCACATGTATTTGTTTGTAAACAACACAATATGTGTTTGCTACCTGTTTCTTGACTCTTTGAAAAGCTCTTCTCTGGAAATGTGGAGTATGGATCAATATTTGCAAGAGGTAGTAATATTAAGTATTATGTAACCCTTTTTTGTCTAGTATGAAAACAGAAAATAATAGAGGTCATCCTATTTTGTAATGGGGTTTTTTTTTGGCTGCAGCATACCTTTAATGAGACTTCTAGTACTCTGACTACTTGTTCATTCTAAAGATGAACATTGCCACCTACTGCTGAAAGAAAAGTATGCTAGAAAATAACTGTGGACACTGAGTTACTCACAGTTTATTGTGTTTAATACCATCAATAATCCAAGCATGTCCAATATCCCTCAGCTGCTCCAGTCAGTGTGATAGCAGGTACATCTTTCATATTTTACAAGACATACTAATATTTTTGCACGTGTTGGGGGGAGTAATGCATTAAGGATTACTTGCATTATCTAATGTAATTTTATAACCTTATAAACAAAATGAAAAAGTCTGTCAAAGTGTGGCAGCAAAATGTGTTTACATGCCAAGAAATGACGTAGAGAGAGCATTGAGATGTCTAAGACATTAGCATGAGGTGTTGGGTTTCATGGCTTCCACACACTTTCAAGTGCACAACTTTCCAAGAGAAAGTGCAGCCAGAGTTGGCAGCCTGAGTGACGTGAGACTGGAGGCTGAAGGGGTGACTGGACACTAGCCATGGCCCAGCTCTGGTACTTCTCAGGACATTGTGTTCTTTATAAAAGAGGCACTTGTTTTATGCCCCGTGCCCAAGTAAATTATCTGACATAGAGGGTCATGTAGGTCGTCTGAGACTTGATTGAAACCAAAATAATACTAATACTAATACTAATACTAATACTACTACTAATACTACTACTACTAATAATAATGCTTGTTTGGTGTTTATCTTTAATTAGTTATTTTGCAAGATTAAAATATTAAAAACTAAAGCAGATTTTTGCATGCACAGATGTATGTATGTTTGAAATCTCCTGATGAAATATAAATATTTGCCTGTTCAGCCTTACAGTATTATTTTGTTATTTATAGTATAAGTCAGATTTGTGTGGTGCGTTTCTATGTATTCAAATACACTTTAACAACGAAAAAATAAAAAGAAGTTTCCAGTTTCACAACCATTTGGTCTGCAAAGCATGCCTGGTGAAAAGGTTTAACTTTTACTATTTAAAGAAGCTAAGCCTCTTGCTGTGTATCAATTTACCTTTCATTTTTCCTGCTCTTAATGTTCTTATGTCTGTAGCAGTTCAAACTGCAAAGGACACAAACACAGACAGAAGTTTGTTACTTATTAGAAAAACTACATTGCCTTAAAACATCCAAAAAATGTTGCTGTCACATTAACAAAACAACATTTTCCTCATTCAGCAGTAGACAGAGCAGTCATATTTCAGCCTCTGTGTACACATACAGCTTCTTGGCAATGAAGGTGAGAGAGGACTGTGAGCATTACCCATGTTGCTGTTACTTTCTTTGGCCTCAGTTTCACCATAAAGTGTAAGCGATACAAACTTGATATTTACTTTATGTCATGCATCTTTGAGGCCAAGGGTTTGTTTATAAACCATGCAGGGTTTAACCCCTTTAAAATGCTCCTCTACCTCTAAACAATGCAGCATGTAATGTGACAGTGTTAGTTATGCATCCTAACCTTTAACATGTAACAGATAAAAGCCCATGGGTAATGTGTTATTGTTTGACAATATCATGTTTCAGCATCCAACACAGGTATTGTAAATTTTTCATCTTTTAAAAACTTATTAAAAAACTGTTTATTTCATACGTACACAACAGCAGAAACAAGTTTGCTGTTCATGCACTACAAATTCACACAACATGCAACAAATGACCTACGTTGTCTGTCATCTGTTGGCATCCAAGGACAGGTGTAAGCGTGTCTGTCTCCTCCTGAGTGATTGATGGTTGGTTTCATTCCCATCTGTTTCTGCCCCGGCAGAGTCATTTGTTCTTTCCACCGTAGCGATCTTACAAGAGTTAACCCAGATGAAAATAAAAATACAAGGGAATGCAGTCCTTGGAGTCTCGCCACTGTAGGAAAATTACTGAAGGCTTTGCTCAAAGCAGCACTGGTTCCTATCTATAGTAAATATCAAAAAAGAATAACAAGCATCATGGTGAGGTGACTTGACATTAAATATAAGTTGACAGGTCAGCTCCTTACACTCTACTGTGTCTGCCAAGTTCTCACCCTTCATTGGTTATTGCAATCCTGAACCCAGATTTTGGCTTGAGTGCGTGAATCACCTCAGCCAAACTCACCTCACAGTTTGGCTGAGGTGACTATGGTTCAGTTTGCAATCTATATCTCTGTTGTCAGAATCATGTCATGGTGGCTTGAGCAGAGATGGGTTCACTTTGCTCTCTGTCATCACTATTTGTGAAGGGGTTTTCAGATCACAGGTCAGATTAACCTTGTTGTTTCTGCATTCTTAAATGAGTTTGACTGTCTGATGCAGTTCAGTGTTTGTAGAGGAATTCAATATGCGTTTTTGTCTTTTGAGATTATATCAACATATCTGTTGTTTTAATTTATTTGTATCATGGATTATATTCATATTACAAGAGCTAAGGTAAAATCGATACCTTACTCTTCTGTGAAAACACATGAATCAGTGGATGTTTTAGTCAGTGAGTAGGCATCGTATAAATTATCCCTGTCACCCGTCTCTTCTTTCAACAGACGGACTTAGTGTCTTACTGTAGGTCCCCTCGGCCAGGAACCACAGGCTTCCTCACATATCCCTTGACAGTAGGAGCAGGTTACAGGCATTCAACAGAGTATCAAAGGACATCTACATTGCAACATGGTTTTCATTGACAATTGTACACACAGACTCACTGTGCCAAATATCTAGCAGCTCACTTCTTTTAGAAAATTAGATAATGCAAAAAATGTTTGTTATATTATTAACTTAGCTTAAAATCTAAAACAGCTCAGTCCACTTTGCCAAAACAAAAAAAAAAAACCCAAAAAAACCCAACAAAATCATTGGGTCTTTTTTTAATCCACTAAAGAATGTGCACCAGATGTGTTATGTATATTATTGACATTTGACAAGCATTAAAAAAAGAGCATCGTCACACTTCCAGTCTAAACATGAACTGTGTATACTGACCATTTTGACACCCAGCAGGTGAGTGACGGTAGTGGGCTTAACACTTATAGGCTCTCAAATGTCTCATAGCCCAGGCAGTGCCAAGCCCCCTCCCCAAACACTTGACCCTAGCTGACGTAGGCTGTACATTTACATTTAGGGACACCGGCTCATTCCACTCTTAATACCGCTTCAAGCGTGGAGGGAAGCAGGCTCCTGGGATAAAGTGTAATAACAGTTTTTTGTTGTTGTTGTTTGACCCAACCAGACAGAAATAATTTTAGTTCAAATTACATCAGAAAATCTTCATATGGTTGTTTGAGTGATCTGAGTTTCTTTTTTCTTTTTTTGCCTGAAGTGGCATTTTTTCTTATCTTTTTATCTTTTCCTTTTAAATTTTAAATGTGTGAGGAACAGACACTGAAGAACAGAGCTGGCTACGACTTTTGAAAAAGACTTTCTGTCTGTTTCACAGACGTTATTGGTCCTATTTTTGTCTCAATTTGGAATTTGGAATCATTGGAAATCATGAGCTCAGAAGTAATAAACACAGGTGACCAGAAGAATGCCAAAGACGCAAGCTTTGACGTCATCCAACATCGGATTGAGTCATTGAGCAGCAAGATGGATAAACTCATCAACATACAAGAAAAAGTCCTGAACCGACTAGATGGCATGTCTCATGACATTGATGGAATTGAAAAGGATATGGAGAATCTGAAGGTTGACAAAGAGGAGATCCATCTGCCACCTAAGGTAGTAAATCAGACCCAGATCATGGGGCGAGAGGTGACGGATATATGCCAGGAGATGAGCACCATAATGTCTGTGGTGAACCAACGGTCTGAGCAGCAGGCTCAGAAGCTGGAGGGGATGGAAAAACTGGTCCTCAGCATGCAGCAGGTCATCAGCTTCATTGGACAGACAGTGAAGAGATCACGGGTTATGGAGCTGATGTTCAAAGGTTCTGGAGCTCGGAAGGGATCCAGACCTAAAGACAGTAAAGGCAAGAAAGCTGTTAAAAGGAAATCTACAGATACTTTAACCAAGAAAACTGACAAGGTGAGACTAAAATTAACCATAGTTGTGGGCCTCATCTGTAGACACAGAGGCTGCATTACATGTGTCTAAATAGGTTTTGAGAACTATGAACCTGAAAGAATGGCATTTTATATTATTGTTGGCTCGAGCACAGCTTCATCTGGCTTGAAGGTTTCACTCAATATCCTTAACTGAATATGAATTAATTTCCGGACATTTGTACTCCATTGTCAGTTATGAAAATCAATATGTGGCACAAAGAGTTTCAAGCTACTGTTAATTCTCAACCCTTGTTCCTGGTTGATCTTTTTATATCAATAATTGCATACACATGATCAAAATATACAGGTTTCTTCAATAAGCATACACTACAGTATGGCCATAGAATGAGGAAAAAAATACATTAAGTAGCTTTGAGGTTTTCATTCACTCTGAACCTGTGTTGGTATCAATGTCCAATTTATGCAAAAGTTGCTACTTCATGCTGACTTTAATTTCTCAGATCTTATAGGGATCTTGTTATTCTTGGCAGAACATGTGAAAATGATCATAGCAGTAAAGCTGACCATCCAAAAGTTCTCAAGCCTATGAATGTAACTTGGCTTGTGTTTTAAATTCCCCACATAATGGGCTTGGGTAATTGGTAGTGTCTGAAATTCACAGTATTTAAACATGCAAACTGCTGATAAAGGACAAAGTAATTAAGGGTGTTTATTATAAGCTACTGTGCAATAAATATGTCACATACTCTTTATATAAAGCTATCAATTAAATCTATTTTTCATTAGTACTGAATCATGCACTGGTGCAACATGGCCGCTTTGGCAGGAGGTACACTCTGGGACCTCCTTTAGAGCATGAGAGAGCTGCCATGAGGCCACAATGAAATGTGAGTGGCCTGGTCTAGAAATGCTGTTTTTGGATCAGTGCTGCAGTATTTGTGGTTCAAAAGGACTTTTAACCCCTTCATATGTTAGAGTCAAGTGTCAACAGATTACAATGAGTTAGACTTCCCTCTTTCTCAGTTAGTTTCCCCACTTCACCAAGGTACTTACCTGTATTTCAATTCCATACTAATTAACAGCAGCTAGTCCTAATGTGGCTTACTGTTAGCATTGTCCTCACTGTGGGATATTTTTGTTTGTTTGTTTTTGCAAATCGCTGAACTTCCTGTGGCACAAAATAGTCCTTCATAAAATTTTTATTGGACATCCTGCGAAAAATGCTGTCTAACTCCCTTTGATTTAGAGGTTCCAGTAAAAGTCTGTATTTAACATGGCATCCACTGTGTCAGAATTATTGGCACATGTTCAGATGAGTAAATCATTTTATTTATACACCATGGTGTTGCTTGTTTGCCAGTGGGTTATCTTTATCCTTGAGATTGAGATGTTTGTTTCTTTTAGATTTAAATCAATTTCCTCTAATCACTGTCTAATTAAACCTGATGTATTTATCTAATCATCAGGCAGACAGTGGCCTTATAAAAAGGTCACTAAAGGCTATCTGGCATTGTTGGTATGAGATGCACTTAAAAGTATGTTATCACCACACTGACATTGCTTTCATAGCTGCATTAGTGAAAACTGCTCCTTTCTCTGTGACCTACAATTAAGCTAATTCACCAGTGCTGCATCATGACAAGGTTATAACACACTTAGAAGTATGTAAATGATGTTATGTCAAACTTGAGTGCAGTCACTCTTATGTATATACATAACAGTGAATGGAAATAAAGTTTCTGATAATGAATTTGGAGTCAGATTTCATAGTCAAATTATATTCAGATTATTATTGATTCCATGATGGCTCCCGTTCCAAGGAATTTCTGTTGTCGTCAGAGAACGTGTCAGGTGTTTTCAACCACCTTCAGAGGTGTTAGATATTCTCACGCCAAGCGATGCCTGTTCTTCCAATCAGAAAACACTGGTGTCTCTGGGGAAACACTACACTTGAAATATGTTGACCTCACGACATGCTCATAGAACAAATGTAAGACACCCCGAGTTCAAGACAGGTTTTTCCATGTTAACCTGATCAGATAGTGTTTAGTGAGTTTCCTCTGCTGAGAAATTTGAACAAGAGCCTACGGTCACTTGTAATATTTTCCGCTCAGGGTCAGCATTGCATTCCACTGCTGAGTGCAACAAGTGATAAGCTATAAATTCTCTGCCCTGCTGCCGTCTATCCATCTGCCATGAATAATCAAAGGCATGCCATTATAAAAGTCAGTCTGTGCATGAAGATGTGCAATAAATGTGCTAATGTGTTAGCTAAAAAAATGGATATGTTGCTCACAATTTGTCTTTTTCATCATCTTATATTCTGTCATTTCACTCAATTATTAATTTCATAATTGTTTCCTAATGGTGTATGCATTTATGTCATATGGTTTATTCAAATACTTGTGTTTGTTTCATGTGATTCTAACTTCATCAGATCATCTGTTTATTACAGTATATGGTTTGTTCAGCTGCACATTCATTTGTTGTGTTTATTTCATGTGACTCATCAGCGTTCATCACCCTGTCTGAATAGTCATTCATGCTTAAAATGTGACATTTTCCCAATCCATGTGTCTTTGTGTAAGTCTACTAAGCTTTGCTATCTTGTCTTTTTACTAGAAAACTACCTCTAATAAAGTGAGTAAAGGGGCTCAAGACATAAGTCCTGCATGTGTGCACAGTACTCCACAGCCTTCTCGCAAGATAAAGATCCATGGACCAAAGCATTTCCTCGCCTCTCGCAAATGTGGAAACTTTGTAGGTTTATTGTGCATATGCTGTGGTCTACACATCAAGGTGTCTTTATTTACATATCATGTAAGAGCATACCGTTTTTTGTCATTTGTAGCTTCAGGTTGAGTATTTGTCATTGTTCCTCGTCAGTGTGAAATGAAAGAAATGTGACAGTTATGTGTATTAATAATAATAATAACAATAATAATAATAATAATAATAATAACAACAATAATAATAATAATAATAATAATAATAATAATAATAATAATAATAATAATAATAATAATAATAATAATAATAATAATAATAATAATAATAATAATAATAATAATAATAATAATAATAATAATAGATTTTAGCCATAGTTTGTTCGATCATTTTATGAATACATGTTAACACTATGACTCACTAACTTCCTTTTTCATTATTTTGGAAAAAAAATGCATTTCTCAGTTGAAAGACCATAAAGGGAAAGAAGGGACAGAGAAACCCAGCCTAAGCCCTAAGGCTCTGAAAACACAGAAGAAGCTGAAGCCCCCCGACGCAGCAGGTAATTCTACCTCTACAATAATATGGCATTGATTTTAGTGTTTAGCATTACAGTCGAAATAATCTGTGAGACACAACAGCAGTGTATAAAATGTTTTCCTGTGAATGTCAAATCAATATAATCTAATGTCAAGTATTAATTCAATTTTGTTTGAATTTTCTTTTCTTTCTTTCTTTCTTTCTTTCTTTCTTTCTTTCTTTCTTTCTTTCTTTCTTTCTTTCTTTCTTTCTTTCTTTCTTTCTTTCTTTCTTTCTTTCTTTCTTTTACAGATCATATTTCCTTTAAGAAACAGGTTTTGCTGTTGGAAGAAGTGCAGAAACTAAACAGGGAGAACACAGAGAAGTCAAACCTAAAGCTCACCACTGGATACCACGACCTGTTGCCTGGAGTTTCCCCCAAAGATCTCGAAAGTGATGTGTGCAACCTGCAAGAAAATTCCAAACAGTCTGAAGATGAAACACATATTGAAGAGGAAATAGAACAAGAGACACAGAAAGTAGAAGAAGTTCCAGCTGAAGAGGAACCTATACTTTCAGTGGAAGATGCAGTGAAAGAAAAAGAAAAAGAGGTGGAAACAGAGGATGAAACCAGGACAGAAGTTTCTGCCGTTGAAGACACTCAGACAGAAACAAGTATCACAAGGTAATACAAGAAAACCCTGTAATTCTATGTAAAATGCAATATATATTATTTCTAACTGACCTCTTGATTTAGATATAACAAAATATATGATGACTTCACCTGTAACATGATTCATTATTTAGTGTTTTTTTTCTTTCTTTCAGTAAATAATGCAGATCTATATATTTTTACAATGCATATTATAAGATTTAAGATTAGGCAGAGTTTGGAGGTTCTATTAAAATGTGACATAGTTTCTGGCAGAGACAAACATTTTGATTTGCATTTAGTTGTATTTACAACAACAACAACAACAACAATAATATAATACTACTAATATGAAATATAATATTCAAGAAAGAATAAAATAAAATAATAATAATAATAATACAAATACTACTACTAATATAAAATAATAATCTTTATTTATGTAGCACCTTTCAAGAATATAAAAGTCACAAGGTGCTTTACAAAAGGAATAAATGTAAAAACATAAAACAGCATAAAAGGCATAAAACATACAGTAAAAGCAGTAACCCCCCCCCCATAAAAACAGACACAGATCAACAATAATAAAAACAACAATTCAAACAAAGGCCAGTTTGAACAAATGTGTCTTTAGCTGCTTTTTAAAAGTGTCCACAGTGTCCACAGATCTTAAATATAGTGGGTGTCACAACCTCAAAGGCGCAGTCTCCTTTGTTTTTTAACCTACTACTACTAATAACAATCTATAATGAAAAACAAAATGAATGAAATTCTAACAAAAGTATTTGTTCCAGCAGTGAAGACCACATCAGTTGTTGCTTGTCTCCTGAAGCTGAGCAGGACCAGAGTGGACAGACTAAAGAGGACAAAGAAGAAGAAAAAGAAGATGAACAGAACCTGGAGCCTGAGGGCTGGGCTGTGTTCAAAGCAGGCGCAGTTGAATTCAACTTTGACCTGAAAGAAATGGTAGAGAGAGAAAGAAGAGAAAAGAACACAGAAAATGATGAAAAACAAGAAGATGAGGATGATGATGATGAGGCTGAGCGATACTTTATTGGTGAGTTGGAACCTCCGTACACATTTAATGTTCTCCTAATGTTGTTCAGAACATGAATGCTGATTATTATTATTATTATTATTATTATTATTATTATTATTATTATTATTATTATTGTTATTGTTATTATTATTATTATTATTATTATTATTATTATTATTATTATTATTGTTATTGTTATTGTTATTATTATTATTATTATTATTATTATTATTATTATTATTATTATTATTATTATTATTATTGTTATTGTTATTGTTATTGTTATTATTATTATTATTATTATTATTATTATTATTATGATTATTCTTATTCTTATTCTTATTATGATTATTATTATTATTATTACTTATTTATTTATTTATTTATTTATTTATTTATTTATTCAGACAACATCCCTCCACCATCGGCTCCTTTCAATCATCGCATCGTATCGGCCAAACCCAACCAGATCAGCAACTTCTACACCATCAACTGGCAGGAGGTACTAGGAGGGTAAGTGTTGTACTTTCTAAAGCACCAGCTGATATGTCATAGATCAAAGACAGTAAGAAAAGACGTTTTCAGTTTCTAACAGGACCTAATTGCGTAACCCCACGCCACCCCCCACCCCCCCACCCTCTGCTTCTCCCTGGTTCATAACTTTAGAGTCACTGCAGTTATTTTTACTTCAGGACTCAGTGGTATGTGAAACTGTATCCCTGGTGCCAGCTGGTAGCTAATCACTAAGTGTTAATCCTAGTCTTCAAAGAGCAGACACAGCCCAGCTCAGATATAATGAAATAACAGATTAAACATCACATTCTCCTAAAATGTCTCTGTTTGAAGGCAGATCATCATTTACTACGAGAAAATATATAAAATACTAACCCTTCACACACAACTATTCGTAGTGTTCTAAGTTTGCCTATAGGTGATAAAGTTGGCATTTGTCACTCTGCAAGAATAGAATTAAAAAAAAAAAATTTCCTGTGTCTTTCTTGAAGGGGTCGTTTTGGGCAGGTGCACAAATGTGTTGAAAACTCCTCTGGTCTCACTTTGGCTGCAAAGGTCATCAAAGCCAGAAGTCAGAAAGAGAAGGTACAATAACTCTTGTCTATTTTCTCATCATGATAATAGCCCTATTTTGATGAGTACAGTAGGTCCGTGAGAGCCACACCACATGATAATTTTGAGTTCATACTAGTATGCTACGCTAAGACCACATGGAACAGAAGCTGAGGGAATACTTCTCACCTAGGTGAGAAATATTTGACCTAGAAGAGAAGATGCATTGTCTCATAGCAGAGAACAGCTGACACTCTCATCGTGTTTGTGTGTGTGTCCTCGCTTCTCTGTGTGTTTTTTTTTTTTTGTGTGTGTGTGTTTGTGGGTAAATATTTGTCTGCATCTGTGTCTGTTTGTCTGCCTTTTGCATCTGTTTGTCTGCACTTGTGTTTTTGGTAGGAGGTGGTGAAGAATGAGATCCAGGTCATGAATAATCTGGACCATGCCAACCTGATCCAACTCTATGCAGCTTATGAGTCAAGGAATGACATCATCCTTGTACTTGAATAGTATGCTCCTTCTTTTACATTTTCAGTATATATGATTATATTTTTCAAAATCAAAAAATATCATCTGGAACACCTAAAGCCAAGACATTTACTTCAATATATCCTCCCAAGACCCAGGACAGTAAAAACATATATTTTTTTTATTTTTGATTTTTTTTACATTAAAGTATTGTTTTGATTGGAAATAGCATAATAAGCATTATTTTTTGGTATTTTAGTATGGGATGTTCTTCACGTGGACTAATTTTTTTTTAAGTAACCCCCCCTACAGAGGACAAAAATGCATTGTTGGGTCTCAGGAGGATATGTATTTATTTATTTAATCATTTCTGGCACAGTGTTGGGGTTCAGTGTGTACATTTTAGGGGTGTCTAATTGCAAAAATGGATATAACATGTACCTTTATGTTTCATCAGCATCAGGATATAATTGATGAACATATGTTTTGCTAAATGTTAGCCTCTCTTTATTATCTCTGTAGTGTCGTCATAAAAAAGAACTGTTTCTTAATGAAAAATGAACTGAATTTTTTTTTTTTTAATTTTTTAACATTGTTGTAGGTTTTTATTTTGTTCAAATATAAAAATGTGCAGCATATACACAAATGAAAAGAAAATCTCAATTTCATCAAACAAAATGTATGGTATACTTCATATTTTCTTTACCTGATTCAGTTGTATGTATTGAATTTCCATTGGTTTGTAGTAAGCCTATCAAGCCTATGTCTCTGTTTGCTTTGAAAATAGTACTGAAAAAAAAAACAGTAACAACTTAATTTCCCCCTAAATTTTAGTGCGTAATTTCATAAATGCATCACATATTATGTAATTGCACTGGAAAGGGATAAGGGAGATGCCACTAAAGTCTACACACTGAACCTTTTAACTAGAAACCCAGTAATATTTAGCAAAAATATACATATTATTCATGATATTAATTCATTAGTTACATTCTCAGGGTAAATTATTGAACACATGAGCCACATGTAGCCAAATGTAGTTGCCAACTAGTGTTTAATAGTTCATATGTGTTTTTGTCACCTTAGTGTCGGTGGAGGGGAGCTGTTTGACAGAATCATTGATGAAAACTACACTTTAATGGAACTGGATGCTGTGATGTTCATCAGGCAGATCTGTGACGGTCTGCAGCACATGCACAAAATGTACATCCTTCATCTGGACTTAAAGGTCACTATTTGTCTGCTCATGACAGAATTACCAAAGCCTTCAAGCTTACTTAATCATTCACTTTGCATAATTTGTTGATTTTGTTATGACTTTCAGCCAGAGAACATCCTGTGCGTTAACAGAGTGACAAATAAGATCAAAATCATTGACTTTGGTCTTGCCAGGGTGTAAGTGTTTATTTATTTAGATTGTTTTATTGACTGCTCTTATCATACAATACACATGGTAATAATAAAAAATATCATTCCCAAATAGATATAAACCGAGGGAGAAGCTCAAGGTCAATTTTGGCACTCCAGAGTTTCTCGCTCCTGAAGTGATCAACTACGACTTTGTGTCTTTCAACACTGACATGTGGAGCCTTGGTGTCATCACATATATGCTGTAAGTGAACACACACGCTATTGTACACATATTATCAACTCAATGCTGATGACTAATTTCCATCCTTTTGCTTTTTTTTCTAGTTTGAGTAGTCTCTGTCCCTTCCTTGGTGACAATGACAATGAGACTTTGAATAACATCTTGGCCTGTAAGTGGAACTTTGAAGAACATGAGTTTATAGATACATCTGAAGAGGCCAAAAACTTCATCTCCAGACTTCTTATTGTGAATAAAAGGTATTTAACATCTCTCTGTTGTATTGTGATAGATAGATAGATAGATAGATAGATAGATAGATAGATAGATAGATAGACAGACAGACAGACAGACAGACAGACAGACAGACAGACAGACAGACAGACAGACAGACAGACAGACAGACAGACAGACAGACAGATAGATAGATAGATAGATAGATAGATAGATAGATAGATAGATAGATAGATAGATAGATAGATAGATAGATAGATAGATAGACAGACAGACAGACAGACAGACAGACAGACAGACAGACAGACAGACAGACAGATAGATAGATAGATAGATAGATAGATAGATAGATAGATAGATAGATAGATAGATAGATAGATAGATAGATAGATAGATAGATAGATAGATAGATAGATAGATAGATAGATAGATAGATAGATAGATAGATAGATAGATAGATAGATAGATAGATAGATTGGGTTAGGGTTAGTTAGTTAGTTAGTTAGTTAGTTAGTTAGTTAGTTAGTTAGTTAGTTAGTTAGTTAGTTAGTTAGTTAGTTAGTTAGTTAGTTAGTTAGTTAGTTAGTTAGTTAGTGATGGAAAAAAGTTGTATTAAAATCATTCTTATGTCATTATAATCTGCCAAGTATTGTTTCCTTCTCCACACCCACTTGCTCCCCTCTGCACATGCTCTGTGCTGTTAGGGTCAAAACTGAATGTTTCAGCAAAAACACATGCAGGGCATGACATGTTGAAACTGTCATTAATTATTATTTTTTTTTCTTTTAAGCAAAAACTAAAAAACTATTTGCATGTGTTTGTCTGATGCAGCCACATCTTTTGAAACAAAAAAATAATAATTTTTTGCACATATTTCATGATAATATTGGAAACATTTTAAAGGTGTGTAAAACACTTATTTCTTCCACTACTGTATAGTTTGACTAAGTCCTTTTGTTTGTTCATAGTTGGAGGATTTCAGCATCTGAAGCTTTAAGACATCCATGGTTATCTGATCCAGTCCTCCATCATCGTCTTTACACAAAGGTATGAGCCTAAAAAGTCTTTTAAAGCTATTCAATTCAGCCTATTTTTATTGATTTATTTTACTGTAGGCTTAAAAATGTTACTACAAACCTTGTAATTTCAGTGATCAATCATACAAAATGCCTTTTTTTTATTTTTTTATTTGTATTTGTTTTTCTTCATTTTACAGAAAACTATGTGCAGATCGCGGCGATCATCATGTGTGCCTACAACAGATAGTTGAGGTTTGTTTATTTTATTTTAAAAAATAACTCTATTAACACTATTTTTTGCTCTTTTTTTAATCTTTGTGACCTGTTGAAATTAAGATATTTGTACAGAAATATAAATTATTTCTATATTTTAACCCTGAGAATGTGTTGAAATTATCCACAAGGGGGAGGCATGGCTCAAACTTAGTAACACAACCAAAGCCTCTGAAGTTAGTGTCTGTTACAAGAGGCCTTAATATTATTTTTATGTACCATTTATGTGATGTTACTGTATTTCAGGACAAAGATAATGTGATGGCTCCAGCTATGGCCACTTGGACCAACCCTCCTGTTCATGTAATTACCTGAATTTTGGTCTAACGTACCTCTGGCATGGGCTGATACTGTGGCTGCCTCACTGCTCCTGAGATGTGATCCATTATGTTAGGTTAGTTTCAAGCAATGTAACAAAAATCAACAAGGAAATAAATTGGCTTTTAATTCTATATATGGCAAAATGCATCATATTATATATTCAGCTATTTAACTTTGTTTTTCTTAACAAATCTGCCTCTCAGAGTACGAGAGAAGCAAAGAATGAAAAAAACAAACAAACAATAACAGCAGAAATCAGAACTATAAAAATGTAAAACTTGTAAATCTTACAATGGTAAATTATGATTGCAACTCTGTCAGAAAGATGCGAGCTCATCTGTAAAGGTATTGCATTTTTGTGATTTGATTGGATTAGTTTCTTTGGAAGATGTTACTGTTGTTTTTTTCACTTCCTTGTCTCTCATCTCTTCTCATCTCATCTGTAAAATATCATCCTCTATTTGTAACTATTCTAATGTCATTGCTTCACAATATATGGGAGTTTGTGTGTCACCTTGGCCTTAAATGTTAATTGTGTACACTTATTTTACTTAATACTGACACTTTCAGAAAAAAAATTCTCTTGGAATTCATTTCAAACCAAAGATGAAGACTGTGCTTTCCCTTTATGCTCCTGTTTCCTTTTGTGCTCATGGATAAAGCCTTGTATGTACTACTGTAAGAAGGACATACATACGATGTGACCCTAACAATCCTTCATCATTTCACTCTATTATTACTTTCCTTTCATATTGCAGAAAAAAACAGACAAGGTGTAATAGTATATCATGTAGATAGCATCCATAAAATATAACATGATTATTGTAGGAATTGACAGAAAGCAATTTGTGTCATAAGCCATAGCATGTGCACTTTATACGATTATTTATCTAAACTTAGGTTATACACGAAGCCACAGTAGCTCGACTCATTGGAAATTATTGTATGGTCTTCATCTCTTTGTGTTATTCTGCATTGTCCATGTATGAAAATATATTTTTACCATAGTAATAAACAGTTAAACACAATTCATGTCTTATCAGAAATAATATATAGTTTAAATTCTTTGTTAAATGTAGTAACTGCTTAGAGTCTGCTAGAGGTTGCATGTCTATATTTGTTTTTATTAAATATAACACAAAGCATATGTTTTTTTGTACATTTTTTAACTGTACTGTATGCTTGAACTGCTTTACCACTGAGGTGCTACTTCAGCTGCATATTTATGTTACTTTAGATGCTTTTTCCACATTGTCTTCTGCCTTCTGTGAAGGTTCACTATCGAAATGTAACACACTACCTACCTACTTTAGCCTAAGTTGCTTAAAATGTGTTAGCACTTGTTTTTGTGAATGTTACATGAATTATTGTTAAATACAGAGTGCTTGTTGTATACACTGGGTGTTCGCAATTTCAGCATGTATTTTGAAGTGTGCACACGTGCATAAAGTGACTTTGTGTCTTAAATCAAAGTATGCTTCCTTCCGTTTCTTTTTTCACTTTGGGTTAAAAGGCAGTTTGATGTTGTATACCACTGCAAAAGGTATATGTAAAACTGCTTACATCCATTAAAATATTCCCAAATTTACAGTTAATAAGAATAGAAAATAAATCAATAAAAAAAAAACATATGTACCATATAACATTAGTAATATCAAAGAGTGTCAGGACAAAGAAGGAGTGTATTAAAAAGAGTTTGGAATTTTAGTTGTAATTTCTGCTCCAATTCAATGTTGAAAGTGGTAGATTACAATTATTGTGATAGTTTGAATGGAATAGAGATTTTTTATTTTTTTAATAACTATTATTATTCGTGATGCAGACCTTAAAAATTTGTACTTGGTATATTGACTTTTCTTTTAATTTAATTCATTTAAGTTCAATTTTGATTATTTATATTTACTGTAAACATTTTCAGTTAATATCCTTTTCCCCCTTCCGAGCAATTCAACTTTTTTATGCTCCTAATAACACACACACATGCATCATTAAGTCATATTTCTGTCCCTGACAATGTAAAGAACTATTTTTAGTGATAGTTTAAACCTTAAACATACAACCACATAGTATTTGTCAAGATGAAAGTACAGCTGATTCCAGGAGCCTAATAAAGAGCATCTGAAGGAGCCAGTATGAGCAACACAGTTTGTTCACCTGAGAAAATAAACGTTGTGTGTGGGATGAAGATGTTGGAGGAATGGGGCTTTGACTCACATGTGATGGGGTAAAAAGGGGTTATCAAGGATTTTTACAGAGGTCACAAAAAGGACCGAGACAAAAGGAATAGAGGAGAATCCCAACCCGTAGCCAAAACAGAAATGTGAGTTTTTTTGACCATTTCAAGCTACATTTACACAAAGTATACCTTCACTGTCAGCCTGCTCTGTCCTTTAAAAGACAGTAAGGTCTTATTTTACTGAACCCACAGAGTTAGTGAGGGATAAGTGCAGACTTTATGGGGGAATACCATGGGAAACGTGTATTTAATTGTACAGAAATACCAGAAGAGCAAACCATCTTACCAAAAACATAGAAACCCAGTATTTCGCCACATTTACATGTAGTAGTTTAAGCTTGTCATAGCTATAAAATTGTAAGGGTTGAGGAAATAATTCACAGTTTTGGATTATTTTCATATTTATTTCATTTTGATTTATATTGTGTATACTGGACAATGTCAAGAGAGATGGATGATGGAGACAAACTGACTTTCATCAACTGAGCTGAAGCTTCATTTGTTGAAATTTCTTCCATGACATGTGGATAAGAACAAAGATATAGAGCCAAAAATGAAAACTGCCTTTGGGATATTTACAAAATGCCATATATCATATATCAGAGCCAAGTGAAAAAGATAATAATGACGTATATAACAATTTGTTCATTTAATTTAACCAATAACCTTAAATAACAAAAAAAAGTGAAAATGTAAAGAAGAAAATGTTGAGATATTTATTTGATTTTTCAATTATTATTAAGGCATTTGTCGCACTAAACATCAGGTCTAACTATTAATGTAGCTGCTGGATGAAAGACTGTGATCAATCACCTCCTTTTTTATGATAATATATGCATTTTTTCCCCCAGTTTATGCAATAAGTTGAATTTTAAAATTCACAAAAATGTCCAAAGAAATGTCTATATTCATATTATGTTAGCCTTTGCTGCACATCATGACTTTTGCAAATGACTCCTTCCAGCCTGCATTGAAAATAGACATAAAACATCCAAAATATTTAAATATGATATGTTAACTATTATAAACGTTCCACTTTTTCCATCCACAGTTCTATCAAGCACTGACAGCTTTGTTTAGTCTGCTATTTGTTTATTTTCACACATCATTTCATCAGATGCAAAAAGGTTTCATGTCAAGAACAGTTCAGAGAGAGTTCAGGCATTCCTTTATTACAAACAAAGGCCGAGAGAATCTGAGTCAGTTAATAGCCATTACTGTGAACATGCAAGTTGTTTGTCAAAACAGGTGATACTGATTTCATCCAGGATTGTTTTTTTTTTTTTTTTTGTATAATTTTTAGAAAACATTTTTTACATAGTTTTTTGGTGAGCCTGAGGGTTGGAAGCTGAATTCAGACTCTTGCTCAGTCCCTGGTTCAAGGCCCAGATTGAAATGGTGAGAAATTAAATTAAAAAAAAAAAAACCTCCCAGAGCTGCCCCTCCATCACCCGGCCTCACCCCTGAGTCCCCTCCATCCCATATCTCCAGGGGCGATCTCGAAAAGCCAAACCAAAACCAGATGGACTTATTGGGCCTAAAGATAACAAATAGTGCCTGAGTTCCTGTCAGTTAGAGACCACCAGAGCTAAGAGAGCTAACTGAAAAAAACAAAAAAAACAAAACACTGACATGTCTACTTTTTTGTCCTATTATATAAAATATTGATGTTGACAAGTGTTACTTCAATGTATACTGTATGAACATAGAATACGAGAGAAGTTGCTGCTGAAGTTGCTTTGTTTGGCTTGGGGAGGGAAGATAGTAACAGAGGGGAGATGCTAGTTGTAATGCAATGTTTTCTGGTGAGTTTGTGCGAGAAAAGAAGGTTACATTCGAGGAGACGATGCCATCTTGGCTTTAGGAAGGTAGGCTGTCAGCAGTGACCTGAACCTTTGGGTGGCATGCTCCATGGTGTGTTAGCTGATACACCTACCACCCACACACAGTGACGGAAAAAGACAGAGAGAGAAGAAAGAGCAGGGAGACCCCAGAACTTCTCACAGCCTCCCTGCAGATCGACTAAGAAAGTGTCCTTTGTAACATTAGTTTCCTGTGCATAATTAAAAAATATTAGGCCCTGCCTAGATGGGAGGGGGACGGAGCCTGGGGTTGTAGCGGGGTATGTTGAGGCTAAGATTCTCTGCTCCACTGTTCGTTTCATGTAAGAACCCCAGAGCTGGCCCTGACGTTTGTCCAAACAAGAGGTGCTCTCCTTCTCCAAGGAGGTCCAGAGAGAGGACCCTCCAGTTCTCAGGCCTAGGGGCAGGTGGTTCTGATTTGTGAGGTGGGGTGAACAGACCACGTTTATGTTCAGTTAATAGCAGTACACGTGTCGTCACGTCCAGCAGTGGGAACACGCTGGGTGAATGATTTGTTTTTAACATTGCTGAGGTTTGCCACCAATAAGGACACAATTATCTCTTTACGATGTCTCCCAAGGTTAGTACTCTTTAACATACATGTGGCTAATTTAGATGTTTTCATGATCATTATTTAGGATTTTGTACTTTGAGGATATATATTATAGTTTTATATGTTTTAATAAATCTCAGGCGAAGCTGGAAGTGTGATTAAATGTATGATTGGAGCTCCACTTTGCTATTTTTTTTCATTAAGAGCACAACTGGACTTTTGAAATGAAAACAGCCATTTCCCACCCACACACAGATTGATTTCCAGATGAGGGGGAAACACAGCAGCTTGCTGTGTCCAGTGTTTTCAGTCTGTGGTTTCAACACTGATCAAATGGCTGCACTGAAGCCTTTAATGATCTTGGAGGTTCCCCACTGTTGGGTCATCTGTTTGGCTCCATATCATGTCCAGGTTGGGCCCTACTGCTGGTGAGGCAGTCCCATTCTGGGGCCCTTTCCATCAGCTTTGTATTTACTCGTCCCTTTGGCTCACCCCTTGGTCTGCACGGGGTCTCTGTTCAGTCTGCCAGGCCTGCTGAGAGGCCTCTGCGGCTGAGAGTGCCATAATCCATCAGACCTCTGTGTGTGTACGTGATTCACTCTTTTATGCTTTAGCTCTTGCTGAGGAGTCTTTGCTGAAGGAACTAAATGGAGCCAAGTATCTTGTTCAAACAGGCTAAAGGAGCATGTTCACTCAGTCTAAGGTTAGTGTGTTAACACATGTGTGTGTGTGTGTGTGTGTGTGTGTGTGTATAGAACATGCTGCTTGTATGAATATTTTATCACTTCAACCAGACAAATGAACTCCTTCTTGACCTTTAGCCATGCAAACATCTCCTGCCCACCACATACCCCTGTCATGTTTTATTGGATCCCCTTTATCTACCCCCCCCCCCCCCCCCCCACCCACACACACACACACAGAGTCTCCCACACTCACACATGCTTGCATAACTTTCATGTGTTACAGAATAGCACATTTTAGACATATAAGTGAAATACATATCCATATTATACATCTCTCACTTATGTTCTCCCATCCCACCCACAGTGTCTGTCCTCCCTCCTGGTGCAGAGTGATCGATGAGCCGAGTGCTGGTCTCTCTGCAGCAGGGACTGTACTGAGGGGAAAAGACCCTTAGCCTGTTCTCTGTCTGACTCCCAAAAACTGCTCCCATGGCCAACAAAAACACTGCACAAGGCACCCAAATGGCAACCCGAATGCTCCTCTTATTGTGGTGTGAAATGTTTCCCACGAGCTCAAGAATATCAGAGGAGAGGAAGATTCTAAGGATGACAACCCGAAATTGAGATGTAAGGGTCAGACTGAGGTGAAGCAGACAATGCAATGATTTAATTTCAGCCTGTTTTAATCTTATTAGAACATAATGTGCAATATGGTGGAAATTAAAAAGCATTGCACACCACTGTAGAGCTTGGAGAGCTTGGAGAAGGCGATACAACCAATCATTTTTATCACTGTCCATCAACATTTAGCAGGGGTTATTCAAGCAGTGAACAGCAGGGTGGTGGTATGTCTGCTTGAAGAATCACTAATATCTGACTATATTAAAGCTTTAAATTCGTTGCCGGTTTGTTCTAGGCATTTTTGAGTCTGCCTTCATTTCACTCCAGTCTGCTTTTAGACAGGGGAAACAGGAAAAGAGTCACAGGGCTGTGGTTCATTCTTCAGGCCATATTCACTTGACCACACAAAGAGCCCATTTTGAGGGAGACATTTTATGTGTTGTGTGTCAGGCAGCGCAGGCAAAAAAGATTTACTGTGTCTGTGTCTATTCACGGGCATTTTGGATGATGTTCATGTTCTTACTGGTAAGGGTTGAGGATTTATGGCTGTTGAGAATTCAGGTAAATTGTTGATGACAATGACTGTGATTTTTAAACAGGTATTTAAACAATATTAAATGCTATTAATAGGTTATAAATCACCATAAATGACTGTAATATATGTAATTATCTTTTATTCTACAATGCTATTCATCACACGATAAATGACATATACAGATATGGGGTCATTAGCAAACAATTTATGGGAAAGAAGAATTTTCTTCATAAATGAGGTCGGACTGAAAAAGACTTTCAATCAAAGAGTTTTTTTTTTTTATTGGGGAAAAGGTAAACTTGTTTCTGCACTTCTTTCCAAGGAATTCATAGTCATTACCATATATGCAAATATTTCTACATTTAATAAATAGGAAATATAGAAAGGTAAATGGGTAAAATATTATTAGATATTTAGTTGAAATGTTTTAAATACTTTTAATTTAATAATTTCTGTAACAATATTTATCACAAAATAAAAGATGAATTTATGGAACATTCATGGATGAATCATAAATTAAAAAAAGAACAAAATAAATGTAATTGATCTTTTAAATACAATTATTCATATGATGGAAGGTTGTGGTTAACTCTGTGACTAATATATACATTCATTTGTCTGTGTGTGGGCATGAAGGTTGGTGGGAGAGGAGGAAGTTGTAACACTGAGGTACCACTTGGAGTAACTAACAATGGCCTACACATATCCTGTAGCTGTCAGAATCTTAAAGAGCTTACACAAACACTCTGGAGTCAGGGCCCACAATACCTTCTTTTTATTTTAATCAGCTTTCCAGGTTTTGTTTCAGTTTAAGTTTGCTTTTGTAGAATCTTGAAAGCAGTCTTGCTCTTTGTTCTGCACAAAAGTGTGTGTATCATTTTTAGAAACATGCTTTTGCTTTTCCTCTCGACTCCTTATCTTGATGCAGATGTCAATTCTAGCGAGTGAACCCTCAGTTGGGATGAGAATATTTAGGAGCTAATTCTTAAAGCACCGATCTCAGTAGTCTTGCTTGTACTGAAATGAAATTCTTTCTAATTTACTCAGTCACAGGTCTTTCACTCCATGGGCCATTCTCTATATGTGCTGTCTCAGCAGACCCCCTCCCTTTGGTCTGAAAGGAATAGACCATCAGAACCTGCAGGCCCACAGAGCTCACATTAGTACACATCAGCACGGAGAAAACACTCTGCTGATTACTTCAGAGCAGGAACCCAGTTTCCAGAAACTCAGCAGAAAATTAGTGCAGAGTGGCTTAATGTTTGAAGCTAATGCACACACACACCTGTACACCCCCCCCCGCCCTTTTTTTTTTTTCTTCTTCTTTTGGTTCTCCATGCAGCAGTCTGGATGTCTGCTCCTAAAAGTATCCCTTGAACACCTCATATACGATGCTGTCAAAACAGAAACCTATATCCTTTTTACTCCATCATTCTGCTATGGTAACCTTCTTATGCAGACTACAATACCCTGCCAGCAAACTTTTAAGAAAAAAAAAAAAAAAATCAATCGCTCCATTACTTGGCAAACACTGTTTGCTTTGATGGGTCGTTGACAGACTGACCTAAGCAGAATTCTTTTTTTATTGCTCAAAATTGAACCAGCAATTTAATTTTACATTTAAATGGTCTCACTGTCACTGAGTTCAACAATGTAAACTCAGACCACCCAAGTAAAAATAGATGTCACAACGAAGCCCTTTGTGGTTGTATTTGTAGTAGTAGTGTGTATTTGTGTTCAAACCCAACACACTGTTGATGAGGAAGAAGGACACAGTGCACACTTCAGCCAACAGAGGGCGGTCAAAGCTCTGGAAAGAATCCCAGAACATTATTAGGCCAACATGACCTCCCCTCCTGTTTCTCAGAGTGTCAAAAATAACATCTCCTATTACATCCATGGCTATAGAGGAAATTTAAGTAAGATGGTATGAAAACCTCCTGCCAACCAGAGCAGAGAGAAAATGTAACTATAGAATCTGCAAGAAGAAATTGTTCAGATTTAAAGGCTGTGTAAATGGCAAACACAACATCTCCACAAGAAAGTCTGTCTTCTCTATAATTGGAGCAAAATACAGTTTCTTTATCCTAATAGTTTTATGGTTTTGTAAGGACATAGAATACTAAAAAGCTTAAAAGCACAAAAATCCGGTTCTATTGAGGAACTGTATAGAAAGGTCACCTGGCCACACAATGCAACAGCATCCCTATATATTCTGAATGTCAAGGACTGGCCACATTTAATCATACCTTAACTCTCGTTCCTTGTCCACACAGCATAAAAAATCCCCACCGCCAAGCCACTGTCAGTGCCACTCCCCCACCCACTCCAGCACCTCTCTGCGTTGTTCCCATGGTGAGGGCCGTCACTGGCCAATCCAAGGCAGCCGCCAGGGCCTTGGTGGTCTGGAGTGTCTCCGAGGTGGCACAGCCGCAGGCCTGCAGAGAGTAAACAGGACACTGGGGGATGGAGGGATGGAGGAAGGGATAGAGGGATGAGAATGTGAAGTCAGCAGCCTCTCCGCCCTGCCTGGGGTATGAGGAAAGCCTGTAAAGCCTGCAGATTCAGAGCTCACACAAACACTGGACCGCCCTGAGACTCAACTAAGCGGATAAGGCTTTGGCCAGACAGAGGGGGTCATCAAATAACTGCTGAATTAATTTTCCTGAGAGAACAAACTTGGCTTTTTGCAGCAGAAGTCAATTAATTGCACTTGTTTAACTTTTTTTGTTTAATATTTTAATATTTCAGTGAACAGTATCTTTCACTTAATGGTCAAATCAAAGAAGCAATTTTATTTTTACACACAAACAGGTGACACATTACAAAAAAAGTCAATATATCTGCCAAAATGAGGTTTAAAGACAATTCATAAAAAACTGTAGAATCCACAAGTACCCAAGTCTGAAGAGACTGTGAAATGAGTAGCCAATATCCACATGTTATACACACCGCCTGTTTCCAATAATATTACCCTTGCGGGTGATGACAGGTTGAAAAGTGATTTACCTGAGCATGCTTTTATTACAAATCTTTCTTGCACCATTCCCCTTGCTACTTAAGGAATCAGACTCGCTTCATTGTGGAACTGAAACCCAGGACTAAATACCATAGATGGCTTCCTACTGCTTTTGACTCTCGTGATAAAGATAGATGAAGTGGAATCTCACAGAGGATTTGCACTGTCACAGCCATGTGACAGGTAAAATGATTTACTTTATGAGTAAAAATAAAAGTTTCGCTTTTTTGCAAACATAAAAATGGAAAATAAACACAATGGCATCTCCAAACTCTCCAGTTGGCATCACAACAAACCATGACAGCAAAGTGTGCATTCTCAATTGAATTGTCCTTTGAGGAACAATTTTTCCACCAGTGGCTTTTTCATTATTTTCTTTTAGAATCCACATCCAAAGCAGTGTACTTAGTCCATGTTTTGATAGATTCAGAACCAGTCATCTGGGTTTTGTCTCTCTATTTAATGTGCCAAAGGGGAAGGCAAAGATGGCTGTGTGTTCTACCAGGAAATATAGGTATCTAATAGATCTACTCCCCACTCATATTTTGACAGCAATGGCAGGTCTGGTGAACTAATGGCATACTTCTCCTTCTGCCAGGGGGGAGAAATACACCGCCACAGGGGAAGCCACAATCCTAATAGGCAGCTGGAAAAAGAAAGGCAGACATAAACTACAGTACTGGCCTCTCTCAGAAGAAGAGGACTCTCCACATAACAAATAACATACAACGAATTAGGGCAGACTTTTATATGATTCATTTTATGTGAGAGGTTAAAATGGGGCAAAATATCCACAGATAATCTGAATTCGATCGTATTTCACCAGGACATGTGCTTCCCCTTTCCTGGATTACTGAGGCATGTAATAAAACACACACTGTTTGACTTGCTTCCTCTGAACCCTAGAGCCCCAGAAATGGTGTTTAAAGTGATGTGAATGGTTATGAATTTAATATTGAGGAAAGAGAGAGAAACGCTTAAGTAGGCTGGTAAAAAGACTAGAAGATTGGAGGATTTACAGAGTTGATCTTTTCTTGTACCTGCCGTTTAGATAAAGGCTTGCACAAAGAGATTATGTTTTTTAATACAGTATATTTCTAAAAAAAAAAAAAAAAAAAAAAAAAAAAGAGAGAGAGAGAGAAGTTAAATGATTAATTTACAAAACAATTTGGGATCTGTGGTTGGGAATGTGGGTAGAAGCCTGTGCTTCTCATGTACGCTGCAAGAAATGTTCTAAAACAAAATACAGAGACTTAGCATCTCCTGGGATTCTTATCTGTAAATTAAATCCTTTCCTCTATTTGCGTTATAAGAAACAGTCTATAGAGGCATCTTTATTAAACATAATGGAAACAAGCATAATTAAAAACAGGATTCGGACAATTAATTTGATTAAACAAAGCCCTGGCATATGGCCAGAATGGTGAATGAGTTACAGGGGTGAATGCTGGGTGACTTAAAAATACAAATTTCTCATTCCTTAGGTTTTCTTCTAAACAAATATTAACATTTTGATCATCATATGTATCTATATGTACTGAGTTACAGAGGATTTTTTTTTTTCGTGATTTCTCTGTTGCACTATGAAAGCCAAATTAGACAAAAAACAAAAAGAAAAACAATTGCATTCCTAGAGAGAAAGACCAGAATTTGAAGCATACTTGATTTTAGAGACCATGAATTTTCTCGTGTGCATGTGTGTGTGTGTGTGTGTGTGTGGGCCTCATGTTGGCCTCTTGTGTGCTGCAGCATAGAGCATGAAATGGCTCTAAATTGGCTGTGTTTGCCCTCAGAGGAGTGCTCTTTTGAGATCATATCCTAATCCCTCAGAGAGGCAGTCCACAGGGTCGCTGCTTATTCAATTAGTATGGAACCGTGGCTCTAAACATGGCAGGGCAAGAAAGAGTGTGAGAAACAAAATGTAGAGTCTGAGGATGGTGGTCTCTGTGTATGTGGGTGATGTTGTGGGACAGCTGCTGAAGCTGCATCCACTTATACTGAACCTCAAATCATGGATTCAGCTTCTTTGATTGAGAACACCTTAAAAGGAGATTGAACATATTTAGTGATATGGGGTTACTGCTAAGCGTAGATCAGGTCTTTGGCCAGAGGGTGGCGCCTAAGTGACATCTCATAAGTGGGTGTTAATAAGCTTGGGAGTTTGATCAAATGGACATGTGAGGCACAGATGGTCACTTCAGCTCACCTCCAAACCACATTCCCCCCAGGCAGTTGAGCTACCTGAATTCTAATCACCAGAAATGAACTTCTCTGAAAGTATATTGCCATGCCCCCCCCCCCCCCCCCCCCCCCCCCCACACACACACACACACAAAACATTTGGTAAAAAATATTGAACCCAATATATGAACCCAAAAACATTCAAACATCCACCATCGACCAAAAACATCAAATGATTTAAATTTTTCATCCACTAATCCTATAAATTATAAAATATAAATAAATATAAATATAAATAAAATATAAATGGTGCTTGTTGTCTTTTCATCGTCATCGGATATGACACATTTGCAGTGAACGTAGAAACACTGTCACCTTCTACAATATTGATTTACCAGTAAAACCCATAAAAACCCCACATAGACACTTGGTTTATATGCAGCTAATGATACATTTTATTGAACAAGTCCTTTTTTTCTCATTTTTTTTTTCATTTTGATGTGATGCTTATTCACTTTACTCTGAGTTTTTTTTTTTTTTAGCATTTATATGATCAGTCAACAATACATAGAAAAATAGATGATTTCCACCAGAAATAAGCAACGTTCCATCTTAAATATTATAAATGGTGATATATCACTTAAGAAAGGTTAACCAGAGAGAAAGAAAATATAATAATTTGAGAACTTATACAAAAATCACATTGAGTCACATTGAGGTAAATGGGACAAAACAACAAAGAAAACAAACAAACAAAAGAAAGGCTGAGATTTATTTGCCAGCTGAACATACATACATACATACATGTCTGATGAAGTGATGCCGTCTCACAGCTGAAGCAGAACAGGTGTGATTCTGAACTGTTTAGCAGAAAACACACAGCTTCTCTCAAACAGTAAAGACAACACAACAACTTAAAAAGAATTTCTGTTGGTTACATATCATAGTCACATTATGAGCATTTAATAGTAATAGTGTAGGGATCCCTGGAGAGGTGGGTATACTCTTAATTTTGGCCTTTTTTAAGTACCCAAGAAAAACACTATTTTATAAACAGTGACATATAAGACTACTGTATTTAGTTTACCCCAAAATCCATTAGTTGTATTTTCACACTATTATAAGACTTTTAAAATGTCAGATGAAAATAAAATGTAGAAATAAATAAGAAAAGAGACAAAGGAAATGTAAATAGCAAACAACATACAAATAAATGCAGGGATAAAATTAGGAGCAAAAATATAAATAATGTAAAAATAAATACATCTTTCAAGACATTTTTATGTTTTTGTATATATTTGTATTTATATATTTGAATATGACATGGTTGGTCCTCCATACCCATTGATCAGATTTAGAAGTGTGTATACAAAATGCTAATTGAAAAAGAAAAGAAGTCTACACCACTGTTTAATAATGAATTGTTTGTACTGATAGATGGGATGATAGCTGAGGCTGCTTATGATACCTGTACCTCTCAATCTAATTTTGTCATTTAATGGTTATGAATGCAAAGAATTCAGTGAATGAAATGTTGTATTTACATTGGATTTACTTGTTAATACACTACACTTTTAAAAGGAAAGCACCTTATCTGGATTATGTTTTTTCAGTACCCCTCCCTTGTCTTCGGGGAGAAAGACGAATATTTCTGTTACAGTGAGCTGATAGACAGTGACATTTAGACTAAACAAAGTGGAGGTGATGACAGGTGCTGTGGAATCCAAGCGTGGAAAGCCAACGTTGCCAACACTGCTTGTCGCTCCGGAGGTTCACTGGCTGTGACATTATGTGCCACGTGTGCTGCTGCATTCATGTCAATCACTGCTCTGACCTACAGTGTACAACAATCCATCTAAATACTGACAGCTGTCTTCTTCTTCTTCATACCATGTTCAGGAACAAAAATGAGTTGATTCTGAAGTACCAACTACATTATGTGGTTGTCTGTTGTAGCTGAATACTATAATGTAACAGAACTTCAAAGGGTCTTAAAGATGGTACATCGAAGAGACAGGAACCCATCAAAACTATCAAGAGTGAGCCCAAGGCAACACTGGGGAAGAAAAACCTCCAATAAAGCAGGAAAAACCATCAACCTAGCTGGGTTTGCAGTAGGTGACCATTTTTCTTCACCTTCTAGGGCAGGGCTCGCAAACTCATGTTCTTTCAGGGGTTACATTCAGCCCCATTATATCTACAATGGGCCACACCAGTAAAATAATTGGATAATCCATAAATAATGACAAATCCAACTTTATATCTATGCTTTAAGTACATAGAAATATATATATATATATATATATATATATATATATATATATATATATATATATATATATATATATATATATATATATATATATATATATATATATATATATATATATCTCCCAGGCCTCTGGTAGAGGACCCGAGCCTGAAGGAGACACCGCCCACGTGGGGCGAGAGGAACATTTTTTTTTTTTTTTTATATAATCATAGATATAAAGTTGGATTCTTTTTCATATGATGTTCAGGAACAAAAATTTGTTGATTCTGGAGTACCGACTATTTATCTGATTTTCTGTTGTAGGGTCATGACAGTTATTGTAGCACAGGAAGAATTATGTACTCAGTTATTTTTTTATCCTCACTAGATCTATCAAACTAAACCCGGTTGACTTAAAAAAAAGAAGACTTAACAACTGAACCATCTACAAATTATATCCTCATACTATTTTACAATGACAGATTTCTTTTCTCATCTTTGTCTTAGAGAAAACTTTAAATATCATTGAGATGCAAAATTTTGAAAGATTTAACATTTATTTCGAATTTTTTAATTTTTTTATTTTTTTTTTACACCTATCCAAACCCTTGATGTATGTATATTCTACAAAAATACCTTACCTTACCTTTACATTAAACAATTTCAAAACTTTATTAAAAAGTATGAATGTACTGGACGGCACACTTTATTGGATTTCAAGTATAGTACAAGAAACTTTTCACACCCCTTCACTTCAACGGACACTGTTACAAATGTCTAATTCTGCCAAGATATATTTTAAATAGAATATGCTGTATATAATAAATTATACATTATTACACTATTTTGACATGTTTATATTATTTAGAGTCATGGTGTCCTACCCAGCTCTTTTTTTTTTTATTTTTTTTATTCTTTTATTTTATTTTTACATATTAGGCAAAACTCTATTTTTAATATTTTTATTACCTGAAAAGCAAGCATGGGATAACTCAAAATGTTGGGTCACATTAACCTGACTTGAGGCTGTGGCTCAGTACTTACTTTGGCAAAACACTACAGTGTTGGGCAAATTTTTTTACCCAGCTGAATAAAAGAAGAAACCTCACTCAGACGAGGTACAAATGAATGTGGTACAATAGAGCCAACTGAGAGTTTCTCCATGCTGCGGTGGGGGCCGACCTGCAGCCAGCCAGTCTTTCAGTGAGCCAGCCTGTCAGACCAGGCAGTCCAGAGTGCATAGCTTACCGGAAACCAGGGCAGTTTGATTGAGTTCCTGTTATTGACTACTTTTTTTGTGGAGTGCATGTTTCTGCCAGGTTAATTTTTTCCTCTGCCAGCTGTCAGAAGACAGACTGTACAGAACCGCACGCCCAAGCACTCAAGGACCCACCAGTGCTTTCAACTCTAAATAGTCATTTGTCATCCAATGGCAAGTATGCAATATTTGATAAGCAATTAAATACATGAATGTTCCTCTCTCCTTTTGTGTAAAAGGATATTAGGCTGCATGCTATGTCCTACTGTGGCTTCTGTGTACTCTGGAGCAGGAAACTCATATCGTCCCTCAGACAGTAAATCAGCCTGGGGATGGGGATGCTCCTGTTCAGAGGAGGGCTATGTGGGATGGAAGCAGTGGAGGTTAGGCAGTGAGAGGTAATGCATTGTTTGGCCCTTGTCCCAGCCCATAGTGAGGCCGGTGCTGGCTGGAAAGCCTGAAAGATGTGTTTGTTATACAATAAGTTGTAGCACCATTGCCATCTGGGTATAGACCTTCGGTCAGCTCAACACAGACGTGTGTGTGGCTCTCTGTGCCAGAAATAATAATAATAAAACAAAGAGGCCCATTCATTCCTCCTCCCCCAAGATGAATTTACCACAGTAATGATATTAAAGGTTCAGAGAGGATTAGCAAAGTAGCAGACTTTTTTTCTTTTAATGTCACTGCTGAGGGCATCCAACATCCTTAAATTCATTTGAAAAGGGGACCCAGTGGATTGAAATTAAACATGTATCATATCTTTAACAGCTGGCCAAGCGGGGTGCTTATATAGAGCATTAGCCTTCCTGTGGTGTGACATTTATGTTACCCTTGAAAATAAAAGATGTGTATTGTCATCTTAAAAAAGAGCTGACTGTTTCTAAATGAAGAATCGGGTCAAATAAGGTAATGGAATTGCTCAAAGACGAGGAAGAAAAGATACAGTGATTTTGTTGTCTGTTAAGCTGAGATATGTTTTGCTACTGTTTTCTGGTATTCATATTATGTGTCAAGACAATTAATTCCCCTTGCAGAGTGAACCTCTTCCACTTTTTCCCTCCACCCATATCCACATCCTCTTCCGGTGACTTTCTGTAGTAAGTCTGGAAGTGAAGCATGATGTGTGGAATTATAATAATGGAAGATGGTGGAGTAATTACTGGGGACATTTCACATTCTTATTCTTCATTTATTTTTACTTTTTCTTATATAATTGTAATTGTAATTTTATGACTGAAGACAATCACTTTTCTTTCAAATTGACATTTTACATACAATATTAATACATTTTAAATGTATATGTAGACGTTGACAGATGTATTCACAGAAATGGAAAATATATTTCCACAATTCTGTTTCCATTTCCTTAAACTCAAATGAAAAACAAAAAAAAGAAGCTTTGACTGAGCTTTTTAATTTGCCATGTTGCATTCATAAAATATAAAACCTTTACTTGATTTTAGAATATATTGAGGTGAAGGCCTCATTAGTAATTTAACTATGAGAACATAAAAAAATAGTCACAACAAAAACAATTGATTTATGAAGCAGTGTTGTGCCCCCCCCAAAAACAATAATTATTATTATTTCAAAGCACCTAAAATACACAAAGGGAGAAAATATACAATTCATGTGTACTAAATAAATGATTGAAAAAAAACCCCTTCAATTATGAAAATAATGTTGTTGTTGTTTTGTTTTTAATATGTCCAAGAAGGAAAAAAAGCTGGAAGTATTTATTGATTCCATATTGATTTTGCAACAACATCAAACCACTTGTCAGCAAATACAGAAATCCATTAAGGGCTACCCAGTGGTACAGATTGCTTTGCCCCTGACCCCAGATGTTTGTTTACTCAGGGCATGGTTGCCAGGGGGGAGGACATGAGGTAGAGAGGAATAATCTGAATTCCTCTGAGTGGAGTTGTGATGAAGGGTGCAGGTCTCTTTCCACCACTCGCTGTCCCCTCCACCCAAACACACACAAATACCCAGTCAGTGTGATGGGCTGAATCCAGGCTTCTGACACAATGCCGGCCCACTCACCACTGACCTGGGTAGAGTGGGGATGTGTTGATACAGCTGGGGTAGGCAGAGGTGGCGAGAAGTCAAGTGACTTGACCGGGGTCAAAGCACCTCTCTCAGGCGCACGCACACACACACACACACACACACACACACACACAAACACACACACACACACAGTTAAAGACATCGTGTCTTTATAATCGGTCTTTGCAGGGACCACCAGTTTGACTTTCCTGTAATCCTTTTGTCTTACCTTACTGCACTCTCATTGCATTGTTTTTGTTACAGTTATTCTCAGTGTTTTATGGTCATTACTTCTTATTCCATGTTTTTTTTTAAATGTAGTACGATTGCTCTTCATGTTTTTTTATTCCATGATATTAATTGTCATTTAAAACTGTAAAATGGTGTTACGAAAAGGTGCGAGGCACTTTTTATGACTACCATTTATTTCCTCTCATATTCACCACATTAGTTTTGTATGTAAAAAATCAAGACATATAACAGTTGATTGCATTTAATGTATTTATTGTATCGTATTGTATTTTAATTTTGTAATGTCAAGCACTTTGTGGCCCCTGTCTGTAAAAACGCTCTATAAATAGAATTTATTTGCTTACTTACTTATGTCCTTTATTGCTCCTACCTTCTAACATGGGGACATTCTAAACTTGAAATCTCACCTTTCTTGTTTCTAAAGTTGACTTAATCCTTGTGAGAGCCAAAAACAACCCAGGATGGCACAAAACCCACAAAGGAATCCACTTTTTTTTTTTCACTGGAAATATATTTTTTTTCTTGTTTTTGGATTGAATCTTCTATCCTTAGCTTTTCACTGATGCATAACGTTATCACCAATAGGAGCAATTTTTCCCCCGCAGGTGCATAATTATCACTTCCTTCTGTCATTTCAACAGATTAATCATGGGTTTAAATGTCTTGCTTTCAATGAAGAGGTTCATTTACAAGGTTGTCTCTCTTTCTTTCCTGCTTTTTCTTTCCAGTTGTAGTCCGCAAGGGTGGATTGGGTTTCAGACAGCTCCCAGAGCACTGTAGCTCCAGTTTGGGTCTATACCCTGCCTACCATCTCTATCTGTCTGAGGTTGTGTTAGACTGACCACTCTTCACTGTTCTGACAGGGTAGGAATGAGTTTCCACCTCATGAGTCAGCCTGCAGAGGACCAGGTGTTTTTAATCCAAACTCTGAACAGTCCCTGAAGAAGATTGATGAGCCTTGTTATATGTGTCCAGACAAATAGTAACAGGGACTATACTCAGCCATGCCAGACACATACACACTCTTAATAGGTGTGCACTTGGGTGAATTATTGAGTGATTGAGTGAGGGACTGAGTGAAGGGTTGTATGTAAACATGTATCAGCAGGAGTGTGTGTGCCTTCTTGTGTAGGTGTTGCTGTGAAGTTTTACTCCACTGGAACAAGTTGAAGTTTACTTCAGGAGGTTGCATTTCTTCATCAGAAATCCAGAGCAAAGAGGAAAAAATGGAACAGATCAATCATATTACTGCTACATGTACAGGAGGTTTAAACTGGAGCCTTATTGTCTCATAGTTATACTTTTTTTTTTTTTTTTTTTTTTTAAGCATGGCTGTTGTTTTTGATCGTGGGTCCCATCTGGGACGCAACACGAGTGACTTTGTATGAGAGGGAAGTGCTGGCACCAGGCAACGGGCACTGTGGGGCCCCTGGTCTTATCAGCAGCCAGGTCATAAGGGAGACTGGCGGGGCACATAGGCAGGGACATGTGGGACAGGAGGAGACAGACAGAGTGGGAGAGGGCGACAGGGAAAGGGAGGAAAAGGGGATTGTGGGACTGCTCTATAACCACCAGTGTGAGTTTGTTGTCCCGGGGGACCCCTGCTGTGCTGAACAGGCATGCGGAGGGCAGATATAGAGAATAACAACACCGAGCAGTAGTATCTACCTAACACAGTGAAAAAAACAGCAGGCTTATTGTTTTTAGATGAGTGTTTCCAACTATGACGCCTTCTTCAAAACATGCTCAGTATTTGAAAGCGGCTTGTTTTATATAAAACAAAACAAAAAAAATGAATGTGAAATAAAAAATAAAAAAAATCCATAAACATCACACACTGTCAACATTAACTGCACAGACACACTTGTGTTTGTAGCAAAAATATACTTACAAGTTTGTGTCTAAATCGTCTACTCTTGGGTGTTTGCGGTGTACATATTTTACTGGCACAACCTGGTTCTCTTCTGGTCTCACTCTTTATTTTCCAGCCCTTTCTCTGAGTGCCTGCAATTCCTCAGGTTGCTGCTACAGCACAGGACAGGCCCGTGGGGAGCCACCACTGTAATGCTAAACTGAGCCGTTTACCACTGTGTCTCTGGTGCCAGCAGGCCTGCCTCACTTAAACACACACACTCCAATATATCCTTTCCAGAGTTCAGCGTACTGTGCTGGTTAAACGCACCAGCCACCTTATTCAATTAGATCTTCGTTAGGAGCCATTTGACCAGCAATTAGCTTGATTGTCTGAATAGTGATTTATGGAGCTGGGAGTAGGATTTTCCCTCTGCCTGCTCTCCTGAATGTCTGGTTGATATCTGCTGTTATTTGGTATATGATTTACATTCAGAACCATGACAAGCAGGTGTGGAAAATAAGTGATGTTGAGAGTGGAAAGGAAAGGAATGCAAGGATGTTGATGGGAATCATGGAAAGGAGAGACTATGGTCGGAGTTAAAATTTGAAAACAAGAAGCTGCACACACACAGAAATGGACGTTGCATATACATGTTGACCCAAGATCATTCAGGAGAAAAATACATGAGAGAGAGTCACTTAGAGAAGAAAAAGCGGAAGGGAAAGTGTTATAAGCGTTGATTCTGGCTCACTTCGATGACCTGTTGGACGAGCTTGTCTCTGAGGGATTGGAGCAGAGAGGCCCAGAGCACTGCCGCTTCCTCTTCAGGATGTCAGTAAGGAAAGGCCACGCCATGTTTGTCTGGGCTGCTCCTACGTCTTATCACAGTTACTCTCTCTTCCTTTTGTTCCCTTTCCCCCAATATCATTCTGCATTCTGTTTTTTTTTGTCTTTCCAGAATCCCTCAACAATTAGCAGATAGTGATTTCTTTAAAAAAAGAACTCAAATGTAGTAAGCTAATAGCTAATTTGCAGAACAAAAATCTTCCACTATGTTGAGTACAGATGAAGTATGAAGTAGTTCATCTGTACTCTTTATAGTTTGACAGTGATATCCAGTGGTATTTTCACTAGAATTGTTTTTTCTTCTCTCCATAACTCACTATGTAACTTCCTTATTGATCCATCCAACATTTAAAATGTAAGAATGCATGAATAAAAAATAGAGCCAATGGCCCTGTGTTCATCCGGACCTCACAGCTGTGATGTCTTGCTATCAACAAAAGGGAGTCATTCAATAGATCATAAAATCAATCCCACTGTGTGTTTTTATCAACAAGTGCCAAAAACAGTGTGAATGGTATAGGGAGCCCCCAAAGCTGTTCTGGGGTAACATCTGACTGAACAAAAGTAGGTAACTGGGTAATGACATATTACTGTGGTTAAAGCTGTTAAATGCTACGCAGGAGGTTGGTGGTGGAAACTAATATTGGGGCAATTACTTTTTAATCAATCAATCAGAATTTAAATCTGAGGGAGGAGAAGGGATTTTAGTACCAGACTGGAAAAATATACAAATTTGTAAACAAATTCTTTCAACAAACAAAGTGATAAATTTTGTGCCTCATGCTTATTTCCATGTAATAAATCAATCAGAATTGAAATCCATTGAAAATTGAGTGAGGAGAAGCGATTTTAGTGAATTGTGGACGCCACCACTGCCGGACACCGCCGAATGGACAACAGACGAAGTATGATGACAATAGCTCATTGCGACTTCATCCAGATGAGCTAAACATGCAAAAAAAACAAACCTAAAAAAGCAACCTGTACATTTTAAAATGATTATGATCAAATTATATACTGTAATATTTCCACTGGTTTACATGTATTGTAACAAACACCACAACAAGTCTTAATGCGAATAATTACAGTACTTTCTATATGACTCAGATAGTGATATTGTGCTGGTGCATGACCTTTAGATCCTTGTTAAAAACTAAGCCGTGCATTGCTACAAAGGTCTGTGGGAAACAATTGAGTTGAGTGGGTACTTTACATGTGACGCATGTGTGTAGTAATGAATCTCCCACTATGAACCAATGTGGTCATCAGGATATTGGCCCTAACATTTTGTTATTCTAGGGGTTAAGGTCAGCTGATACAGCACCTGCATTCACTTGGTAAGGGTCTGTGTACTCTCAAAAACAATGGAGTGGAATTGATTTCATTTAAGTTTCCATCTCTGCAGTGTGCTCTATCTTTTGCGTGATCATTTCTTTAATAGCACTACAGACATGACAAATAGCAGCCAGACCTCATGTGTACCCAGACTGCATCCAGCACGCCTCCTTTATGCCTCCTCTTTATCAGTCAGCAAACAAGTGAAAATGAGCGTCTGCCCCTCGTTCTACGGAATTCCAGCCATTCCCCTTGCGTCCCATTTTCCTGCCTGCTAATGTAATCGGAGGGAAACAGAGTCAGCTTCCCAACGCCACAACCTCCAGATAAGACCTATTTATCACATGTCATTCCTCTATGGCTCGCTCCTCTTTGGGCTGACCAGATTGAGGCCCAGACCCTGTCAAATCACGGAACCTGTCTCCAGAGGCACTGAGTGCATGGGTGTCTGGCTGAGGTCTGGCTTTTGGCCCACATGAAATGGAAGAAATGATACTTAGTGAATGATGAGCGAGAAACGTTTAGTAACGCAATTTTCTAAATGTTAATGTAGTATTTTTATTGCTAGTACATTTTCCTCTTAACTAAATTACTCTATATGTTGTTCAACATTCGGTCATTGAGTAACTATGTGTCTGAAAAGACCTGTGTCTCACCTTTAATCTCATCAGTGTTGCATGTTGATTACAAATGATGGGACCTTCCTGTGAATTTGTCAAATTTGTCAGAGGAAAACATGATGAAATTTGCCTCAAATCAGTCCGTCTTCTCCCCTGGCAGAGGGAGTGGCAAAGAGCCAGAAATCTCTCACCTAGCAGAGACACACTCGTAAGTCTATGCACGTGAACATAATCACACTTTGCAGGGTCAGAAACAGGAGGTTTAGGTCACAGTCGTCTGTGCCTGCTTTTTAGCATGCTTGATTGAATTAAACAAGGTTCAGTGTCTTTAAATGTTGTGGCAAGCCCTAATCCTCTCACCTCTTTGGTTCCAACACAGGAGAGCTTTAGTCTGCATGCTGTCTGTAAAGGCGGACTACATTAGAGCTGGGGTTGGCTGAAAAGACTACTTGTATTTCAGGAGGTAGGCCTGGATCTTTTTCCTCAATGCATGGAAATTCTTAAAACCCTGGCATGACTTCAGGAAAACATTACCTGTGGCAGTGTTTGTGGTGAAGAGGGCACCGTGTGCCAGCCTTCAGTGGCCACTGAGACTACAGGGAAGCCTGACAGAGTTACCTACTTAGGCGTTCCATGTGCGCCCACACTAGACGCACCACTTGGCCAGCAGTAGATCCAAATTGCCTGTGGCGGTTCTGCTGGAAATAGAACCTACAGTACTGCAGTCTTGTGAAATGCCTGACATGTCTACAAAGACCAGAACTCAACCCCTGCATGGAATAATAACCACACAAGTGACACTAACCATGTCAATCATTAAGGTCTGTGACATCAACATGATTTTTGGCATCATGCACACCAGACAGGATACAACCTTAAGTACAGACAGAAAGTTCAGCAACTGCGTACCATTAAAATACTCCAACTAAATAAACAGTATCCAATATGCTCAAAGGAAAACTGATTTTTAAATCATCAGGTTGTAATTATTGTCTATATCTGTGTTCTTGTCGACAGAACAAGCAGAACATGTTATCATATATCCACTTAGGTGTTTACTCTTACAACATACAAACTGTCCTTAGTTGCTGTTTGTTTACTTGGAACTCAATAATTCAACTGTGAAAGGTTGAACTGTCAAAAAGTGAGGAAAACTGCAGAGCAGTCCTGAATATGTGTAGCTAATGGTTGTTCTTTACAATGAACTAAGAACTAGTGTTACTTGCTGTAGCATTATCTTTCAGTGGTTCATAATAACAAATACTTGTATTTTACTAAATACCTCAAGTAGTCCAGTGGCCAAACTTATGTGAAAGTTGATATGTATTATCTGAACAGAACCCATATCTGACTGGTGTGTTCACATGCTGAGCTAAATGCATTCATGTACATGTCATAGCTGCACATTTGTAAAAGAAGACAGTGACATTGAGCATCTGAGGTTTTACCTGATATTAAAAAAATATCAATACAAGTTAATACTCAACATGCACAGTCCCAATCTGAGTTCCAGTATAGTTTCTGGTTTTTAAGACTTCTTGAAAGTCTTTCTTTATGACACACCTAAACATATGTTTCTGATGCTAAAGGGCAGACCCACCTTTTCCTAATTCTGCATGATCTGCAAGACAGTAAAAGGGTGGAGATGTCAAATGACTATCTGTCTGATGGCTATAACTGTGGTTTGGCTCTGCTTTCAAGGGAGTGTCCATACTTAATCACTGCTAACCACCTGCCCCCCACCCCCACCCCCACCCCCTCCACCTTCCACTGTTTCACTGTTTCAGGTCTGGCAGCACAACACAGGATATTCTCAGCAGGAGCTTTGCTGTTCTATTCACAGATATGAGTTCCTCTATAATTACACCCCTGTCTACACAGGTTAAAATGTATTGATTATTAGCCTCCATAAAGAGAGTATTTAAAAAAAAAAAAAAAAAAAATTCAGCCACCACTTTGTATGTCACTGTACAAGAAAAAAAAGTGTCAGCACATGACATGCTGCAGTAGCCTGATGAGGGTTGGCCTGTGGTATCCGGGTGGAGTGCAGTGGCAAGTTGTGGATGGAGAGGCCTGTGTTTCATCTCAGACAGAGAGAAAAGAGTGAGAGAGAGAGAAAAGTTGAGAGATAGAGAATAGTAGAGAAGGGGCGTTCAAGCGAGAGAGGCCAGGAGGTGAGGGAGCGCAGCTGACAGGAGCTTCCTCTGGGCCTGTAGCCTGTTTTCCAAAGGAAGTGCAGGAGGCCTAATCTGTGGCCCCCAGAGGAGGGGGACCTGGTGGCCCCCACTTATTGTCCACTTTATCATCTCCTGCTTTTGATGGGCTTTTCTCCATATGGACAGGGACTTATCATGAAAAAGAGTCACAAGATACAACACTCACAAGAAAGCTTGCACATGTCATCGAAACTGTTTTCTGTAATCAATTTGGGGCATACATTTGTTCGATGTTAATAAAAAAAACAATACAATGTGCATGTTTTCAACTACTGGTATTTACGGTAGTTTACACAACAGATTTGTGCATGTGTGTGTGGTGTAATTTTACCCACAAACTAAGACTATACACTCTTTTCCCCATCTTGTGTGGCGTCACAGAGGAAAAGTCAATCAAGGAAAACACTGTGGCTTCTGGGGTCAGGAAGTTGATGCAACCGCTATAGCCACAGTTTGTCAGGCTGTCACTTCATAATGAACAGCTGAGGAAGTCGTATGGAACCACATGCATGCACACATATAAACACGCTGTTACCAAAAAGATTCACAGTATCAAAGTGTGTGAGGTAAACATCTTAACAACAGGAGCACATTTTTAGGGTAATTTTTTAAACCTAATTTCACGTCACTCTCCTGCCTTCTTATGAGGTATCATTTCTAATAAACAGTACTGCTATCAACAAGCTGTGCCCTCTTTCTTCAGTTCACTTTGTCCAACAACGACGTGCACTATGAGGCATTGCATCAGATTCCCTACATCCTTCCACTCCTCCTGCCGCTAATGCTATTTTGGAGCTGCTATACACCCTCCACCTTTTGTTCCCACTGATTAGGGGGTTGGCTGCAGGGAGTGGGCCCTCCAACAGGGATGTCCGATGACTGGGACCCTTCCTCTAATGGTTGCCAAGACACTCAGGTGTTTGCATCGACACATACACACACAAGCACATATTTCCCTGCCTTGTATCTCCACCTGCAACTATACTCGTCTGCTGCAGGAGCTATTATTGTCGTCATCACCACCATCATGACTATTATGAGTAATGTTAACCTAACCACCATCTGTTGGGTGCTGTCACCACTGTAGAACTGACTTGGCTGGAAGTATACTCCATTTGTTTTCAAGTTCTTCCCAAAGAAATGATGGGTGATCTTTAAGGAATGAAAAGACAACTGTTTCTTCTATTACTTAACTGTGGTTAAAGACACTGGAAGCAGAAGCTGTGTGGATGGATTTTAGTACACTGTCGTACATCATATGTGCTGTCACAGACTAAATTGACATGACTTCAGTCTTCTATTTACAATGCTTCTAATTCATGGGAATTGTAAATGTTTCTGTACTGACAATTACTACTTAAGTATTGGGCCTAAATTACCCAGCTTTCCCAGAGTTGTCATAAAAAAGAAGGTTTCTAGGTACATCAAACTTTTTTCTAGTGTCTGTAACAGTCCCCCCCCAAAAAAAATCACATGACCCTGTAAGGGCATAGTGGATTTTGTTTTACCTCCCATGGAGAGGACAGGGTTTGACATTTGGGAGGACTTCTACTGTCAATCCTTTAACAGGTGAGGGTCTTCTGTTACCACAGATGATGCTGCAAATTTCACTACACTGTTGTCTTTAGCTGCTCAGTGCCGCTCATTACTGCATATTACAAACAACATAGCATATTCATATTAACTCTAACCCTTAATGATGTCATGACATGAGGCATCCCCAGGTCATGACCTTTCATTTGCACTTGGTTTGAATCAGACAGATAGTTCCAGAGATATAAACTTTAAAGTTATTCTATTTTCCATATCAATGAATATAATGGAGAAGAAGAACTGATTGGACTTTGGAGGATTTATTATTTCTAGATAGCCCACAAGGACTGCTCAAAACTTTAATATCATTAAAAACAATTTTTTCATATCTCTGGAACTATTTATATGATTGCTTTAAATCAAGTGCAAATGAAAGGTGATGACCCGAGGATGCCTCAGATCATAGCATCATAGCTGCATGATTAAGGATGGGAGGCATTAGGTGACAGACCCCTCGCTATCGCTTTCAACACCATAAGCCTAGTTCAGTTAAGACAGCCTCTATGACTTTGCACCTGTTGACATTTGCACAAGCAATCTTAGTAAATCAGCCACAAACTGTGGTTCAATTCCACATGCAAAATCCAAAATTTCAAACATTAATTAGTACACGCAAATTGGAATATACATATACAGTAGATCTGGCCCTATGGGTAATAATATGTGCAAAGAATGAATTAATTATTCTGCTGCACAATCTCAGTTTGGTGACATAAGCAATAATATTAGACAAAGGTTTTTTGAGTGTACTGGTCAGTAATAGGGTAAATTGGGTCACATTACTAAGATGAAACCTTTACTATCTACTTTATTTTTGTCCCATGAAGTTTAGCTTGGTAACCTCTAGTCTGGGGAGAAGGAGAGGGAATACCATGCTCTACAGCTACAAACCTATACATGTAGCTCCTTTAACCGTGTGTATTTTTGCATATGAGATGAGACAATGTCCTCACTGAAATTGTAGTCTGAATGGTCTAGAGCACAGGTGTCAAACTCCAGTCCTCGAGGGCCAGTGTCCTGCATGTTTTAGATATTTCCCTCTTCCATGCGATTCAGTTTAACCCTTTAACTCCTGAGAACTAATAAAGTAACTGGTAACATGAGCAAGGTAAGACACAAATGGCAGAAAATCAAAGAAAAATAAAAAAAATTAAAAGAACCAAAATGTAGAAAAACAAACTGAACAAAAACTAATAAATATTTACAAAATGACAAATAATGTGGATAATTTTGGGGGAAAAAAATTACTAAAGAAGAAAACTAGTATTGGCATTTGGTCACAGCAATAAAAAAAATGGTGAAATAATATAATAATATATAATAATATAATATAATAATTCCAAAAAAACCCACCATCTTTCTTTTTGGCACCTTTTCCATGCACAAAATAAACTAAAACTGTTTAATTTTTCAGAATATTTAAACAAAACCATCCATTTAGAATGCATCAGCGCTGACACTTAAAGAGTTAATAATCAGCTCCTCATCAGACTGATAATGATACAATGGCCTCCAGGTGTAATGGAAGAGGGAAACATCTAAAACATGCAGGACCCTGGCCCTTGAGGACCGCAGTTTGGGTGCTGACCAACAAGAGCACGCAGTTGTTTACAGAGTCTAACAGGGAGAAGAGATTAGTCTTCTTCATGCAATACCACTATAGCTCCATAATGTTTAGATGCATATGTGGGTAATCTCTATAAGACACTGTGGCCCATAATAGGTGTCCCCAGTGAACACCTATTATGAATAACATTCAATTTTCAAGTTTTATAGAATTTGACACATGCTTAAAGCATGGAATGAAAAGATTATGATAGCTGAATGTCAAAGTCACTGTGACATGTTATTATGACAACAATATTTCAGGAGCCTGTTAAAAATTATCAAAAAATTGTCAAAAAATTCATTTGTACTCACAGATGAACTGATTGGTGTTGGTGGACAAACGTCATTATACTATAGCAACAACTGCAAGTAAATCATAGAAGTGCATGAACATATTAGGATTGAAGGATAGTGGAGAAATCTGACTGAGCTTAGAGTTCCTGTTTATTTTAGACTTTTTCCAAACACAGATGTAAAACAGTATCAAAGAATACAACAGCAGCAATGTAAGTTCACACACACACATGCACACACTGTACTTTAGATAGCAGTGTTTATGCAGCTGTTTCAAACCGTTAAAACAGAACATATAAAAGTTATAGTGTAATAACACGGTGGTGGTATCTGAATCGAGGCAGCATGCTGGTTTACACATGTGCAGCCCCTACTTCTATGCCAAACATTTATAATAAAAGCTGTAGATCCAAATTTAAATACACTGAGATCATTGACCTACACTGATACACTGTATATTTGAATACTTTTTTTCTCTAGGTAGTTAGTAGTAGTTCATACATTCATTTAGGAATAAACTATGTATAGTCAGATGCAGAGGTGGAAGTAACTAAGCAGAAATACTTCATTACTGTACTTAAGTAAAAGTTTTTAGGTATCTGTACTTTACTTGAGTTTTGTTTTTGTGGCAACTTTTTACTTTTACTCCCTACATTTTTGTATATATATCTGTACTTTATACTCTTTAGATTCTCAGAATAAAATAATTACTTTTTTCAAACTAGACAAATGTGACAGTATGAAAAATAACTTGTCAGTTACTTTATCAGAATTTTGACTTTAATCTCACTTGACTTTTTATGTTATGATTTAATTGTTTTCTAAAAAGTTTTTAAATCTCCTATTTATGACTTTTGAATTTTTCCTAAATATCTTGTCCATACCCCCTAAACTGAGTACCATGACCCAATAAAAAATATCATTTACACAGTAACTCATTTTTAAAGGCTTTATTTTTGGATATTTTTTTTTTTGCATTTTTCTGGTTTTTCCTGCTTAAATTAATATTATTTCATCCATAGCAAAAAAAAGGCAGTTTTACTTTTTAATTTAGTACAATTCAGAAGTTGTACTTTTTTTTCCTTTTTTTTTTTTTAACTTCAGTAAAGGTGTTGAATCAGTACCAGAGTATTTTTTCAAACAAGTAGCTGTACTGACCGCCTCTGTTCAGATGTGTTACTCAGTCCTGCATGTGGCTTTAACTCATCAAAATGACTGGTACAATTAAAGGTACATTTGTTTGGACAAATATAATAACAACAAAAAAATTTCAGAGCTGATATCTAAACATTTTCCATGTTTTCTTGATAATAACCTGAATCACTTCAGTTTTTACATCAATATCTACAAAACAATATTTTTAGGCATGTCTGTTTTAGTTACATGATACACACAGGAGTTAGTACAAGATTGCATAACTAGTGACTGTAGAATGATCAGGACTTTTTTTTTTATTTTTTTTTTTTTTTTAGAAAAATTGCTGTATTATATTCCATTCTTCGAAGTATACATACTCTTCAGTTTTTATGGCAGAAATGATAGATCTGTTACAGCTCCTCTATTGTACATGTTTTCAGTTTTAAGTACAACCTCAAACACTGCGACACTCTCTCTCTCTCTCTTTCTCTCTCTCTCTCTCTCTCTCTCTCTCTCTCTCTCTCTTTCCTCTCCCCCTTTATTTCTGTCAGCTAAGCACAAGCACATTCCTACAATCAATGTCAGTCCTTTTCTTGTTCTCTGAAGCTATGCATCGACAGAACAGAGAGCTGACCTCAGCCCTTTTCAAAAGGAACCTCTAATCCAGCATTCTTAACTCAATTACAGAGTGTCAGAGGGATCAGAGAGACTTTCTCACCTGTCATCTATCATGATGATGAGACTGAAGTTCGAGCCATGAAATCCTGCCAGCTACAATGGAGAAGGAGACAGCAGAGATATGAGAGAGTGACATTTAAAGGAGTGCTAAGTAGGGATTCATACCTTTCGATGTCAGTGAACAATTGCAACTGTTCAACCTGAGCTCTACTGTCTGGTGTATCACACATCTCTTTGCTCATTTCTATGTTGACCATAATTGCAAACAGCATTAATATTAACCCATACAGACCCAGTGTTAGTTTTGTACCAATAAAAAAAAAAAATAACAAAAATTTAATATTTGTCTCTGTTGCTGTATATTATTATCCCATGCATCTGGCATTTTTAAGTGAAAATGAGGTATTTTCCTATATTTAGCCTAACAACCATATAGATGTTCATAAAAGCTCAAACTAAAATTAAGTGATGTTATATGAGAAAATGAGAAAACTGAGGAAGAAGTAAATGTATCATTAACTGAGCATAAAACAACTGTCTCCATCCACTGTCACTGATCCAACTCCATGATTTTTTTCTATTGAATCATAGTGTTGTAGAGGATAACAGTGTTTCCATGGTAACTATGGAACCTCTGTATGTCCAAATGGATGATATCTGATGACCATGAAAAGATGACAGAAAGGCATTTTACACCAATGCCTATAATTAGTGCACCAACAGGTGTTAAATGCTTTAGATTAATAGATGATTTTGGTTTCCAGTGACTGTATGGGTCTTTATGGGTTCAACCTGGTTTATTATACTTTTACTGTACGTCAGGAGCTGCAGTGTTTCTTGTGCTGGATATGTGCATTGTTTGGCGATTGTACTAGAGATGATGTCACCTGTAAAAATCAGTGCACTGCACTACTTCTGAAAATCCACCTCTTGCCACCACAACTTTTCATAGAAACATTTGAATTTTGATGAAACTGTCATTTCCCATTAGGCAAATTTTTATGCATAACTTAGAGTTGTGCAGTTTGATGGTCAACTGGGAAAGTAACTTGTGATTACCACCTAAGTGAATGACAAAGAAAATATCTGCATGATGCTAAATTTAACAAGGCACAGAGAAGACTGGTTAACTTATAATATTTGCATTATGTGGAGGTTTTGCCCCCCTCCTGAAAATGTAACATAAACAAGCATGATTATATATTGTAGACTTTACATTTTGTCTGAAGATCATTTCCCCGACAAATTATTTGTCACAATCTACTGATGAAAATAAATAACAAAAAAACAAGTTAAAAAATATCTTAATATATTACATTCAACCCAATTAATCAACCAATAAAATGTACCTTTATTACACACTCAGGCTCCAGGTAAAAGCCATAGAGTTAGTAACACATCAGAGTGTAATACATAAATACAGAAGTAAAAACAGAAAAATATAAAGAGAGAAGAGTAAGATACATAAAAGACAAGTTTAGTATTGGCAAATCATACCACTTACAGACTGGTGGACTATCATATTTTAAGACTGAACAACAGTAAGTGTGAGGTAGTGTTGGTCTGATTCTAAATGAACTCTGCTTCATGGTGGGACTGTTTTCTAATCCTGTTTCACCCTGACTCCCACATGCATTCAGCGTGTTTTACTTAAATGCTTTCTGTAACCTGGTCATCTTTGGGCATGTGGCCAGTTTTAGTGGTAGCAGTAACAGCAATTGCATATCAATGAAATTTTCATTTTCAATCATTCATTTTTTTTTTCATTTCAATTTATTTGGTATAGAGAGACACTGTACATTAATCACCCTGCCAATATGTCCCCATTCTGCTGATTTACTTTGTTCTCTGATTAATAATGTGGAAAATTATTTACACACTTTTTTTTGGCCAGACCAATAAAAGGATTGCATAGCTTTTGCACGCACAAAACTAGTGAAAATTAAACTAAAATTGGGTCTGTAATTCACTAACTAGAAAAGCACTCAGAGAGTGCAGACTACGCCAAGGGAGATAAGCCCACACCTCCCCTTTCACTTCTGTAAGCAGTGGTTTGGCCTGACCAACCAAATGAAACACACACACACACTCCCCACACATACCTGCACCGATCACCATCAAAGTTTAGTCATTTGTTCCTTGTGCCAGAATAAACATTTCCTGAAAACTTCAGCCAAATCCATCTGTAACTTTTTTAGTTACCTTACTAACAGACAGACAAACAGACAAACATAAATGTTCCTTGTTGGAGTGTTCCACTGCTGAATACAGTACATATTCAAGGAGGCAGCTTCAATACTGTGCCTGTTTATTTTGTGTATTCTATGTATGTATGTATTGTATTTATATATTTCGTAGAAAATTAATCCTTTTGTGAGCTATCAATTTCACAAAAGACCAGCAACAATTGCCACACAGTGATTGGATGGTGAGTTTAACGACTGCTGAAAGCTGTTGTCAGCTGTGCAGAAAATGTACATATATATTTTTTTTTATTAAATCTTTGACCTTGTGATGCTTGGATATCATTGAACTGATGGTTAAGGCTTCATGTGAAAATTTAAGTCAGATGTTGAAAGGGTTAGATATATATACAGGTCATTTTGGTATTTTCATTACTTAAAACTGTATGAAGCAGGCTGGACCCTTCCCCTCTGATAGGGCTCACACTACTATATTGTAAACATGTCGTCTTCTTAACCTTAAGAATAACAGCTGTAGAACACATAACATTATTGACTGTTACATCCTGACTGATCAGATGTTTATGATGTTCCAAGAAGAAATAAATACAATTCTTTTTTTGTATTTCTAAATAGAACATGAGTTCTAAACTCTGAAAACATCCTAGAAATAGCAAAACATGAGTCAGATATGAATGGAGCATGTTTCACACCAGTTTGAATTTCATTAACAGCTGGAGTCTTTTATTGATGGACATTTCAGCAGATTGAATACATGAAAGGAGGTGAAAGTTTCTTATTTCTGTGGAGACCTTTGTGTGTTGGTCTCTGCTAATTAAAACAATTTGAAGATTTTTTCCCCCGAAACACCTCAAATACTAGAATTTCTCATGTCAAACAAAGACAAATTGCATTTATATACAGCAGATTATTGGCACAAGTACTGCTCAGTTCCCTTCATTTTACCTGGGTCTGACCATGGTTATAGATCTTTAATGAGTTCTAGTTTATTGTGCCCCTGTAGAATAGGAACTGCCCATCATGACTTTATCTTTGAAGTAAAACTCTCTGGTAATTTAATGGACCATTGCATTTCCTCACAGACATTTAGAGGAAAAACTAGTGACCACTGCTAGAGCCTGTGATGTTCATGCTTTAACCTAGCTGCCTCTCTCTCTTTGACTCTTTTCCTTTCACTCGCTCTCTTGCATGCCATGTTGTGCGAAGGCAGGAAGGAGCAGGATTCACCAGTGGCTCATTAAAAGCCATTAAGGAGCAGCATACAGACAGGATACGGGTAGTGAATAGAGGAAAGGAGGGCAGGGCTGAGGACACTGTTACTCTCTCAACTCCCACTTCACTGCCTCCTCTCCCTTCCATCATACACGCACACCACACACAAACACACTTACACGCTGTTATCTTTTCCACACAGCACTTCCTATGGCCCGACACATATTCCAACTGCCCTGCTCTTAGCTCTGCCAAGTCATGTCTCACACCCTTCTGACCCGAGTCTATGACGAACAGGGCCCACGATAACACGTTTTTCACTCCACTGCTCTCGCTATCTCTTTGTCTGACATGTTATCTCTCACTCGCTCCCTTTGTTTGTACATCTCTTTGGCCTTTCTCACCTTTTGACTGTTAGTCTCTTTTGATAGATGCCATCTTTTTGGCACAATGCTTTCACTGATGGACCGGAAAAAGGCATCATAAAAGTAGACTGAGTGCAGTACTGAGGCTCATTCAAAGTCTGGAACCTATGGGTCACTAAGCTGGTTAAAAAAAGATGCTGTCGTCAGACTATGATGGTGGACTCACACAACAATGATGTTTTTTTTTTCCGAACAGTAGCCAAACCTAAATGTGACCTGGACCTTGCACTTGGAGAATATATGATGGCATGATAGGCTGCATGGACTATGGAAGTCTCATAACTTTTATGATGTTCATGTATAAGAGAGAGGCTTTAAAACAAAACAAACTAGCTTAGCCTTTCTACCTCTTCCTGCACCTTTTTCTGTTTTATTATGACTTTGTTCAATGTGTGCAAAATCAATAAATCTAAAATCTAGTTTTGTAATTTATTAATATGTTGCATTGGCTAACTATATTTGAAAAAGTACAGAACAGTCCAGACCAGATGCACCTGTTATGTAATGTGTTTACCAGTTTGAAAAATGGTCACTAGTAATTTACGTCAGGTGATCGGCTTCTTGAATGGCATGTTTTTTCACTATTTTTAGCCAATAACGGCAGCCCATCGATCAACACTACTGCAAATGTAACGTCTGTGTTTGCAAGGCCCACTCTGACCTGAGTGTAACATCCACTCATGTGCATGAGTGGCATACACAAACACACACACACACAAACACGCACGCACGCACTCACACACACACACACACACACACACACACTACTTCATGTGTTTGGTCTTTGGATTTACATTTATTTTTTTCCATTACATCTTCATTTTGTAATACATTTTCAATGCCTATTTGTATTCTCACTCCAGTTATTTTATGCCTAATTCTATAAATTCATGTTAAACACTACTTTGAGGCATTGTTCACAGCTAAAGAATGTTGAATAAAAACTTGGTGGTAAAAATATTTTTTTCCTGCTAATTTAAGAGCAGTTAAAAAAGACCAGTCAATTTTGAACCCTAAAGTAGGGAGCGGGACATGAACACAACTGGAGGGTTAAATGACATATGTATGTGTATATGTAAGAAAAAAAAAAGGGTGAGTGATTGAGGTTCTTGACAAAACCCTTGATGTAATACTGCCGCCCCCCCTCCTTGCTCACACACACAGAATAAATAAAAATTACTCTTTATTGTTCCTATTAAACTGTTTCCATTTTGGTTGATTTTTCAACAATATAGTTTAATGTTGACCTTGCAAGTTTTGAAACGTAAACAATGAGCTTCAGAGGAAACATGAGTAATCAGTTTTCTGTGTGATACCCCAGAAAAGCACATGGACTAACTACTATGTCACTTACATAATGAAACACCTTCTATTGTCTTCACCTTTATATGTCTCTCTTTGACAAGCACATTATTGCACTGACTCGCTGACATGCTGTAGAACTCAGCGCTCCTTTTAGTAATTAAAACCTCTGAAGGACTCATTGACCCTGATTGTATTTGGAAACTCTTCTGTTGGACTTTTCTCCAACTCAGGGTGAGAGTCACACTGGCACTGTTTACGAAAAAGAAAGTTGGCTGTGGCAAATATAAATATAGCAGTGTCATTATCTGGGGCAGTTAACCAGGATCATTTTTCTGTCCTGCTTGCACGTGCTGCTTCCAGGTGTTGCCATAGAGAGTAATCTTGTTTTCTCAACTGTGCTACTTCTGCTGACAGAAGTTCCACACTGAAGTTTGCAGGGTTTAGGAAAATCAAATGGAAGGCAATCATTCTGTTTTGACAAACCAAACTCAACTGTCCTTGATGGTTGTTTTGGTACTGATTGCCCAAACATGTTAAAGCTGTTCTCTGTTTACACCTACAGTATAGCAGGTGTTGAGAGTAGACAAAACTATTATTTCTAAATGCATTCTGATGCAGTAACACTGTAAAGCTAAAGTAAACTTTATGTTTTCCATGTGGAAACATGCAAATTACACTCACTTAAAATTCAACAAGTGATATTTTGATCCAAATACAGTATGTTTGAGGACAGAAAAGAAAAACAGTAAAGTGATTCCCACAAAAGCATCCGTCAGGTCACTTTGATGGTTAGGGTTACATCAATGTGTAAAGATCATTTGTTGCTTTTGTGGTGGTTCCAAAAATTTTTTTTTCACAATTTATTATGACATATTCCTTTATATTTTGCATTGTTTCAAGTGGACATTATGTATATTCCAATGTTTAATTTCCTGGTGGATGTTCACACGATTTCATATTAATTATTTGGGTTATTATATTAAAAACAGAGAAAACTAAAGTGACTTTTTCAGTCAAATATCATTATATTATTATTATAAACCAAATGTGTCCATCCACTGTCATTGATCACACCCCATGGGTTTTTACTGTAGAACTAGAAAAGCACTCGAAAAGCACTCGAAAAGAACTAGAAAAGAACTAGAAAAGCACTTGAAAAGAACTAGAAAAGAACTAGAAAAGTGCAGACCTCCATTGAGGCAGGGGTCCGGATAACCACCAAAATCTGAATACCCTGAAAATTTCATCAAAATCCACCCATAAGTTTTTGAGTTATGTTGTATACAAACCAACAAACAAACCAATGCCGGCAAACACATAACCTCCTAAGTAATGTTATCAATGTTGTAGAAGATGACAATGTTTCTATGTTTACCATGCTTCCAAATGGGTCATATCTGATGACCATGAAAAGATGATAAAATGTATTTTACACCAAAAAAATACACCATTTGTATTTGTAGGATTTGTGGTTCAGAAGGTATTAAATATTTTAGATTGATAGATGTGTTTGGTCATCGGTGACTGTTGGGGTTTTTATGAGTTAAAGCCATGTTTGTTCTGTTGTTGCCTATGCTATGTTTAAGCCACTTGCTTAAATAAACCTAGAAATGAGAAATTTAACTACACACTATCATAATCTAAATGTGATGTAATGTAATGTAATGTAATCTAATCTAATAAAGAGTGCATCTTGAATGGCTGAAGATGTGGAGAGCAGGTTTGTCATGGCAACTCAGTTCTTTACTGTCTTCATGAGCTCATACATGTGCGGCAACAGCCTCTGGGTCATTTGTTTAAGCGATTCTCTATCTGATTGCTTAACCTGCCATATCAACCCAGTCACCCCACAATAATGTTGCCACTAAATGTTTCTGCTAACCACATACATGTATAATTTCATCATAATTTGTTATTGAAGGATCTGATAGTTTTTTCCCTTTAGTTTAAGAGGCAGAAGGTGTTTGAGGTGGATAACAGATATACTAAATCCAAGACAGGAACTTAAGAGACTGGAGTTTGTATCCTGATTCAGACAATAGAGGAAGTGTGGTTATGGCTTGGCAAACATTATGGTTTCAATAATGCTAAATACCATCTGAGACTTATTCTTAAATCAGATCATTGTAGATGTTTTATCAAACCCTGGTGTATTTCTCTTCACAAGTTGGGTTTTACACCTATTAAGAGACAACTGTAAATGTAACATGTTTAGATCATGTACAATGTACAATAAAAGCATTTTTCTTGGGACTGGGTTAGCCACATTTACACTACTAGAAAAGCACTTAGACTGTTTCATATAAATGTACTATAACTATATAATAGAATAGAATTCAATTTGGGGAAAAAATTACTATGAAAACCTATAGATGTATCTATTTTTGTATTAATAATATCTACAGGTTTACATGGTCAATCAATGTCAAACAAAATCTTAACTAGAAAAGCAGTCTGAGAGCGTAAACTTCCACCAAGGCAGATCTCCCCCCTTTCGAATGTTATGTTTTTGCCTGTTTGTCTGTCTGTGTCTGTCTATTAGTTAGCAAGATAACTCAAAACGTTATTGACAGGTCTTGATTAAATTTACAGAGTTGGTAATGGGGAAATGTGGAAATTGGGGGGGGGGTCAAGATGATTAAAATATGAGGATGACATTTTGATTAATTGTATTCTCCATTTACCACAATGTAAAATGTCAAAGTGATCCAGAATTCAGGGTCTCTTCCGGGTCATCATCATAATAATTTGTTCCTTGTGACACTCCTAACACATCCTGAATCTTTCATCAAAATCTGTCCATAAATTTTTGATCATTTCCAGATTACCCCATTACCAACCCACTATGTAAATTTCATCAAGATCCATCCATAACTTTTTGAATTATCTTGCTAACTAACAGACAGACAAACTCTGGCCAAAACATAGGAGGTAATAATGCATCAATCACCATGGAAGGTTAAAGGGTTCCAAAACTTCTCAAGGCAGCCACAACAAACTGCAGATTTAGAAATTGAAATAATTCATGGAACTGAAATAGTTGTAAAACCTCTTCAGTCATCTAAAAATAACAACGGTTTGCACAACTTTCTTTCATATAAGCCTTGCATGTTGAAAATGCATCATAGTTATATTAGTTTTATATGATAATTGAGTTTTATTTCATTAATAATGGTTTCACAAAACAGAAAACTCGACTCATTTGTGTAAATATCTAAAGTATGAAGCTTAAGTGAATTATTCCAAGAGGTTTATTATATTTAGTTACCGTAACTTCAATGAAACTCAATAAATATAAAAGAAAATAAATATCTGTCAAAAGTCTCACAATTTAAATGTAAAACTAGAAAAGTACTTGGTGAGTACCCACCACCACCACCAGTGTTAACATTTACTGAAATTTTCATGAAAATCTGTCCAGAACTTTCTGAGTTATTTTGCAACCAAACAAGCAAGTAAACAAGAAAATAAACAAATAGATAAATAAATAACTAAATAAATACACCCTGATACATACATAAACATAAGCCATCATTCCCTGGCAGAGTACTATTTGTAGTGAATTACAAAAACATAATGTGGAAATGAAGGCTAACAATGCACTCTATAAAAATGAAACATGAAGGACTTTCTGATTCCTCACTTTAAGGATGTGGACATGAACTACAGCAGGATGCCAAGAGCAATGAACATGTTGTAAATGGAATGACCACATCAGGACTTAGCACAGGGAGACACTAAAGCATCCACAGATCATTTCCCCCCACAGTTACCACAATCATCTCAATATGTGATAAGTTTGTCTCCTGTCATTGTTTCATTTCCTGTTCTTAAAATAAGAAACTATGTTCCCTTTTATCCACTGCTTATATGGCAACCACTTACAAATGACTGGACGTTCATACTCATTCCAAAACTATTTGTCAAATGGATAAATCAATGCAATATGTTGCATTGTTGGTCTGCTTTCAATGTTTAGTGGTCTGGGAAATGTTGTCACATGCTCAGACAACATTCCTCGCTACTAGTGCATCAGCCTTCCAGTACAGAAATGCTTGTAATTTTGTCAAATACCCTTCATTTCTTTTATTTACCAAAGGTTTTTCTTAATATTTAGCCTTGCCTTCTTCCGTGCCGTTGATGGCTTCACTTCCCCCTGAGGCAAAACTTCAGTCTGTTTGTGATTTGCAGCTGGATGCAGGTGATGGAGGTTTGCTCATAGCCTGGGAGACAGCTGTTGGAGTAAGACTGGAGTACATATGAGGCCAACAGGCGTGTTCAAAAGTCGCAACCCCAGAAAAAAAAGGAGATTTTTTTTTAGGGAAAAGTTAGAGATAGTGTGCTATTGTACAAAGTCTACAATACAATACAACTCTTTCTCAGTTCTGATCCAAATATAATGCCCCTGGATTCTAAAAAAAAAAAAATTCTCATTTAAGCATGAAGGAAGGAGGATCAGTCAAGTGATTAAAACATTGAAATGTAAACACTTTTTAAGTGAATAAAACCTGGAGGGTTGGGACTGAAATTTACCATGAGGTCTTCAATTAAGCAAAACAAACTGTAGATTGTGCGTAACTTATTTCCTGAAATGCTTTGATTTGGTCTGTTAATTTGGAAGGAAATCCATTTGCTAATTGATTGCTGCATATTTTGAAACAAAGCTGCTGATTGGTTTACTCATGGCCTGATTACTATTTATGTTAGTGTTACAACAGTTTCCTGACTGGAGTATTCCATGTCGGGCTATCAAATCATACAAAACAGGGGTTCACTCTCATTTTAAGATTTTTGATCAGAAACAAGACAGCCTGGTAGAGAGTCAGTGAATTTATTTATCACATGAATCCAACATTTTACTAAAGGATGACACTTAAAGCAGGTTTATCTAAAATATACATAACAGTAGGGCGGCACAGTGGTGCAGTGGTTAGCACTCGTGCCTCACAGCAAGAAGGACCCTGGTTCGAATCCCGTACCAGACCTTTCTGTGTGGAGTTTGCATGTCCTCCCCGTGTCCGCGTGGGTTTTCGCCGGGCACTCCGGTTTCCTCCCACCATCCAAAAACATGCACTGATAGGTTAACTGGTTAATCTAAATTGTCCATAGGTGTGAATGTGAGAGTGATTGTTTGTCTATGTATGTCAGCCCTGCGATGAACTGGCGTCTCATACAGGGTGTACCCCGCCTTCGCCCATTGTAGCTGGATTAGGCCCCCAGTGACCCCCGTGACCCAAGTGTGGATAAAGCGGGTTCAGATAATGAATGAACAAGACAGTTTTATTCCAGCCTGGTAGAGAGTCAGTGAAGTTATTTATCACATGAATCCAACATTTTACTAAAGGATGACACTTAAAGCAGGTTTATCTAAAATATACATAACAGTAGGGCGGCACAGTGGTGAATTTCTTAGCACCCTGGTTCAATTCCCACACCAGACCTTTCTGTGTGGAGTTTGCATGTTCTCCTCATGTCTGTGTGTCTTTTCTCCAGTTTCCTCCCATCATCCAAACACATGCACTGATAGGTTAATTGGTTAATCTAAATTACCCATAGGTGTGAATGTGAGAGTGATTGTTTGTCTATATATGTTCAGCCCTGAGATGAACTGGAGACTCATACAGGGTGTACCCCGCCTTCACCCATTGTAGCTGAATTAGACCCCCAGTGACCCCTACTGAGGATAAAGTGGGTTCAGATGAAGAGATGAGAGATAGCATTAATAAAGTAGTTACAGTAGAAACCAGTGAACAGTATATGTTTATATCAGCAAAAAAAAAATGAACAAAACATTTATAGGATTTAATTCAGCCTTCACCTAAAACATCATTGCCAAACAAGTCCTTGTCTATAATGTGACTCTTGAGCATTACTCAGCATATCTTCCAGATCCATGTCCAAAGCTTCTGAACATTGCAGCTTCTCAGTTATGCCTCCACAGACAGACAGGTGGCAGCAGAGAGCCATGAGGCCAGGGCAGATGATGCTAAAGCTTCCATTAGAACACAATTAAAATGTCTTTTTTATTCATTGCCAGCTCCATTTTTGTGTCATTTCATCCAGATTTCAGAAGGTACCAAACCACTTCGACAATGAGAGGTGATAAATCATCTTGAAGATATGTGGGGGAAAAAGGACAGAGGTAGACCTGGGACACAGTAAGTTATCAGAGCATGCTTTACATTTTACACTATGTGAGAAAGAGATGTGTGATGTTATAAAATAAAAACTGATTGAAGTGAAGTGTGATATGAAGGCACAGAAAGCCTCTTCATACATCAGGGTAATCGTGCATGTTATACCATGTCTGTGATTAAAAGACATCTCTGTGGTTCCTTTACTGTCTGAGTGACTCAGTCACACTGGGGACACTGCAAATGTTTTGTCAGGATTCATGTGTGGTGTCAGCATTTTGGCACAGGGGAGTGATTTAAGGGGGCATGACGTGCTTGTCATGCCCCCACGCCTGACTGTTCCAGTCTGCCCTCAGAGTGTGTGCAAACAAATAAAGCACCAGGGCCTTTTTAATTAGCTCCAGGGCAGAGATTGACAGCTTGTAGTGGTAGAGATAGCACAGTAACCAGCTATTACACTAAATATTTGGGGCGTTGTTGAGTTGAGTTGAGACCATAAGTGTGGAATCTGTGGAAGTGGGTGGAAAGCTGAAAACAAATCAAGTTTAAAGATATTTGTATTTTATTACAATTTCTATGTAAAATCATTTGTTTTATTTACCAGGTGTTTTTTTTTTTCTTCATTTATTTGTTAAGTAAGAGAAGGGGGATATCATTTGAGGGGGTGTGGTAACTTTAAGATTCAAGCAGCAAGAACCACTAGAAAGACCTTGTGTGTGTCTGTGTGTGGGGTTAAACTTTGGAACCAGCTGGGACCGAAACTCAAACAATGTCCAAATATTCATCTCTCCAAATCAACATTCAAAAATATGGTGCTGTCACGATACATGGAGGAGGACAAAGATCATGTGTTTAATCGCTAAAATGGTGTTGTCAATTATTGTAAATGTTAGGATATGTAAGCTAATATATATGGATTATTATAATATGTCATAATATATAATGCAGTTGAAAGATATGGTTTCATTAATAAGAACCATTTATTATAATTGTATAAAAATGTAATACTTAAATAACAAGTGTACATAGTGATACATTATTATAAGATATTATTACTATTATAAGATATTATATATTATTATTATAAGATATTATTCTAAGATATTCTAAGATATATGTGTACATGTATGTATATATGTGTATGTATATATGTATGAATGTGTGTTTACATATGTATGGACTTGGAAGATTGTTATTGTAATTAATTTCTAGAGAAAAGGAGTGGGAGTTCATAAGCTATGCTTCTTCTCACTCCTTTTCGAATATATTTTATGTGTAGTATTTTTGTTTTTTGTAAAATTTGTTTCGGCTGTATTATTATTTCTTTATTTTGTTTACTTCTTTATTTTTATTTTTTTTTACATTCATATTCAAAATAAATCTATTAACTAACTAACTAAAAAGGCCATTGTTTTGGCAGCTTTGTAGACAAAATAATAATTAATGATGGGGCTAAGAAGTGGGTGAGAAATGTTTTTTGAGGTTGCACCATTCCATTTTAATGAGCAGACAGTATGTTTTTATGTTTTGTTGTGTCATAGAGTGTTGGTACCTCTCGCCCACACAGGGACACCTTGAAATAATGTTGATGTTGACCTTAAAGGGGGCAGAGATCATTAAACCAGAACTGAGAAGACACTGATGTCATCAGGGGATGGTCATGTCTGTAAAATTGACAGACTAATTTAATTTCAACAATAAACAAATATACTACAAAGCTGGATTTTTACTTAATTCTATGCAGCAAAATCTTTCACATATTCACTGAATTATTTGATAGAATAATTACAATGGAAAAACTCAAATATTGGCCTGTAACTATTGAGTGACAAATCATGACAATATAAACAATATACCTGTTTTTTAAGTGAAAAACAAAACTTGTAAAATACTAAATACTAGTATCCTGACCTTGGTGCCAGGATTTACCATATTGTTCTATTGTTGAAAAAAAGTTGGTCTTTTGAATCTAATTCTGCTCACAATAATTGTTTGTCATTAAATACCTGTAATCCCCCAGTAAAGCATATCTTTACAGGTTCTTAGAGGTTCATCAGTCTGATGGTTTTGGCATCACATCAAACACAAGCTCGGGCAGATGAAGAAGAATAGAAATTCCATGACATGTGTTAGATATCAAGTTTCGTTTACATGGAGAGTCTGCAAGCCTCTCTCTGTGAACTGCACTTTTACCTTTACAATTTCAACCACTATTTTTTTTATCATAAGAATATTTTAGCATGACAGTAATGCCTGATATTGTGTTGTATTATGCTGCAGACAAGTAACAGCATGTTTGCTCAGGATCTCCTCTCCTGCTATATTTTATTGCCATCTTTTTCCACTATAAATTGTTTCAGCGTTATCAAAAGAGTTGAAAGTAGGATGATTATATATATATATATATATATATATATATATATATATATATATATATATATATATATATATATATATATATATATATATATATATAGATAGATAGATAGATAGATAGATAGATAGATAGATAGATAGATAGATAGATAGATAGATAGATACAGAGAGAGAGAGAGAGAGAGAGAGAGAGAACAAAAGAGTGACAACATGCTGCATCCGTTTTATGAAGATTTAATAAATCATCTTACACTAAATTATATGACTGTGCTTAACATACCCCTAACATGACCCTGGATTTTTTGCTCATGGCCAACCAAGACAGTCATTATTCACTGTGCAACTGTGTGAGGGCATATCTGGCTCTGATGGGGCTGGTGTTTATTTAATGCCGGCTAAATGATAGGGTTCAGGCCTTCAGCTTCCTTCGCTCTTAAAATGTAATTATAAGGGGATTTCTTTCCTGTTCTACATTTGACAACTCTGCTCAAGCTTTCTCTTAAATGATGCATTATAATTATTTTTTGAGTGGGATCTAATATTTAATATTGTGTCTGTATATATATACATATATATATATATATATATATATATATATATATATATATATATATATATATATATATATATATATATATATATATATATATATATATATATATATATATATATATATATATATATATATATATGCAACACTTAAATTATTGTTTAGTAAAATATGTTCTGTTTGTATAGTCTGTTTGTATTGTCTGCTAGTATATAAACTGGTAACAATTTGAATAAAAATTGTATTTAGCTTTTTTCTTTTGCGAATACATTACAAATATTTAAGACTTATGTGATCCAACAACTGTTTACTTGTTTAGAGTCACAGGATGTGCTGCCTTTGAATAGATCTGTGAAGGAAATAACGAAAAAAATGTAACCATGACGTAAGTGATAGGATGTTTTACTGTAAAAGAACAATTAAAAATGTCCAACTGCCTAATAATAACAAATACCAGATCCGGTCTTCACCATTTCAGTACAAAACAGCATCATAGCCTAATTTTTTAATATTAATAAAGTGTGTATGTGATTATCAGTGGATTCAATAACACGTTTTGCTTTTATTTTAATTTAATTTAATTTTTATTTATTTGAAGTCACGATATGTTCACATTCCTTCATTGATGGTATGAAAATATTTTATTTTTTATTTATTTAAATATTTTATTTCGCCTATTTTTTTTTTTATTTATCCGTAGGGGATAAACCTAAATGTGGACATAAGGCATGTAGTATAAAGTTGATGTAGTGGTGGATTTACTGCGTCTCTAATCTGTCCTCTTTGCGCCAAAGGGTCAAGGTGAACATGTTCAGTCTGTGAAACAAGGGCCGATCAGGGAAAGTCCACTCACACTTCACTCAGCTTATATTTGCATCAGTGTGGAAAACACCACAGAATGATAAAAGGCACCATGACCCGCTACAGAAATAGGACAAAAAGGCGTTTATTATCTAACTGATCAAATTAAACCGACCAACGAAACACTTACTGTGGGTGATGGAATGACTTTAATGTGAAAAAGAAACAATAAAATCATATTATATCACAAATATCTATATAGGCCATACAAATGGTTTGATGTAATTAATTAAAAAAAAGAAGAAGATTTGACCGATCGCATATAATCTGTGCAATAATAAACATAATGTAGCTGCTTCATGAACTTCATTATATAAATTGTGGGTTTTAACGCATTAATTTCTGTTCATTCATATTCTAAATAAGACAATAAACGCCAAAAGCGTCTCTCTATATTTTGCGTAATTTTGTATTTTATTTTATTTATTTATTTATGTTCCAAATATTTATTAATATCCAATTGTTGCATTATTCTTATAAAACAATTCATATAAAATAATAAATATAAATAAAGTACATTTTCCATGTCTTATCAGATTCAGAAATATTTTTTCCTCTGCCGGTGCAAGTATGTAATATTACTTTTTCAGAGTTTATTATGTCTGCTGTTCATCCTCAAAGTCTTGCTGCTTGTTCAGTAATGCATGGTTGACAAAGGAAAACAGTAGGGTCACAAGAAAAAAAAGAGGAAAAAAAGGGGCATCCAATTAATTCTTTTACAGGCTTTGTTTTTGTTTTAATGAAGAAACAATACAGCTACTCATTCAATAAAATTCATCTTCATATGTAATTTTCTACGAATACTATATAGCTGAATATAATCTTTATATAACGAAAAATACATTTTCTCTCAAAACTGTGTTATGACCGTGTGTTAAGTTTCAATATAATTTCAGAAAAGTAAGTATTTTTAATAATTCTATGATATATGAGGGGTTTTTTTTTATTCTTAATTTTTCACTTTATTTTTCTAAAGGTATGATGAGTACAAAATGTAGATTATGTTATGTATGTATTCTCCATGGAATATGTTCCATGCATTGTAGAAGAATTTATGCACAAAAATGTCAGCTTTATAATGTGAAGGTAGTAAATAAAAAGTGTTGACATTGGCCTTCCATGTGTTTGTGTGGACTGTACTTTTGTGTCTGAGTCTGTGTTTTCCTGCTAGACCCAAAGAATTAGGGAAATAGAGATTGGAGGTCGAGCTGGGGATGTCAGCGTGGTTAAATTTACAACACTGTTGAAGCATCTCTGACGCAGGCAGACTGAAGAGAGAACGACACACGCACACATGTAGACACATCTATTTGACTGTGTTTCTGTTCTGGCATGTAACATATTCCCTTAAAGAAAAATAATAAATATAAAAATGTGGGAAAATAAGTGTTTAACTCACTGTTTAACTGATTTCATAATGCAATAATAATAATAATAATAATCACTAAAAAAAATACAAAGTTTTTCATGCTAAAAATTGTGTGTTTAATAACTTGTGTGTCGTTCTTGCCCCTGCAGAGGAATTTGTTATTTCACTTTGTCCCACTAACCTGACTGTCTGACATTCTCAGAAGTAAAGTGACTTTCTGCTGGTATGGGAGACTTGGATCTCAGAGGACCTTTACACTCCCTTCTTCCACTCTGTTTTGACTAACATGCCAACTCCCTGACTAGTGAAGCACCTACACCCCTGGAGTGGATTCTGAACATACCAAGGAAGAGATGCCATGAAAGGACAGATGTTCTCAGGCCTAACCTGTCTCCTACCCAAACCACTACCCTGCTCCCATTGTATATTTGTTCTTGCTCTATAAATAACTGGCCAGTAACTCACAGAGAAATATAACTGATGTGCAGCTGACCTTCAGGCCTCTCATCTCTTAGAGTGAAAGGGCCTTTGAAAAGAGGCGACACTAGAGCAAAGTTGGCTGAAACAGTCATGGTAAATGGATTTGGGCTAGTGAACACTGTAAACACACCCATTTTGTCCACATAAGGACTAGACTAAAGGTCTGGATTGGCTCAGCTGTCTTATGTAACAGCAGTGTGTAGTTCTGGCAGATGAGACATGATGGGCTTCCAGTTAAGCCACATTATCCAAAAATATACCAGCTATATTCGCAGGGGGACGTACACTTATTTGGTGTTCTTTTGACTTTTAACATGGTGAAATGCAAAAATTTCACAATTGAAAATAGACTTTGCTCCCCTGTCTCAACGTAGGTGGGCAGAGGAAAAATGATACATAATAAGCCACATATTTTACATACCAAGCTATTGCAGCATTCCACTTTATTTGTAAAAAATGCATTTGAATGGAAACATTTACCACATTTTACACGTCTCAATTTTTCATAAGTTGCTGAATCACATATACAATCCTATTTTAAAGACTTGTATGGGTCTTTGCCCGCTCATTGCGGCTGGAGGGATGAATGGGTGATTGTTTGAGGGTCCTGTGATGACTCTCCTGGGGCCCATCAATTCACTGAGGCTCCTGGAACATCAGGTCATGGCTAACCCTGCTCTGAGGCTGCAGCCTGGCCTCACTGTGCTGATTTTGTCCCAGTTAGAGCTCGGGACCTCCAGGGTGCACAGCTGGGTCCCTTAAAAAAGCCCAGCTGAATGGTTTTAGAAACACTGCATCTCCTCTTACCCTGCACTCTACATCTCTCACCACTCACTCTCCATCGAGCAGAGCACAGATATCAGATACTGTGTTCTTTACTTGATATGTTCATCTTTGCTTGCCAAAGCCCCTGGAAACCATATTAAAGTCTGTGTTCCATATTTTAAACCAAAGGGCCTCCGCAGTTTAAGAATTTATCCAAAATTTCCATTATCCCCTCTCTCCTTCTCTTTCCTCTTCTCTCTTTTTTTCTCCACTGCTTCATGTTTTCCTGTCTCTTCCACACATGCTCACACACATCTTAATTTTCTCTTTTTCCCCTCCAGCGCTACTATCGTGTTGTATCAATTACAGCTGACCACCAGTCAGGTGGGTCTGCGGGACATTTTAGATCACGGAGGGCAGCCAGCTCATTCAGCGCCTCTAGCCTGCTCCCAGACTCCAGTCCCAGGCCCCGCTGAGGCCTTGTCCCAGGCAGGGCAGAGAGACACCTGGCCAAACCACAGAAACACTTCCAGCTGCTGACTGCCTGATGTTCACCACGGAGAGAATTCAGGCCAAAGGTGGAGGAGCTCACCAAGAACATATCATAAATCTTTCTAAAATTTTATTATGCATATTTAAATCAAACCAAAAGCAGAAAAATACACAAGGAGTTATTTTGATCAAATTATTACATTATTAAAATGTTCACAACACATTGCAATAAATACCCCCCCACCTCCCTGTGATAGAAAACAAAGCAGATTGATGCCTCAAAGTGAAAGTGAGAGAGCACGAGGGGTAAAAAAAAAAAAAAAAAAAAAAGCAGAGAGAACAACAGCTCCCTTTTCTCTCTGAACAGTTGACATGAAAGACCACATTATGTCTGAGATTAGAGGCAATTACACTGGGAGTGCGCTTTAAGACCTTTGTTTGCCAACATGACAGGAGGGAGCAAGGCTGTAATTTGATGAGGGGACACCGTGAGTGAGAAACTCTGCATGGTGAGCTCCCAGTGGATAGAGGCTAAGAAACAGCCTTTGTGCATAGTGTGAACATGGCATTTGGAATAAATATGAACAATAAGTGGAAGATTAATTCAACTAGAGGAAATGAATTAAAAGCAGAAACCTCAGCTTTATCTTTGGACTCTATTGCTGCCTTTTGTTCCAAACAGCAGTACAAAAGCTGCCACATTTATATGAATTCTAATGCTACAATTGTGTCGGTTCATTCACATGTCACAAATACTGTAAACATATGATTCAAGTCAACCTACGGTCAAACAAAAGCACCACACCGCCATCTTCAAGACATGACATCTCCTCTATTCTGGCCTGGGTGCATTGTTCAAACATCGCAAGTTTTTCAAGACAGGAAACAAGCAGCTTGTTCCAGACTGAGGCAGAATGGAACACATCTTTATTTGAGGGAAGTCATTCCATTGATATATAAAATACCAAAGCAAAGTTTCCTTCCCCCTTGCTTTCCTGGTGCTATCCCCTTCAAAAGGACATGGTCCTTTATACTGGGCTCACATGCACACACGGGACCAGAAGAAAAACAAACAGAGACCATTTAAATATCAACCAACCTGCCTTCTGTTTGAATGGAGTGCTACTGCGGAGCTCAGAGCCTGTTACACATTCACTGAATAATGGATGCAGACCAGAACCAGCAAATTGTCTGCATGTATACTGTCACATTAAATATACCACACGCATCTTATTTTCTGAACAATAATACATGCAAATGTTGCCCTTTCACCCTCTGCTGTCTTGTTCTCCTTAGTGAACTTTTCCCATAAGGGTGTGTGAACGGAGGAAGAGGACCACCTATTAAAGTGAAATCTTAGGAGTGATGGATGGGATCTTGTTCAGGGGGAGCAGAGCAGCATACACCCCAAGGGAGGGGGATGATGAACATGGAGGGGTGTGGAGGGGGGTACAGGGTTGAGTTTACTAAATCCCCACTCACACCTCGTGCCGAGAGTAGTAGAGATGGAGACCTCCCAAGCTGTCTCCAAATTATATTGATTTCATCCTTTTTTAAACTTTCATCTGTTTTTCCTCAAAACCTTTACTTACATCCACACCATTGTTTCTATAGGAATATTTTTGCTTTCAAGAAGAACCCTTAACATGTAAAAATGAATTAGTTCTTACAGTTGGAGTGTGTAATAGTAGTTTTGTTTTTCCAAAATTCTCCATACTGTAGATGAAAGCATGTAATATCTCAAGAAATGTAGCAGCAGACAGATTAGTCACCACTCGCTAACAGACAGGAGGGTTGTCCAACTTTTATGAGAATCTTCTCCAGTTTTATTGTTTTTCCCCCCCTTAAATATGATCACCCAATGGTCTTAAACATCTAGACTTAGACACCAGCTCCATGTACATTTAAAGAGCTCTTAAAGCTCTGTTTAAAACAGTGACCTTTTATTTTATGTTGCTAAGTCTCTGATGATGTTGTGTGTTAATAGGTCGTTTTACATTTAGATTAATCTGTTAGTTGTCATTTTGTGGTCTCGTGAATATACTAGCGAATCATTTATTTTTATTTTTTTTGCCTGGTGTCATCTTATTATACACTTTCTTGCAACTGAGATTTAATATAAACAGCAGATGATTTACTTGGAGTAAGAACCCCCCCCCCCATCATGAACCTGTAGTTGACCGACCTGTAATTTCACAAACCCAGGAGGCCTATAAACAAAAAACAATAAAATAAACAAGATAAATGTTACTTCATTGTCTTTGTGAATTTTCAATTTGTTATTTTTTATTTATTTTTTTATTTTTTTAATAAATACATGTTCATCCTTCTGTCCCAAACAAAGGCAATAAATTCATAAATGGCCAAATGGAGAAGTTGCAGCACTTGTGCTTTAACGCCTGGTGTGTGGAGGAATTATTGCTGTAGTAGTTTGCCTTTAACTGTCAGGAAATGACCCATAATCTGCAAGCGTTTGACTGCTGCAGCATTCCTGTGAAATGACACAAGTTGAGGTAGATTAGGGGTTGGGTAATTAGCTCATTAGTCAACATAAACACATGGCAGGGCCCCCCCCATTTCTACACACCCTACCCCCTCTTGACGCCCACAGCTGGTGGCAAAAGTAAAGCACTCAAAAACATATGCACACACACACACACACACACACACACACACACATGCATACCTGCACAAACACATACAGACTCACATTGCATCCAGACCACTCCATCATTAATCCAGTTCCTTTCTTCTGGACTTTTTTTTCTCCTTCGCTATTTCCCATACTTTTTTGGCCTCATCATCTCTTCTGTTCTGCTCTGCTCCAGACAAGTCACTCTTTCATATTGTAGTCCCGTGGGGGCTGAGGGCTAGCCACTTTTCACCAGCACCTTAGCAGCTTATCAGAGCACTTTATCAGCCTAAGGGAAAGAGATGTGGGTTAAAGCTCCTCACTCTTCTGCTCTGCAGCTCAGAAAGCCAGCAGGCTGTCAGCAAACAAGTATTTGTAAGCTGGGGCTCTGAAATATGTACCTTTTGATAAAAAAAAAAGAAAAGCGTTTGGGGGTCATATGCTTCAGAGTGTGTGCACAAAAAACACAGGACATCTTTGTATGGCATGTTAAGCTGGTCCCCACACAGCGGCTCTTGTTGCTCAGGGGACAGATGCTGAACAGTGGAACCTGGACAGCCTTTCACACCTCTTAAATGCAGCAGGAGGCCTTAGCTCCCACTCCACCTCATTTCTGTACCTCCTCCTCTCTCCTCAGTACTTTCCTCAAGATTGGCATAAAGCACTCTTTCACCAACACATCATAACACATATGAAACACTCTTCAAACTTTATCAAGAAGGTGTTGAAAATGGAAACATTCCTTAGTTTCACTTGTGCCTCACTGATAAAAACATGCAGCGAGAATCGTAGCTTTGAGCTCAAGTTTTATTGGTTTCATCACATCTGAGCAACGTTCTAAGACTCTGAATGTCAGTCACTGGCAACTGTTCAAGTCAGAACAGGACTGGATGTGTTTGCCCCTTATACTTTTGGAAACACAAGGTCTATTTGGTGGTTCATGAGTGATATGAACCATGACTGTTTGACCATTTGTGTGGCTTTACACTGTTCTGTAGTTGTTGCAAGTTCCAGGCCACTTGGGAAGCTGTGCACCTATAAGTTATGTGATATACTTGTGAGGGTGGAGGTGGAAAAAGCTGACACGGGAGAAAAGAAGAGTGAAAAAAAAAAACACTCTACAAGAGATCAATCTGCTGTGGTTTGCTACTGAGTCAAATTGAAGGTTGTGTTTAGATAGAGCCACTTAATCGGAAGACTTGTAGCTGATGGATTCATCCATCATCTGTAGAGACAGTGCTCACATGGATGAATCACACATTATTTTCTGCTTAATTTAAAGAGGAAAAACAGAGTAAACCCACCACTCAGCTTAGGTCCATTTTACAACATGCAATACTTGGGTCCTTAGCAATTCAACTGATTTGATTTTATGTATCTGTGTGTATAGCAAGTCTATGTATGTATGTATGTATGTGTGTGTGTGTGTGTGCATGTGTGTGTGTGTGTGTGTGTGTGTGTGTGTGTGCATGTGTGCGTGCATGCACTTGACAGATTGAGCAACTAAAAATTTTGCTGCAGGTGAAATGAAGCCAGGTCGGTTTCAAAAATCTCAGTCATGGGTGGAAAGTTAACGTGCAAAGGCAAAGTTCATTCCTCACATCAGTTATGTATCATTCTGTGTGTAAAGAAGAAGTGTGTCTGTTTTTCCCCCATAACATTTAATCACATGTCTCTATATGTTACTTTCATGGTCTTACCTATTACAACATTTGTTGGTGCCTATTTAATTATTTAAAACCATACATTCTGATCCTTTATAGACATGAGTGTTAATTCATCTCATATTTCGAATTAATTTTAAAGCAGACTGTTTACTTTTCAACGGAATATTCTATTAAACTGTCAAAGAGCCTGATGTATATGCTCTTGGTTCCATTTAATCAATACTGATATTTATAGCAAGAGTAAAAACAACACACTTGCTGTGAGGGACACTGCCACTACTGACATGATTGGTGAGGGAAAGTGCCACGCCTTGCTCTTTGGCAGTGGGCCATGGCCTTATCTGGCTTGATGAATTACATTGACACCCTAGCTATCTTAATGACTCTGTCTATCTACCCATCTCCCCTCTCTTTCCTCTCCCTTCTCCCAGCCCTTGGCCTTGCTCCTACATCCTCCCCCTGTTCAAATATCCTGAGCTGATTTCTGTCATTGTGTGTGTGTGTGTGTGTGTGCATGTGCAGGTTTGTGTGCATGCATTTGTGTTAACTTAGATGGGAGTAGATTCTTAGTATGCCGCCCTACAATTTGCAGTGAAGTGTGATTTAAGAGCTTTTTGAGTTATTTTTTATTGACAGCCTGTCTCAGCAGCAGTTTGTAACTCATGACAAAGTGCAGGGAAAACATGTTTTTGGAAAAACAAATATGATTCAAATAAATCACTTCTCACCTGTCGTAATTTAATCCATGCCATGATAGAAAGTACATGAAATACTGGTTTGTATTTAAATACTGATAACTGTCATAGTGTTTTTTTTTTTTTCCCTCACTGTGACAAAACATGACACTTCTGTGGTTTGATCTTTTTTCTGGCAAATACATGCGTTGAAATCAGTCATGTTATCGCCACTGACATTTAAATAGAAATTATGAAGTGGCCTGCCACTTAACCTGTTTCTTGGCGGTGAGCATTTGGCATCCTGGACTCTCATTTCCTGGTTTTAAAGAGGGGATCCTTCCTTCTTTGACTTCAACTTCCTCTGCTCTAACACCCATTGTGCATTACATTACTTCACAGGTTCTCCCAGTGGATGAAGCAGACACTTCACGTGGCCCTTGGACTTCTGCTTGAATGTGTTGAAGACAAATGGCTCTTAACTGCAGCCATCCTCACCACCTGTCCTGACAGGCGGCAATATAAGGGTGATAACATCTGACAGAAATGTGTCATTGACCATGGATTTAAAGGCCACAATATAGTCATCAGTTAGTGATACATTTTGTCCTTGCTAGGATGGCTTATTGCTGTTTACTCTTCCTTTTCCTCAAAATACACTGAAATTGATGGTGACTTGCTAATAGAAGATCAAGGATATTAGATATTCTGGTAAACACAAACATTATTTCAGAAATGGCTACAAGGATAGTGAATTCTGGGAAAAAGAAATGGTACAATAACAACTTTGGGCCAAAAATAAGTGCTTGGGTTATATATTGGTGCTCAGTATTACCCAAAACTGACATGGATATTTTTTTCCAGTGTAAAAGCAAACTGCTTATCTAATAACAGCCTCCTCACTGTCATTAGCTGAAACCAAGACGAATGTTAGAGACAGTTAAGTGAGGGCAGACTGGGAACATTATTCCAGCATTCTAATATTTCTACCCACAATTGAACCTCAGCTCCTCATCTACCATTGGCTGTCTCACATGAACACCAATTAGGCGTGATGCAGGACAGGAATAAAGGCCGATGCACTTTGCTGCGAGTAGCATTTGTTTTTTCTTCTTCCTCAGTGTCAGAGTGGGTAACCGGTGTGCGGTCCAAGTATTTTGGTCGTAATAGTAGCTCAGTGTTCCGGGAACTCCAGGATAAAAACGAGAGTGAAAAAACAAGGCGGTGAGGTTTCTGGGTAATAACTCCATCTTTCTATATTGCAGTGCATGAGGGAACATTTCTTTCTCCATTTTTTTTTTTTTTTTTTTTCAGATTTTTTGTTCTGGCAAGTTCCATAGCCTCCTGTCCATGGAAAGCATACTCTGCACATTCTGCAGACAACAGTCTTCAGGGAGGAAATAGAGAGGAAATTGTGCAGAAAGTGTAAAAAATCAGCCTCTCCTCCTCTCCTTCTCAGCCTCTGTGGCTCACTTCTCACAAAGAAAGACTCCTTGTTTTACCGTCAGCTCTAATTACTCATGTTTATCTCACAAGGGGCATTTTTGAAAGAGAGGAAAACAACTTTTAACATCACTCATATACATTAATTAATTGCCTGGGGTCCTGTTTATTTCCCTAAAATAACCATTCTCTAAATGATTCTGATCTCCTTGCTCATCATGACAGTCAGTCAAAATGTCTGTCTTGACTTCTCTAATATGATAATAGACAATTAACAGCCTCAGCTTTGTAAATATAGTGTTGATATAAGATCACAATTGTAACTTTAATACAGTCTAAGTCTGGTGGAACTCCATTGCTGACCTTCAGTCAATTGGTAGAAAATTATCTTAAATTTCCTTTATAATCCCAGGCTTAAGCAAGAATGTTGAGGACCAATATAATGAAGAAAGACAGGAAACTTTAGGAGCTTTGCAAGTTCCTGGTAGATTCAACCCTTTAACCCATTAGATAAATAATGGCAAAGCTTATTGTGCACATTCGGTCTGTCACTCTTACGCTTATGTTTTATTTCAGAAGAGACTGGGGTGTTTTGTATGCATGTATGTGCATTTCAGCATATGTTTTTTTTCAGTGAGTGATGACTGAAGAGCTAAAATTGCAGAGGTGGTTGTGTGTGTTTGTGTGTGTGTGTGTGTGTGGGGGGGGGGGGGTAGAGGGAAAGAGAGAGAGCTCAGTGTTGGGCTGAGGATTCAGTTGAAGGGTTTGCAAATCTTCTCAGGGGATCTCATTTGTGCCAGGTGGTCACACTTTTAGAGCTGGTAACTAATCCCTACCACATGCTGTCACCTGTATGAAAAGTTACGATGTGGTTTCACTGTGGCAGCTCTGTTGGCATCCAGTGGGGGGTGCTGTCTTTAAGGGGTATAGATAGCAGATGGCCAGGTAACATAAACAACAGGATAACTAATAAGAATACAGTACAAGAGTTTTTTTTGTTTTTTTTTACTATATGCATGATTTTTTTTTTGTTAAAATGCATGAACTGGATTACACTTTTTTTCCCTTATATGATAATTCATTTTGCAAACTTATCAGAAAAGAAAAAGGCCACTAAACTTCTGAGGCAGCATCAAATGCAATTCTAGGACGTCAGTGTATTCCTGATGATTGATGATGAATGGTGCCAAAACAGATGCATCTGCCAATCACATGAATTTAGGTCATTTCCTTTCCATGCATGCCAAACTAGAAATAGAACTGCTACCAAACAATCCCCTTGTAATAAAATACAGCAGATGGTATATGAGAAAAGGTGAATTTTTTTTTTTTTATCTGTCACATGTAAAGGGTGTCACGATGACATGGAGAAATGTGCTGCAGAAGTTGTTCATTTGTCTTCAAGTGTTGCCAGTCATTTCAAAGTGTGACTACCATTCCATTTAAAAAAAAAAAATGTTGTCACCACAGGCCTATGGTTAATAAAGCAGAGACAGAGGGGGGAAAAAAAGCTTCAAAGAAACTTCTAAGTAGATTTGGCAGTAGGGTGCCCTGCTACAAAAGACCCATGTTTAGGATTGAATGAAAAGAAGCATGTCACCGGAGGGAAATGTGGTTAGGCATGTTCAATGTATCAAAAGAAAATAACCGATAAATAAAAGGAGGATGGAAAGGTTGTAAACTTCACAGCCTAGGCCGAGGAGGAAAGAGACCCCTGCAGTCTCTGATTATTTAACCACAAAGCCTTCTCCAGTTTCTGTAGCAGGCTGCATCCTAATAACAAAAAGAACACAATCACACACTCATACATAAAGAGAGAGAGAGAAAGGAAGACTGTCTTGCTCAATAACTGAATCACAACATGACTAAAACAATGTGAGTATTAAAAAGTGCCATGTGAGATTAGACCACCTTTGATCATGACGATACATGAACCACAAAAATTTTCATCAAATCTTAGCTCTGTGTAGCATCACTAGTGGTCAGAAGCTCAGAGGGTAATGACTCCTGCTTTTCAACATTTGCAAATTCTTTCTGTTTTATTATTTTTTCTTCCCTCCTCAGACTTCTCTGGCTAGACAAAAATCCATGCCAAATGTCCTGTAACAGGCAGTCAAGGATTAATTTGTGTGTTGTGCCTTGACTTCGTTGGACCTGACAGCACTTGTAATGGAGCGTATGAATGGTCCAGATTCCACTACAGGTAGAGAACCTCAGGCCAGGAACCTTTCAGAACTCAGCTGATTACAAAAAAGGAGAAAACTTCCACCACTGGCTTGGTACAATAAACAAATATGGCATGGAAAGTCATCAGTTGTGTTTTAGAGTTGTGAGGCAGCCTTGGGCGGGCACGTGATTTTCTGTCTTCAAAGGGAAAAAGGAGCTGTTTTCCATGTCAACAACAGGGTTATTCATATCCCAGAAGGTGAGCAGATTTGGGGTCTGTGGTCGAATATTCAAGGAGAGGAGGAGATGAGAGCTGTGTTAGAATTTGAGAAGTGTTAATCAGGGAGAGGATGTGGGCCTTCTGGCCTGTACCTGATTACCACCAAATGGGCCAGCCACAGCAGCAGCAACAGCTGGACCTTACAACAGAGTGGGGGTGAGACGGGGTGGGTAAGAAGAATGAAGACACCACGGAGAGTGATGAGGGACACAAAGACAAAAAGAGTAATTAGGGACTTTCCACAATGGTTTAAAAACAGCCTCATTCTTCACTTGGTGAGATTGACCAGAGAAATTGAGCCTGTTCCTCTAGTATCCGTATGACGTATTATGTGTTCCAGACATGAAGGTCAACTGCTAATTGTGCTGGTGGGAATTGCTGACTATTTAACCTCTTGTATTGCTCTTGTGCCATTATCTGTGCTCAGCCCTTGCAGGTGCCCCATCATGAGTCTCAAACTGAGTTTGTCAGTTCATTAATCCCAGCTGCAGTAGAAGAATGCTGTTTTTCTCTCTCTGGATGATTTGTCCTGACAGCATGAGCGAGCCAGTGACTGTTAAGAGATAATCAGGGATTTTTTTTTCTACGTTGTCTTCATCTGAGCTAAGCACATCGCTCACCTTTTCCTGCCAAGTTTAAGTATATGACTCAACATTGTGACATCTCCTATGACTTATGTATCTCACTCGTCTTTTGTCTCTCGAGTCATTTTTTTTTACTTCCTTTACTTTTTAAATATGTTTTACACAGTCCTACTGCAGAGCCATTTAAAGGACAATGATTTTAACGAGACAATAAAAGAGAAAAACAACTTAAACTTTGGTTTCTTATGTGGGTTTACAGTATACCGTTGACACAGAGGGAAGATTTTTTTTTACAGTTATTGTCATTACTATTTTCTTTCATTTGTCTTGTAATGTTTACAAATTGGTATTTTGCTGCTGCTGAAAACTACTTTCCTGAGCACTCTGACCAAAGGATCAATACAGATCTATCTAAACTAAATCTAATATAAGATACCATTAATGACAATTTTAGTAGCACACTGATTCTGAGGGGCTAGTTGAGATCAAGACAGACATAAGGAAAACTAGGAATTTGAAATGTGCTTGTTTAGTGTAAAAAACAAAAATACAAATACAAAACTGAATAAACATAAGAACGAAGGCATTATGGAGTGTAGAAATGCAAATAAGGATGTTTGGATTTGATCCATAGTGATATTTTATTAATTTGTCTGACTGATGGCAGGAGAAACATAGTCTGCAAGTGGAAATGCCACGTTAGGGCAGAGAGCATTAGATTATGTTATGACAGTGGCAATATTAAAATATGGTTATGTGTAAATTAAAATTTCTTTAAGCTAAATTGTGGAGAAAGAGCACATTCTGCTTCAACTAAAACAATCATGTGCTACTCGATTTTTTTGAGAATTTTTATTAGCAATAATGAAAGGATGATATATGAAGTGATGACAGGACACAAAAGACTTCAAGCAGGAATCAAACCCAAATCCTTACAATAAGGCTTTTAACTAATTGACTGTCAGCTATGTTCAGAATACTTTGTGAAAAGACATATATATACACTGTAGAATTTGCAGTGTTAATTTGGAGACAATGGGACCAAATACACTCTAGAAGAAGTTAAATAAACTCTCTAAGTGTTGATTTAACACTGCAAAATTTACTGTGTATATATATATTTCTATTCCTCCTAAATTATGAAAGATAATTATAGCACCCGTATTTATTATGCTGTTGGCAAAATCTACAGGGAGTCTAAAAGACTGTCTGTGACCTTATAAAGATCAATGTGAGGCTTTCACAGCAAGAGAAGGAAATGTAACAATGCAACAATATGATTGTTTTGCACTTCCTCTAACATGAAAGCCACACACGGAAAGAGACAAGTCTATTCTGAGCCATAAAAGACACATTTCTTGCCTTATTTTAAACATGTTTATTTCTTCAGAGGAATATTTAGAATATTTTTAGACCAAATGAAAAGTGTCAGGTGCTTGAAAAGGGGACCTTACTTTGCAGACTTCCTGCTTAACACACACACACACACAGAGTGTCACACACCACAACGGTCTGCGTGTCATGAAAAAGACGATATCACAACATCCGGCTTTGTACTTTACAATCATAAAGCAACCTCCAAAACACCTCCACCTGCAAAGTGATCCACCAGGTGATAATCGCTCTGAGTGCCCTTTATGTGAGGTGGAGCAAAGTGCAGTGGTTCATTCTGTCATGGCTGCAGGTGAATGTTTCCTCCTCTTCCTTTTTCCTGTTCTTCTTAAAAGCCAAGCAGGTGAGGCAGGCTAAGCCCACTTAAGATAAGTGGATTACATAGCCTGTGTCTGAGCTTTGCGGTGACCGTATCGGTGTGCACTACACACTGGGTGCATTTTACAGTAAAACACAAAATTTGAACAAAAACAATCTTCCCTGGTTTCTGATAAACTAGTGTTTGCTTCATGCTGTTTTTTTCCCCTCACATTATTTTAATGCTTACATAAGCTCAACTCATTCTTAATAATAGTAGCTACTGCATAATTTGTTAGAAAAAAAAAAACTAAACTGCTCTTTTGACTTTTTTTTTTTGTTTCAGTCCAAAAAATATAGTGTCACTATTAATGAGCTCACTCGTGTATGTGTAACTGAAAACAGTATCACTGGGGCCATAGTTAATAAGGGAAAGGCAAAGCAGTGAAACAGTGAATTTCTTTTTGTTGGGGAACACATAAGTGACCTCTTCAGACCCTCAGTCCAGACTAATCATTTTCACTGCCACAAGAATAGCAACATAATTGTGTGGAATGCAAAAATCGGTGTAATTTCTTGCTTTGGCTTCTCTAAGTACTGTTCGATTTATCCTGTCAGTGTCAGACAGTCCCCTGATGCCTCTCTATAAGTGATAAAGTGGGGAAGGAGGAGGTTTGCTGAGTGAAACGTGCAGAATAGATGGAGAGAATAAAGACAAAGAATCACTTCCACATCATAACTGACAGCACAAATGGAGCTCAGTTTACGCTGACATTATCAAGTGGTTTTCACATTCTAGCCACCGACTTCCAGTTTTTCTCCAACAAATTAATTAAAAATGAGCCACTGAACTGAAGTAGTTTGTCCAAATAATAAGACATTAAAAAAAAAAAAAGTAGATATTGTCTAAAGTTGCAGCACACAGGATTTCTGTGACTTCATACATTGGTAAAAGAACTGAATGTTGTTTTTACTATATAAGGCTCCTAGGGATTAGTCACTGAAAAAGCATGTTTCTTTAGTCACAACCTGGGAATTCAAAGATTCTGTCAAGATGCTGCACAAAGTCACAAGAGCTGACACTTTAATGGACTGAGTTACCAGACATGGAACTAAAACTGCCTTTCTTAATTTTCATTTTCATTTTAAATGCAAGCAGTTTTTATGTGCAAGAAAAAAAGTAAAAAAAAAACAAACAAACATGGGATAGTAAAAAAAAAAAAAAAAAAGTTAAATGATATCTTGTTTAGTCACTAAAAATGAATTTAAAAAACATTATAGAATACATCAGTGTCTTCCAGTTATCGTGGTACAAATGCATTACTGAGACACTGACAAACATGTCCTTTTCTAATAAGGGAAAATATGACAGGCATTCACGATGCATCCCACACTCTATTTGTTGTCCTGTATTCCCACGACGCATATAAAAAGGAAAAATAAATGTGATATCCCTTTACATCTTAGTTCTTAATGCTCTCCGGTGGCTGAGGAACCCCCATATTTTCACCCCGCCTCCCTGTAGAAAAGTTTAAAGCTTCTTGCTCAGCTGGGTTCTCCCTTTGTACGGAGAATGTTCAAAGTATTACGCTGTCACTAATCATCCATGTTACAACATCTTGAGCAGTGAGGGCTCTCACTCTGACTCCACCAAACCATTATGGTGCCACAGGGTTGAAGGAATAACCCACTTTGATCTCCTCAGAGGAGAGCTATGGAGACATCTTTCAGCCTCTCTGCTCCCCTCCTCACTCCCCTGCCCTCACCCCTTCTACTCTCCTCCCCCTCACTCCCTCTGGTGAGAGACTTTAAACAGTAGGCTGGAGGCTGTTATTTTGGGAGGGCTGAGGGGCGAGGAGCGAGTGAAGAATAATATCTTGTACTCCAGCGCCCGGACGGCTCCCCCAGCCCATCAAACGAGTAACAAATGTGGTTACAGACCCATAAAGAATAAAAGGGAGGGGAGAGAAGAAGAACGAGGGGGCAACATTTTTCTGACACAGTTTTACGGCTCTGCTTATTACAAGGAGCAGCTTAAGCTCTCCCTCCTCTGCTTAGTTCACCGCCTCCTTTATCAGTCATATCTACACATTCCTTTTGGGGATGGGGGGGGGGGGGGGGATGATGGAGGGATGAAATGAGGGAAGGAGAGGCAAGAGTGTGGGGTGCTGACATAAATGAGAGGAGATTCATATTTTTATGTAAATATAGTTTAAATATGAGCTGAAATGTTGCATTTGCAGCACAATAGCTTTTTAGCTCATTTCTCTCATTGTTCTTTTTATTTTTTTTTATATATATTTTATTTAATCAGAAAACCCTCAATGAGATTAAAAATAGATTTGACAAGAGCATATATATATATATATATATATATATATATATATATATATATATATATATATATATATATATGACATACAAAATTCAAAGCAAGTATAAAATGTCAAGTACAACATAAAAATAATAATAATAATAATAACAATAATAATAATAATAATAATAATAATAATAATAATAATAATAATAATAATAATAATAATAATAATAATAATAATAATAATAATAATAATAATAATAACAATAATAATAATAATAATAATAATAATAATAATAATAATAATAATAATAATAATAATAATAATAATAATAATAATAATAATAATAATAATAATAATCCTGTCTGTCCTCTTAATTTTTTCAAGTACTGCAATGATACATTTATGAACACATATTAGGTGAGTGATATAGAAGAAAAATATCCATGAAAATATCCATGAAAATGATTTTACAGTGAAGAAACATTTATCAACAATTGTTTAGTCTGTTATCATGTTGTAAGGCTAAAAAAGCACAGTCATTAAATGTTAGTGTCCTATCTGAGCATAAATGTGAATAGATTCAATCGGTTAATCCTGTTAAGTGATTGTTGGTGCATCAGAGATAAAATAAATAATTGTGGTTATTTCACCAAATATACAATTTCACTTATTTGTTAGTAAGTAAAACAAAACCAGGTTTTACATTTGTGTCACCTGCATATTTAGTTTGACTGCATTATCAAATTTAATCATTCAAACTTTTAAAAATCACAAATACTCACAAGCTCTAGTAAATTAAATGAGCTCATGCTGTACTTCTGTGCTCTCTATCCACCTAGCTGACTCCTATGCTAATGAACTACAGTTCACTGACCAGTGAGATGCGCCTGATTAATTCACAGTCAGATAGGCGACTCCGTCCCTTTTCATTCCTCTCATGGTATCAGGGAGGACAGCTGGTCATCCCATCTCATCTCGCTCATTTAAACTCGAACCCCAGCCCACACATTAGCTCCCCATTTCTTTGACGTTTTCACTAGGGAGCTTAAGACAACACTAAATCACCAAAATAAAATTGGTTACAGCCATTAACCTTATGGGAATTTACAGAAAATAAACCGTATAATGTAAATGTCCTTTGTTGTGTATTAATAAATGCAGCATACCTGAATCATGACCTCAGTCTTAAATCTTTAATAGTTTTTTTTTTTTTGGTGCTATAGATATACAAAAATACTTAGGAGTGTCCAAGCAAGCATATATATTAAAATTCAAAATCACTTGAACTTTTTAACAGCTTAAGCCTAAGGATTGTAGTCAGAAGCTTGCAGGCATAAAATGAAAAAGCGTGGGGGGGGGGGGGCTGAAAATTTTGATATATATTTTAAAATAGAAAATAAAGGAGTTCAGAGTTCTCTTTTTCAAATATGCTTTGAAGAGATAAAGCAGAGGACACGGTAAGGTTTCATATTCTTTGTTGGCTAAATGCACCACTAATAGCTGCGAATGACGCTACTGAAATAAGATATGTCAGACTAAAGTATAAAGAAGGTTTTAGAATAAACTTCTCACTTCTCAGTCAACATCTTATGCCAATTCATTCTCACTGACTGAACGGGCCTTAGATGACACAGATCAATCTGTAGAATTATGGGGTGTGTTTATTGCTTGAAATGCAGATGGGATCAGGCATGATAAGAATCTGCTGATGAACCAGGCAGCCATGAGAATAACAGACTCCCTGCTTCTGTGGTATCTCCTCTCAGGCGTGAGGTGTGGGGGTCCACCTTGGGTCTGGGACCTCTCACTCATCCCCCCACTCAGACACTCTTCTTGTGGGTGTTATCATCATGAGGACATCCCTTTACCTGTGAAATATTATTGCCTGGCTTGTCTCCACACAAGCGCTCTTTCAACAGGGCTTTAGAGTTCTCGTGTTTCACTCACAGATGCCATGGCTTGTTGGTGATTTATACCCTATGTCTGTCTGTCTGTCTGTCTGTCTGTCTCTTTTTTTTTAACTTATATGCATCTGTTTCTTTGGACAATAACCCTCTCGTCAATTCACGCCCATTGTCCACCTCCAACAAACACACTGCTTTAGCAAAGGGTCCAGCTCCCCTATTTACGGTCAGTAGTCTGATAGTGTTTTGTAAAGCGACTGGCAAGCACTGAGCAGATGAGGAAATCCTAAACCGTTTATTAGAAGCACTTTGCACCCTTCAAGCAGAGTGGAGCCATTGTAAATAATGGCAAAAGCAGACCAGCTTGGATCAGAATAGCCTGATAACTCGGTTTGGTGTGGGTTTTAACTGGAGTTCTGCCTGTGCATGTATAACAAGGACAAGTACTTCTAACCTCACCACTTAGAAATTGGAAGTTGGTTGGACAAGTGAAGCAAAGTATGTTATAAGTTAGTGAAAGTGTTCACTTTCAAAGATGAGGTTGAAAACATGAAATTTTAGATGGCAGTTTTCAAAGATTACAGTAATTCAGGGTCTTGTTTTTGTGATTTGACCATTACTGCTATGATTTTTTTTTTTTTTAAAAATGGAACGGCCATGATGAACAAGTTAGCATCACTATGATTCTAAACAATGGAGTGTAGTTTGGAATGCAGTGAGTTGGGTCAAAGTTGACACAGGAAGTTTCAGTGAATAAAGAAGGCAGTTTGGACAAACAAAAACAATAAGTACATGTGTTTGAAAGCTTGAAAACGTAGACCATTTATGGGTGTGAGTGGTAATGTGAAAGCCCTGCCCCCTGTGGGTTTGGGTGGGTGGTTTGCAGCCTTTACTGTATAAGGTGAGGTGGGCAGCCATCCAAAGTAGGTCACCCAATAACCAAAAATCCCAAACTCCCCCACAATCCATTGAAGAATCCTCATCTGCAGCCCGTAACACTGTTGGCAGATCGTTCTACCAACCCTACCCCTACCCCATCTCCACTTATTGCCCCTAGAACTACAACACATGCTGCTGCTGGACATTATCCTAATGATCATCACTGCCCCCTATATTATCCACTCTATTGTCATTTTACGTAGACCCTGGCTTGGAATGGTAAAGGTAAAGCTCTTTATTTGTCATTATACAATTATACAATGAAATGTGTCCTCTGCATTTAATCCATCCTTCCTTTGAGGCCGTTGGGGGCATCCATGTGTGGTGCCCGGGGACCCATCTCCTGCTGTAGAACCAGACTAATGGTCAGAATCACCAGACTGGAGGATTTTACCCTAAAAACATATTTTTGGGTGACCATTATTGGTTACCATCTTAATGTCTGCTTCTACATTGTTTAAGCACACACTGTATATTTTACAAGACATGTTTCCATGGGTTTCAGATCGTTCAGTGTTCTAAGACAGAATACAAACAGTATTCATATAATCTATACTTTGTAGAAATGTTTCCTCCTTAGCTTTTTAGAGCTTCACTGAACTTGCTACTGAACTCCAGGGAGATCATGATGTACAGCTGTCACTGGAGGCTGCTTAGAGCATCTGCACACTCAACAATGGAAAAGTCAATATTTACTATTTGTAATAAAGTAATAAATGTTGTGCTAAATAAGTGTTTGTGTGTTGAATGTCAGTAGGACACAGTAGCTGATTTCAGATCAGAGATGGTGATAACTAAGTAATTGAGTGGAAATAAGTGATAATGCATTTTACAGCCCTGACGCTGTGTAATTTCCTAAGAATGACTTCCTTGTTTTTCAGGTAATTAAATAAAAACAATATTAAAAATGTCATAAGGCTAATTAATTGGTTCATTAACACAGCTAGGTAAGTAAGTAGGAAGATGCAATAGTGCATTTTACAGCTCTGATGCCATGTCATTTTCATTAAACTAAACTAAATAAATCTATTACCAGTGTAGTTACAGGCACATAATGTCTTTTTTTTTTACCACCTTACCACTACGACTTGATTTGTCACTTTCTTGGTAATAACTAAGTACTTAAGTGGAAACAAGAGATAATGCATTTTATGGTCTTGATGCTATGTGATTTCCTGGAAATTAATTCCTTGTTTTTTTAGGTAATTAAACAAAAACAATAAGTAAATCTTGGACTCATCATTTCAATAATTGCAGATTAATTTCAAATAATTACCATTTTATCATACTTGAAATGGAAGCTGTTTATATTGCTTATTACCTCCAAACTGTAGAGTAATTGCACTGGAAACTGCATTGAAATTACTTGATATAAACGGTCACAAATGTTTTTACTGTGAAATTACATTGAAACGGCAGAAATTTCCACATTAATAAAAGCCGCTAAACTGCAGAGTAATTGCACCCTAACTACATGGAAATGTCATGGAAATTGCTTGTAATAATCAGTAAGAAAGGCATTATTTCTATGAAATTACATCAAAGTTACCATAGAATTTCCACGTTATTAGTGATCTGTAATGCAAAGTTTAACCAATAATTGTTTAAATAAAGCTAACTTGTCTTTTAACTATTGTTTCTTTATTTCTAAGGACTTCCAATAATACCATTAATTATTACCATTATGTATAAATATATGTTAAATTGGGGAAATTAAATGCACATCTCCCACTTTTCCTTGAACAAATACATTTGTTTTGCAAAGCCTGTCACCGTTGGGTCACATGGGTATGCTGCAGTTTGTTGTAAATACCACAAATAATGACCAAAGGTGCAAAAATAAGCCCTATCCAAAAAACAAAACAAAACAGTTATCCTATAAGTTATCCTATTTTTTTTTTTTGTTCCACTTCTACAGTTGCTCATTGCCTGCATTAAACCACACGTACTCATAGAGGCCATTACACGTGCTGACAACCAACACACAATGAGCTAGTGTTTTTGATGGCTCTTTTAAAGGGGGAACTAGAGTAGCATTTGACACTTAAAACCAGGTGACTGACTCACTGTCACCGTGTCAGTTTAGGTTCATCGTAATCAATCATGCTCTCACATACAGTATATGGTGGCGGTAATATAAGTAATTGGGTTTTAAGCTAAAGAAAAATATTTGCTTGTAATTACTATAGGCAGAATATTCTAATTTAAACCTCAGACAGCCTCTTACCTCAAGTAACAAATGTGTCACAGTATGAAGATTTAGAGACTCAGTGTAGCACAACTTTATGTACATAATTGTCTCAATCTGAGAAATACAAGTCTTGAGGGAAAGCATTTATGAAAAGCCAGGATATTATTACAGCCCAGCTGGGGCCACTAGTGATGCTGAGAGTCACCTGCCTGTGGCCTCAGTGGTGCTTTATAACACTTAGCCTGTACGACTGAGGTAACAACTATGACATCATTGTCTCCAGAAATGCCGGGGAGGTACAGTGCCACACACTTGCCAGACTTCATAGCCCCCACATGGTTAGGAAATTACTTCACCCTCTCAGTTTTCGCACGAGTCCCGTATACCAGTTTTACCCATGGGAGGTGGTCAGTTTGGGGTTGGCATATTCAATCACAGCGCTAGACATTTAACATGAGGACTGCTCTCCCTGGTCCCCACACCTGTATTTTTGTTACAGCACCTGGTTACTATAGGGACTGTGAAAGTTCTGTACATTACTTAAAAACAGCACTTTCTGAGAAAATTGCATTTACATGAAAAAAGTTGGTATTTTTCCATGAAATGCACAAGAAAAAAAAAGGGAAAAAAATGAATCATTCACCAAGATCGGATATGTAATTTTTGACCTCAAGTCAAACAGCTACAAGTATACAATATATAATATAAATATTTTACTTATAAAATATAAATTTTATAAATATAATTTATATTTTATTTATGAAGTATCTTCTTTTTAGTAGTTTTTTTTAATTACATATGTAGTTGTTCTTCTCAGAAATGTCACTTCTATGTATATGTTACCTGTTATGTTGTGTAAATATGTCTCACTTTTTGCAAATAAAAAAAAAATACATATGTCACATCACATTGGAAGAGTAAACATTTAGTTAAATTTAGTTAAATATACACAAGAAATTTTCCTGACTAAAATATACTCAAACTGAAGAAAATTTACTCTACACAGACACCATTTGGTCCTTCTCTAAAAAGAATAAATGTTACTCTTTGGGCAGAGAGTGCCAAACTCAATAAGGAGCTAAATTTACTCAATATAGAGTTAAATGTATTATTTTTGAGGGAAATATTTTTTACTCTGGAAAAAATGCTCACAAATTTTTCCTGTGTTTCCTTAAATATTCTTTATGGTTATCAACATTACGCTGGAATATGGCTTGTAAATCTTGTAATTCATAATTTTATGCATCCATTCAATTATAACCAGAATATTTAATGCAGCTTAAAAGATACAGAAAATAATGTGTATGAAGTAAACATAAATCACAAATAACAAAATTAAATCTAAAAATAAAATAAAATAAATGTCTTTTCTCTTATATTTGCATCCAAGAAGAGGTAAATAAACAGGACTTTCAGATAGTATTACATTCATATACATCTTTAAACATTTTACTCATTAATAAAAAAAGAAGTTATCTTTACACATATAAGGATTTTTTCTATCTTTATAATCATATCTGACTTATGCTACAGTACACTATCATCATTTTTCTTCATAAAGACAAGCTTAAAAAACCCCCACACAAAATAAGAAATAAAACTTATACTGCTGTATGAGGTTAATAAACTATAATAATACAAAACCATTAACTGTTTTCATAGGACAGTTTGTTTTTCTATGAATGTGTTGCTTGAAAGTCTTTTCTGTGCATGCGGTCAGAGTGTGGAGACCAGGCTGGATTTGGTGCTGCCCATAGATTTTTGTTCTAGTGAGGGATGGCAGAGTTCAACGGTGGGACACTGTGGTTATTTTCTGGCCTGTGGGTAAGCTTTAGGAGCTTGAGAGCCAGGGTGGTCTTACAGGTCTACAGTAATATACCTATGATTTACTCAACGTCCAACACCTGCCTCTCAGATCCATTTCTGTAACTTTGAGCGTATTTAGTTGATAAATATGAATTCCATTTGATTTTCTTTGGCTGAACACCCAAAGTATGATGCTGCATTGATAAATGTATTATATGGTTTAATGAAGAAAGAATGTGCAGCTTTGACATTTCATGATGCTGCTTGTTCACTTTCTCACAAGTGGATCCTGTGGTCTTTCATTCATTGTGGGGTTTAATTTTCATCCACTGATCTTTCATTTGTTTTTAGTTCATTTAAACAAGAAAATAATCAGCGTTCGACGGATAAATCTTTTGGAAAAACATCTGACATCTGAAGTTCTCTGTGTCATATTATGTCACAAACATGGATAATACAGACTTCAACAGAACAGCCCATAAACACACACACTGACACCCGCACACACACTCCCATCCTTCACAAGTGCACGTTCACGCCCACTTTTAACCACCCAGTGGGAATGTGTTTTTCTAGATCATTTGAAGCTGAAATATTTGAGCGGCATGAGTCCTCTTATGAAGTTCTGCCAAGAGGGAGTACAGAACTGCTGAGACCTTTAGACAACAACTTCAAATTTCCCAGAATTCAACAGGGCCAAAAACACCTACTTTTGTTCCAGATAGTAATACTGCACAAGAAACAAAAACACACAAAAAGATATTTTACGTCACAGTGAACCGTTACAGAGAAAATCCATGATATTTAGATTTCAAGTCATGGGTTTTATTTATTTATGTATTTATTTTTATTAGACTCCTGTTAATTTATAGTGTTTCACCTTTAAATAATAGAATCCATAATGTTATAACAATAGTAAATTGTTATACTTTAACAGTGTTACATCTCTATTATCAGTTAAGGGTTTCTTAATTTTACATTATATGTTACACTGGTCTACACTAAAATACTTACAGAATATACACTAACACATTAAATTCTCACTTTATCTTTTGGAGCACATTTAGTTATATTTTTGTGTCTTTTAAGGCTGTGCACATATTTCTCATAGTTTCTTGTCATATTAGAAGAAAACAAACTGAGACATAAATATAGTATGTTCACTTCATTTCTGCAAAAACAACAAAACTAACTAACTTTAGCAATATATTGTATATTTTATACATCAAAATGTGAGATTTTATGAAATAATGACTAAAATAGGATGTTTGTTTTTGAGCTACCAGTTCTACTACAAAACAGTCTACAGACATTAGTGCATTTTTTCTTCACATTCCTTCTACTGAAAGTTTAGTACATCTGTAATATATGCGTAAAGTATATACATGATAACATGTTCATATTAAAACATTACTTTACATTACTTTGTCATTTGTTTTCAAGTAAATTTTTTACAAGTAAAATTTAAGTTTAAGTTTAACTATGAAGCAAATATATTTAAAAAAAAAACACCTGTAGAAATGTTATCAGCACAACTTAAATTGTGAATATGAAATATTAGATATTAGATTGCTGTATTTTCTATTTTAGTGCATCACAATATTGGAATATTTTAATTTAACGGATGCTGAATGTAAATTAGTTAAGTAATTTTTTTATAACCCTTTCAGTCTTTAAATATATATATGGTAGAACAGTAAGTATACAGTCGTGCTTTCAGTAATTATAGCTGCATAAACACGACACTACTCTGACATTTAACAATGAAGAACTTGAAAGTGAAAAAATGGTGAAAAGAAGTTAAATTACACAAATAAAATGCACTTCACCAAATTTACTTACATACTTTACAGTTCTGTTTTCAAGGATATATGTTGTAAAGGGTTTATTTTAACATTGATAATCATTTCTAGCTCTTAATACAGTAAATAGTATCGTGTGTCCATTTAGTCAAAGATAAATTCTTATTTATCTTATAGATCAGAATGTAGAGATGCTCAGTATAGCAGCTATGAGCCATACTATCACCACTCCCATTCTTTCCTAATTTTCTGTTACTGTCCACAATACATCTGCACTTTGTTAATATTATATTTAGTAAATTCAAATTTTAACCTTCATGAAAATTTGTGTTATTACCATTTGTGGATAGGTCAGCTGAAAATGAGTTGAACTCTTCTTTGCTTTTGTTAGTTTTACCGTCTCTGTCTCATAGGTTTCATGGTAAATAAAAAGTCTGTGTCTGTTTTTATGGTGGATGGTCGTAGTGGTCAGTATTATAACTGCTGGTTTGGCTCTTCATCTTTGCCAAGCATCATTTCCTTTCATCTTTCCTCTAGTCTCTCACAGCAGATGCGATCCCCAGATATAACAAATATCAACAAAACAGAACTGTCTCTTAGTGATGATACACAAGAAAGAATAACATGACAGTACAATAAAACAATACGATTATTGACAACGCAGATGGTAATATTTCCCATAATGGAAATTTCATACCAACATGTGATATTTACAATCAATAAATGTACAGTTTGCTATTTCACACATGCAGTCAGTGAATGCAACTTTGTCCATAATGACAGCTTGAGAATTCCTAAACTCTGACTCTGTCAGTAGTTTGGAGTATCATTTTGCTTCTTGTTCCCTCTTGTGCAATTACAGTACTCAAAGTGATTGAAAAACACTGGTGAAATGTCTCCTGTTTCAGGGCTGTCTTTATGCTGAACAGTAAATCTGTCTCAGCCATTGGTCCATTTAACCAGATAAGGAGTTATTCCAAGCCTCACATAAGTGTGATGTCAGAGCCACTAATGACTTTGCTGGCTTTCTATGTTTTTATATCACAGGAAATAAACTATTAAATGAGCCTGCAAAGTACTTATATTTATAGGCTGAAAATATTTGATTTGTATAATTTGGAGACACGTGATCCTCAATTTTTCCCAAGGTGCAAAACCACTCAATTCATATATCTTTGAATATGAGACTGACTTTTTCCTGGCACGAACCCCTCATGTTATTTCTACTTCAGTAAGGATGACCTCTTGTTAGACTTTCGTATGATTTTTGCAGACACGTCAAATTTGAAGCATGAAAAAAAACAAAAAACGGCAATCATGAGTTACATTAGTCAGTCGCCTAATAATTGTATGTATCATCAGGCTTGTTATTACTGTTTATTGTACTTCTTCAGGTCAAAGACTTGTGTCATCTCTTGGTTATTTTGTATTTACACTCAATCCACACTAGTTCCCTGAGCCAATGCTTATTTTCTCCATTTACGCTGCTGTAAGGAGGAGAAAGAGAACAGTGAAATGGTCCTGCATGAAACTCGAGCTACGTTTAAGCTGTCGTGCAATAAACTCTAGGCTGTAAAGTGAAAGCCTCCCATGTTGATGGGCAGTTAAAACACGTGGGGTCTCCAATCTGAACTGTCAAAATTGCTTTGGTTCCAACCGATCAACTGGATAACAGGAGGTAAAGACAGACCCAAGCCTTTGCTTACCACGTCAAGTAAAGACTTTTTGTCATAATTGCTTTTGTTCATCATAAAACAATTAGTGCCACAGGATTGGCAGGTATCTTCTGGGGCTTTTTTCTTCTTCTTTTTTTTTTTTTTTTTTTAACTCAAACAGTTTTGATCTCTGAGGAAACTTTAAGTGATAGACTTGTCATCTGGAAGTAAGCCATGGGAGTGTTTTGGGCTGAAATAGGCCTTGTCATTGTTTTTTTCCGAGGAGGCCTCCCTTACTGAAAAGTGCTTTTCTCAGCACTGGCCTGTCTGGTTGCACTTCCTGTCCCTCAGCTCTCCCATTCACGTTGTTATTAGGCCCACCAAATGGCCCTGGTTCACCGGTGGTCTCCTCTAATAACTGCCGCTGATGGACGTGTCTCGCTGCTTGTGGCCTTGGGCTTCACAAGACATCCAACAAGCAGGCCAAACGCTCTTCACTGTAACATACACACAAAAATGCTTAACTGCCGTAACATGAGCACAGAAAGAAATCGATTGTAATGACTTAAAACACATCTAATTAAGAGAAAATATTGTAGGGCCACTAGTTGCTGAGGGATACAAAGGTTCGTTTCCTTAACAGCACTGTTGAGGGACGTTGGGAGAAAAAAAAAAAAAGTAATCTGATCTGTGGAGTTAATCTGGATAAGTAAAGACATGTTTACACCACAAATGAGGTCTGAATATTCTCCAGTGCACTTTGCTGAATTAGAGTTTCAGTGGTATAATGATGTGTATATGCCTTTTAAATGTGATTTACACGATTCCTGAAGCATGTAAAAATGACCTAAACAGAAATATGATCTCGGTGATTTTGAGAGAAACAGACCAAGTATGTGTGCAGCCTATTACCAAAAACGATCACCAGATACGATGAACGTGCCCATGACAATGGTGATGACAGTAAATATAAAGATGGCAGGGATGATGATGCTGGCAATGATGATGATGATTATGACATGAAGATAGTAATAGATAATGATAATAAAGATAACCATCATGCAAATACCATCCAAATTAATGCACTTTCATTATTAAATAATATTCTGGGTGCAGCTAGTATGTCATGATACATTTGATGTCCTTACCCTAAATCTCCTCGAAGCTGTCTTTCATATCCCATACCACCACAATCCAAATAAGTCTTTCATTTGTGGCATTTTCTATTTTAAAGAGCACATTCCTTGCAATATTAGCAATTGTACATCTATGAAAAGAGGTCTTGCTTAAAAATACATTCTTAGGGGGTGGCAGACTGAATTCCCCATTTCCCATGGGTGCACTGAAAGTGGCCGTTTCTGGCCTATGTGAGGGAAGGGGTTAGGGAGGGAGATATGAGTCTGCGGTGCTCAAAAGCCCCAGCCTCGACCTCACAAACAGTCCGGGCTCATTCCACTCTTGGCAAGAACTTAAACTCAGTTGCTCTGTTTCCCCTCTGGCGACGTAAAGCGCTGGCGGGAAGATTCGGGACAACATGAACCCTGCTGGCTTCTAGAACAAATTTATAATGCAGCAATTCAGCTTGTGACCACTGGATTGTAGTTTCTTCTTTCATTTCTGACCTCTTCAGATTTTGACACTAAAGGCTCTATCCTTAAGCAGACAGACATAATATCCTTACTGTAGCTGCAGAAACTGAAAGATGCTGCCAGTAACATGTCTGGGCTCTACCATAAGGGTATTTCCTGTTTCCCATGAATCCTCAGTTCACTCTCCAACTACCCTCTGGCCAGCTGATTTAAACTATTTAGAGGCTTGCCTACATAAATCAAGTGAACTTCTTTACTTTTAGGCTTATATAACCATTTCTGTTGGTTCCTTAAGTAAAAACGTTTCATTAAAATATAACTTTAAAACAGGGAGTTAAATAATTTTGTTCAATAATAAGTTGGAATAATTTAGTTTTCAGACACATTCCCCTTTTTATTACTACGTATACACATCAGTAATCACCACATCGAGCCCATTTGCACTTCATCTATCAAGTATAAACCACATTGTCACAATCATTTCATGAGAAGAGGTCAAAATATTTCATTCCAACTTCATGGTTAACAGTATGTACAGCACACACTAAGAATACATACACACTGATTGTAAGTGCCATGTAGTATTTCCTTGGTTATATCTGGGGAGGAGACAGCAAGGGTGGTACCTACTTCACGGAGGCTCAATCAGCTGTTTTTTACTTGTTGAATCAATTATGAGCATATACAGGTTTGGAACTTTTTTTTAAGTATTGGGGGAATATGTTTTAGCCTTAATTTATTTCCACCCCACCTCTACTTAAACTTGTGTTTAAATAATTATTTCCAACTTGCTCGTATACATATACACATAGGTGGGGCTCATATAACCAAAAGTGCACAAGCACAGGATGAGACAAGACAGTGGGACAAACCAGCTGACTGGTTTGGTGTTGAAAACATAATATAGCATAGAAGACATGAAAGCATGTAAGACAAGACCAAGACAGATACTAATTACATCTTCATCACTATAGCTTTAGCTTTAATTTAAGTGTGGAACAACATTCCTCTGGACCACAGTTTTTGCTCTGTAGCAGTGCATCTGGCAAGTAAAAATTAGTTTTTCCCTTGTTAGCCTCTTGGTGACTACACTATTGTTTTTATTAAAAGTTATGCAACTGTGATGAATGTATGTTTTTCTGGTGGTAGTGTAAGTCCTGAAATTCTTTATGTATGGTTCTGTGAAATTAGACATTGTCCATTCATATAATATACATAATATTCACAATTGTATTATTATGATGGTCTCTAGACATTTTTTTTTTGGAGCCAATAAAATCACTACATTTTAAATAATTATAAAAAAAATTTTTAAATTTTGAATTGTAGTATACCATCATAGCACTGAGATCAAGGAAAGGAACAGTATTACATTAAAATGAGTTCTTGGCACATCAAGCAGTATGCCATTAACGACAGCTGCGACAGCATAAAAGATGTGACAAGACAAAGTAGGGAAATGACAGAAATGTTGGAGAAAAACTACTGTCTATTAAATGACATGTCAGAGACGTTGAGAACTGTTTCCAGCACACATAATATGATTTTAAATGTGAACTGAAGCCACATTTCTTGTGCAAAAGTGGAATAGCAGATTAATTCCTTATTAGCTATAATATTTTTCAACACACAAAAGAAATGTTTAAGCCTTGTGATGGCCAAGTTGTAAGGCGATAAACTTTCACCTCTGGCTGGCAGTGCCAAACAAACAGGAAGTAGTGCAGAGGGCGCTGTCTGACGTCAGTAGAGGAATGCTTCGCACATAAAAACAATGGTAGACTATAGCAATTGCAGTTCCAGTGATCAAAAAAGCCAGAGTGAAGAGAGTGAAGAGACATTCAGGATCTGTAATGAGACAGATAAGGGTGCAGGAGACTGAAGTGAACATGAAGAGAGCGAGGGAGGCATCAAACCATAGGCTACAGATTCAAGCCAGAACTGTGGGGGATTCTGACATCGAGACACACAGTGATGGAGAGGAGAGCCGCTTATTGAATACAGAATGGTGAGTCTTTAGGTGATAATCGTCATCTTCCACCATATCAGTCCTTTTTCTAATATGTTTTTTGGTTCATCACATTTACTGGGCTTTTGAAAAAAAAACAACAACTAATGATGCTCTGTCTGACATTTAGCGCTAGCAAATTAGCTTCTAATTTCAGTTACAGTCAAACAACAATGAAACTGAACTTAACAATTAATATTAACTTACCAGTTCTGTACAGTCCACTTTACCAACCTGTACCTGGGTACATTAAACCCCAAAATTCAGGAAATTTTAAGGGCTTTATTTTCAACTAAAATGCACACGTCAATGCTGCCAGTGACATCTGTGGCTGGATGTAAAGCTCCTTCAAAATAAAACCAACTGGTTGTTAATCATCCATGGATCCACAGTTTCATCCACGAATCTGCTTTTATTTTGTCACCTCCATGTCTGTTACCTGTCTGCATTTCCTTTAACTTTACTTCTGCTCAAACCCTGAAAAAATTGGAAGCTATAACTAGTGTCTTGACAGCTTTCCTTGGCCACTGAACAGATATTCCCAGCTGTGGGAAGTGTTTTGTAGTCAACTATCATGACAAAATGCACCAAAAACAATCAGTACAGATGTGCTTCCAATAGTAAACATGGAGGACTGGGATACTTTTCCTGACATAATGCGGCACTCTGGCTGCACTCACTGAGAATTGGCAGGATTTCCTGGCGGGAAATATAAAATTGAGATTTTCTCCAAGATTCCGGAATTGTTGAAGAAGGTGCCAATGATAAATTATCTTTATAATTGTATGCACTATCACCCAGTGCCATTCAGCATCATTCACCATCATCAGTTCACCTTTAAATGCAGGGCACTTTTTATTTTAACTACTTGAGCACATTTTAAAGACAAGATCCTGTGAGGCCTTCTCTGTGGTACTGGGAAAATAAATTTATTTATATATGTGCCTGATCATAGTCTGCTATTTAAAATGAAATTATCACAAGAGAAATAGGTTATTACCTCCGCCAAAGAGGAGTTTGTTTACTTGTCTGTTTGTCAGCAGGATTACACGAAAAGTTCGGAACGTATTTTGATGAAAGTTTTAGGAATGATAGATAATGGGTCATGGAAGAACCCATTAGATTTTGAGCAATGAAGGTCAAAGGTCAAGATCGCACTAAAGGTTTACATCTAAAACACATCAACACATAATATCTCAGGATTCAGACAAGATAGAATCTTGTGGTGTTTGCATTCACACCATCTCACCTTGGGTCAACACCTATGGCTCGATCACATTACGTTTTGACGTCATATGACACCATATAAAGCCTTGGCAGAGGTCTACTGTCTCTGACTACCTTGTTTCTAAATGCTATTTCTCAGTTTCTGTGGTTGAGTCAGACAGGACCGGACTAATCTACAGCAGACTTACATCTATGGGAGTTGAGTCTGCACCCTACTTGGACACGTTCACACCTTTAGAGTAGATGTTGCATTCACAAGCACGTACCACAGCCTGTACCTGATGATGACTGGGTGTTACAGGGCCGAAACAGTAGGTGGTGGTGTGGGAGCAACAAATGTGGAAGTGGAACCTTACTTATCTGTTAGCATGTCTGAGGCAACGAGAAGAAGAGCAACCTTTGTTGTCCCTGATATACGCATTACTGAGTGGTTAGCGTTGATAAGACAAGCCTGTACTATGTGGATCTGAGGCTTTTTCAGGAGACAACAGAAGTGTTCTTTATGGTCTTGTGGTGATTAACTCACTTCAGTCGGTGATTAGATGATTAGGTCACTTCCGGTCTCACATATGGATCACTTTCACATGGTACCAGACTGGAGTCCAGGCTGTCCATACCCAGGACTACCTGCACGGTGCTCAAGCACAGAACATTTGCATTCACGTGGATAAAAGTAAGCGAACTTTGGTGTCCAGCATACGCGATATGGACTTGAGTACATTGTGTGAAAATGCACTATGATGACACTGCTAAAATGGTTACATTGTACGCGTTTTGTTTGTGTATGATAATTTCTCCCAAAATATGATAATTTTGAGGTTTTGGTACAATAGTTGCACATTTACTATCTGGTAAAACTGGATAGCGCACAAGCTAAAACATGGCTAAACACCCTCATTGCTTTCAACTAATGGAAATAACTAAGGGAGTTAAAAAGAACAAAAACAGATCCCGAGTTGGCCCTCTTCCTTCTACACAAGTATTTACCATAGTATCTAATGGTAGCTGAGTCAAACACTTAGTTAACACCTGTTAGATCTGTGGTGTCTGTAATATGTTTTATTTGGAGTATTATTTCAGTCACATACTAAAAGCTTCGTAAGGCAAGACTGAAATGGCTATGTACGGAATTTTGATGTTCATTCCAGGGCCAGGATACTAAACTACCCTTCATGAAAAAATAAAAAATAAAATTCCAACTAGAATACTGTGACTGCAGAAGACTGAAGATGTTATTGCTGAACTGGTAATGCAGATTAACATGTTAAATGATTGGAATAATTTCTGAAAATGGTTAAATTGTATGTGGAAAAGCTAGAGCAAATTTAAATTATGCTATAGTACACCACTTCATGAAGTTTGCATGTCTCGTTTCAAACAATAGCACTACATGACACAAATAAATACATTACTTCATCACTTTGCACCATCCAACAGCAAGACAGTAAGTCTTGAAAAAAAAATGCAGAGTTGTAAAGAATATTCACTCTTCATTGATTAGTTTCAAAACAAATACAGACCTAAGTTGGCCAGAGTTAGAACAGTAGTTGCTAGTGCTCATGGGAAGTGGAGTTTTTGTCCTTATAAAATGAGAGTTGTTTTTTTTTTTTTTTAAGATATTGCTTAAACTCCCCAATTACAGCCAAGTAAAGGCTCTAATATGAAGATACAACAAAATAGTCACCTATGGAATGGACTGGGCTGAAAAAACACCATCCAATTATTTTGAGCACCCACTCGAAATGATTGAACGGCGATACGGCTATATAAGTCGACTGCCATTTGTCTGTACCCCCTTTGCACTTATTCATCTTTGTGCATGAATAATGCATTGTTAGAGACTGGGTCAGTAGTACAGGAAAAGAAGCTAGCCCTTAGCTACTTATATGAGCAATATTAGGATGTACAGTTCACTGAAAAACTGTTTTGTCACCAACATAAATCACTAGTAAATGTAACATTAACCAGATAGGTGTGAATTGGAGTATATATGTAAGAGCAGGTGTTGGAAGAAACTGCATGGATTGGAGCCCGAGCTGGGCGGACTGTTACTGTGCAGCGCTCATGAACCCTTCACAACAAGTACTAGGCATGCTGGTATTCTGGAGGTGTGATTTCAGAGGGATGTCTGAAGAAAGGAGTTTGGACTTTTGAATTGTGTGCTTTGAAAATGTAGCTTGCTCGAGCTGTTTTTCTAAGATCTCATACCCCACCTTTAAATATCTCTTGAATCTTAGAATCTTGAATGTTAGTATGCACATAGAGAAATATACTTTTGCCACCTTTGCAAGCAGTGACAAAACTGAGGAAAAAAACTTTTTTTTATTTCTGGTTTTTGTTTACAGTGCTCCAGTTTAGAGTAAATCTCTTAGAAACTACTGTTAAAATGCAATATTTTATTTATCCACATTGACATTCATCTTAAAGACATTTTTACAAAGTTTTGTGTTTGAAACACTTTGACTTCACATTATATATACTGTATATATATATTTTTTTAGTGCACAGATATTTCAGTTCCAAATGTCATTTGTCCAGTGCCTTGACATCAACAGTAGCAGTCATCTGTGTCAACTACCAAAAATAAGCATAACATAACAACAGAGATCACAGATGCAGAAATAGAGAACACAAGCATTCATGTGAAATTGGTAGGAGCTCTGTAACAACAATGTCTGACTTTGCCCCAAGGTATTTTGGGAACTGACTTCTAGACGATAGTACTAAAAAGACACATTAATCAGAGCAGATTCAGGAGGTGACAGAAATGTATGAATACCAATAGAGATATACTATTTAATGGACAGAGGCTATTATAATCAGTTAACATCCTGTAAGTGAATTTAAGTGTGTTCCTTTTATAATTGCAGTATAGTTTGGAAATGCAGAAGGTGTTGGGTTGGCTTCCATGACTAATGCCTTTTTATGAATTAATCTGTGCATCTTAAAATGTTTTTTTTTAATGTATTTATTTTTTTTACCCAATGTAGGGATACAAAAATCCAGAATTTTTTCCTGCATATTTTGTGACTAAGGAGAGAAACAGCTGAAAAGTTGTGCTGGGACTGTCATAAAGTTGTTATCAGAAGGAAGCATGTTGTAGACTGACGACGACAGAGGCTCATAAAAACACAGCCACATTTGGAGTCTTTTTCACAACACATACGAACATGACAAGAATTACTTAGTCAGCAATATAACACACATATATATATACACACACACACACACACACACACAGATCATGTTCCACAACATAGACCATTTGTGGCTACTTGATGCATGTAGATAATAAAAAGAACATCCTTTTTACATACTCCTCCTGCCGTCCTGCAAAGAGACCTGGGGGAGGTGAGAAGGGGGACGTGAAATGCTTTCCTGTGTTCTGCTGAGTTCAGATGACTGCCATGATTAAGTCAAATGAGCAGAGGATGATTTACAGTCTCCTATGTGGGGAGATAAGGCAAGCGAAGTCTCTTTGATTGACAGCACATGCCTGGGAGGGAACATAACCCACCTGATGGAGAGAGGTTTTCAACTTTCATAATCTCTCCCTCTTTCTCTATCACATTTATCATCCCTCTGTCTTATTTGACTGCTTACCAACACTGAGAAGAGCCTCCAGCTTTGTGAGAAGTCACCTTTGTATAAGGCTTTACAAAGCCACCGCTCCCTCTGTCTTCACTCCCTGCCCATCTGTCTGTTACTCACCTTTCTCAGTCACTTCAACATCCCCTTAACCTCAATGCCTTGCCCCTCCCAGTGTAACAGTGCTGTTCTGTGTCCACCCCCAAATCCCCTTAAACACACACCCCCTCTACTCTCCTTTCTCCTCAGCTGAAATAAATCAATGCTGGTTGGAGCTCAGTTGTTATAAATCAAGCCCTGTCCTGAGCTGGAGCCTGCCCAGTCAGCCTGTCACTGCCTGGCCTTCACTCAGGATTAATTAAAGGCCTGATATAAAGCCCAGATGTGCTGGAGCAAGGGAGCCCTGAACCCCTTTGAGCAGCTTTAGGCTCACACTCCCTGTCTCTCTCTCTCTCTCTCTCTCTCTCTCCCTGCACAAACACATGCACATACTGTATGCATGTACTGTCAATATGTTCACACAAGTGACAACCAAAAGGAACATACATGCACTCATCCAACTGCCTCTGATACACAGACATGTTATATTACACTCCAAAAACTCCATATGTGACCGTGTCATTCAATATACATCCGGTCTTTTGTACTTCCAATGTTCTCACTGTCAGAAATGCATTCTGTCTCTCTGATAGTCTTCCATAAATTGAAGCAGGATTAAAGGTGGTGCTAACAGGTCTTTGATCTCTCATACCGCACTGACAGACAAAAACTACATCTCTAAATACCGTTTCTGTATCAAAACCTTAGCTTGTTGCATTTAAGTTCTTAGAGATTGTATATGATTTCATTGTGTTTTGTAATTGAGACAAGTGGTAAATATATACTTTTTGTAAATAAATTAACATCAAAGTCAGCTTTATTTATCAGTTTACCATATACATAGCACGTACAGAGAAAAAAATGACAACCCTCTAAGGCACAGGTGTCAAACATAAGGCCCGGGGGCCAAATGCGGCCCGCCAAAGGGTCCAAACTGGCCCCTGGCATCAATGTGTGAAATGCAAAAATTACACCAAAGATAATTAATAATCAAGGAAGTTAAAATCATTTTAGGTTCAATTCAATATAAAGTGGATGAGACTCGTAAAATACTATCATAATAACCTAGAAATAATGGAAACAAACCTTAAACTAATTTTCCTTTCTGTTTTAGTGTAAAATAAAGTACCAAAAAAGACTAGTCTTTTACAAAAAATGTGAATAACCTGAAATATTTGTGGAATTTTACCAGTAGTAAATGTTGTGTATATTTGTAGATCTACTGTGATTTGAAAGTTGTATAAATGATAAACTAAAGCATAATATCATCAGGTTGTTCATAGTTGTTCAAGTTTGTAGATGTAGAATTTTCACTCAAACAGAAATGTTTGGCGTTGACATTATTTTATACATTTTTATCCTATCATTTATATTATTTTACTGGTGCGGCCCACTTTATACCATATTAGGCGGAATGTGGCCCCTGAACTAAAATGAGTTTGACACCCCTGCTCTAAGGCTTCAGATATCACAAAGAACAGTACGAAAAAAAGAAGATAGGATATAACTACAAAGATGCATTATAACTATAGACTACTTGAAATAGTAACATATATTTACTGTCGTTTTATTTTCAATGGTTGAATGTATTTATTAATTATTTGAACGTATGTTTAAATGAATGACACATGAAGTCTTTCCCCACCTATAACATACTACTAATATGTATATTATTATATCCTGTAGACTGATTCTGAATTTCTGCTGTGATTTTCCTCCAAAATTCTCATGGTCAGTACTCAGTGCCCCTACTACTTCTTTACAGTTTCACTATGTCCATTAATGAAAGCAAATGGCCATTTCCAAGTAATATGTTATATGCTTATCTTCATATAAGCACATAACATATTACTTGCCTTCAAAAAAAGGAAGAAAGAAAATTTTAAATTACAGTAGGAGGTACCTTTCTAGGCGCATCATAAAATATGTTCTCCCTTTAATTGTGAAGCCTGAGTTTAAATTAATTAATTAATCAATTCATTCAGTTTTAACTCATTGTACCTTGGCAATGACATTGCTGTTAATTGTCCTTCCAAACTATCTTCTTTATAGCTCCCTTGGTGAGGGCTTTAAGGGTGTTGTGGCTGGAGGGTTGGGAGGTGGAGTGGAGTGGAGTTCTGACTTGAGAGGTCAAGGGTTGCAAAGCATACTTTATTGCATGATGACTGAAAGGGGGATTAGATGAGTAAGATATCACTCTGTTTTCTAGTCACGGCTGAGCAAGGTTAACCCACAGTGGCCCTGGGGCCTGGGGTGAGGGGAAGGGGGGGGTTTGAGAGAGGGTATTGTAAGGGCAGGGGTGGCTCCGGGGACTATTGGGCTGATTTCTGATAGCTGCAGAGTGGTCTGGCCTTCCCGTTTGACTGCAAATGCTCACACAGGAAATTAGAGGTCTGGGCTTCCCTTTTTCACACGAGCTTCACTTGCACACAGCCTCTTTATTTCTATTTTTGCAGATCAGTTTGACACTTCAGGATGCATAAAAGGCTTATGTGACATTATTAGCATATGCTGTTTCATGAAAAAATAAGTCACTTTCTCAACTAAAATTTCTGCTCCAGGGAGATATTTTCCAGCAATTTTTATGTTTATGCGCCTGCAAACCCTTTGTCCTGGACCACAACTTCAACTACACACAGCAGAGACCATTTATTTGTCTGGTCTGTGGGATGTCTGCACCCATAACACATTTATTGTTTAAAGTTCAGGATATATAAATGACTATCATCCTTCTTCATATCTCTGCTAGCAGAGGCCAGTCTGAAGATGTGGGGCCCATGCAGTCAGAGATCATGGCTTAAACAGATTGAGGCCATTCTCTTGTGTCAGATATGATATAGCCGCTTGGTGCCTAATGGGCCTGGAAAAAGAGGTAAACATGTCCTCGACCCTGTGAATTCCATTACATAAAGAAGTTGATTTGCAACTCAGGGTACACTAAGCAAGATGGAACTGAACTTCCCAGATAAGCACTAAAGCCCCAAAAAGCCAAGGCCACAGAATTCACTGGAATGAAATAAACAAAATGAAATGCAATCATTTTGAACTGTTACTGTAATATAATATTGAAATGTTTCAGTGTATAAGATAATTAGATAATCAATAAATGCAAAGTGTCCTAAATTAAATCTGAAGATACAATCAACACCCATGAGTGAATGTAACTTAGTATCCAGGCGTTAAACCAGGAAGAAAAATAAACCCATGGAGTAATTGCTGATATGTTCCTAATGTGCCCCCTCACCCTTACCTCCCCTTCTCTCTACCTCCTGCTGATAGGCCACCCCTGATGGCTGTCACACCTGGTGTTGAAGACGGTAGGGTGTATTTTATCTGCTCAGGGCCCATTGGGGGGCTATTCGTCTTCCTGCAGACTGGCTTTGGGAGGTCAGGGACAATCCCTGTGTTTATCCCCCTGTCTGTCAGCGCTGCACACATCCCTGGAGTTTCTCCTGCATCTCCCCCGTGAAAGTGAAGCACACTTGCACTGTGGCGTTGGAATGCACAGGGCAATCGAGAAGTGTGAATCTAACCTCAGTGAGGGAAGGATACATATTAAAGTCACACATATGTGAAGCCTGTGTATATTGCTGTTTACACTAATGGAATTTATAGTTGAAGCCTTAGACAGAGATGCATCTCTTTCCACACTGAACATGTTCACCCTAAAAGATTTTCATTAAATCACATTAAGTTGCTTGTGTTTGTGTTTGCTTTTGCTATATACTCCTGCAAAGTAGTTAACTTAGCATTGTTTAGATGAGGAGTGTGCCCAGTGGCCAGTAAGAGCACTGTTTATCTACTCTGCATTGCACTACTGCTTCTGCCTGCACACGTGTGTCTGCAATTCTGGGATAGGTCCCTTGGGCCACTGGACCACACATGTGGAGAACGTGAACTCAGCACTCAAACCAGGTCCTTCATGACAAAAAGGAAAAACAAGAAATTGTAGTCAACATTAGACAATGGAGCTTGTTCTTAAAATGAATGCTATTAATGTTATTTTGGGGGAATGTGCATTAAACTGTAAATTGATTACAACATAAAACTGATATATTGATGCCTTAAAATTTGTAAATCTTCTGCATTTGAAATTACATCCCACAGAGATGAGGTAACGTCTTGCTTCAGCCATTTTTAGCTGCACATCAGGCTATCTCAAGCTGCATATTTCTCTCTCAGTGAACCATTTTCAGTTACACAAAATAAGTCCAATAAATAAGAGCTTTATGGGGCATGAAAATAAACAACCAAAATGGTTTATGTTATTTGTTTTCAGGAGGAACAAAAAAGCATGTTTTGATTGGTCAGAGCAAGAAAGAGAGAAAGAAACGACACAGAGCGAAGAAAGTGAGGGAAGAGAAAATGAGTGAAATAGGGGAGGGAGGAGTGTGTGAGTGTCGGAGCTGAAATTTGACTCACAAGCTTGCACTCTTGCCCGTCTCTCTGGGACTCCTCTACTTGGCTCGGACTTAATTGCGTCCCCGATATAAACAAGGGGGTTAGTGTGAGAGCAGACCAGCAGCTGAGGGGCTCAAGCAGAGGGCCAGACTGGGGATTGAGTTCAGAGGGGAAGGACTTAACGCAGAAACTGATATAAAATATGCAGAGAGCGCAAAGAAGAGGGACATCGACAAGGGATTAAAGATGGAAGGGAAGAACTGATAACTTCTAAGGCAGCAGATATGACAAAATTAGAAGTTAGGACAAAAATGTGCCAGCTTTACTTTTTCACATCTCACCATATTTTCCATCAAAGACAATTTGAATGGCGTATCAAGTGGTAATGCCGCGATGTAATGCCAGAACTGGGGCATCAGACAGTAGCCCTTCTGGCTCCGGCACAGTCAAAGCTGCCTCTCTGAACGTCTCTTTCACAGATGCACCCCTCTGATCGATTAGTTCCAGCCCTCTCAAACAGACAGCTAGGGATTGGATTGCATTATAAGTGATCCCTGCTCAGTCTTAAGCTCACCAGCCCCAGGCAGATGCTGCTGAGGTGCACCTCTGGATTAAGCTACTAAACTAACAAAATAACTGAGGTAAAGGCCTGGTACAGTATACTTTACAGTAGCAGACTCACACACTGCACATACAGGTGATGAGTAAAGTTGTTGGAAGCGCACAACAGTGAAATACACTGCACAGAATCCATTTTAATAGCAGAACTATTCTTTCATGAGGTTCTGTTTAAGATGCAGCCAGACAAATAAATTCAATGCTGCCTGCTTCCAAGCATCTTGTCTGCACTGTTAACTGCAGTTTCCACATCACCCAACACATAACAAATGAGCTGTAACAAAGACAAGTTACCTAAGTAGGCCACAGAGAGGAGAGTTGCACCTAATCTCGTGAACTTTGTCTTTACCTCTCCATCTGTCCCAGGACCATTTACTGTAAGAGCAATTACTGCTATTATTACTGACCCGCCAGAAAGCCAAAACTGTGGTAACTGTACTCATGTGCAGTGCTTTCTATTGCAATAAAAATATGCAACCTAGTAGAAGGAGAGCACAAGTAAAAGGAAACCAATTTCATCCTGTATGAATAATTTAATAGGCTGTAAAAAAAAAAAAATACTACAATTCAGGCAATCTTTATAAGACAAATTTAGCTCAAGGAGGTGTTTAATACGTGGGTGTTTTGAATAACTACAAACTTTAAAAGATCTCGAAAGAGTGTAAAATATCTAGAAACTTTAACTTTAATTTACACTAATAAAAATAATATCCCAATGAGTCTGATCATTCAAGACATTCAGCGCTGATCTGATTTGAGTCTTTTTTATGAACACTGTTTTTCTACTTGTGGTTCTATACAAAAGTGGGAAAATCAAGTTCCCAGGAAATTGGTATTTGATGTGGCATGCTACTCAGGCCATGTTGCCCTCTAAACTGGGACAAATTGTGTCTTGGGCAGCTGCCAGGGTGTAAAATGCCCAATTTCAGTCCCAGATATTTAGGCGGCAATCATCCACAAGGTCAGTCCAGTCTCAGCACTTCATTTCTCATCTATTTTGTTTCCACCCCTGACAAGTAAATGATGGCTGACGTCGACTCCAGTGATTTGTACATTGGCTGCAAACTTGTTGCAGACGTGAGTGTGTGTTTGACCTACATATCTGACCCCACCGCTCACATCCTACAGGGGATAAAGGAGAGGGACAAACATGTGACATCACCCTGAAACCACAGATTATGGCACTGACCATGCCACGATTTGACTGTGAGATTTAATTAACATGTTTCCAAAATCAAAATTGTTCAGAGGCAGATTTTCTTCTTATCATCAAAACTTCCCATGACCCCTTCCCCTCCCCAGATGCCATCCTATCTGAAATCAGAGGGTCTGTCTGCTCAGAATGTCTACAGTATGTGCCAGTGTGGGTCAAAACCTCAGTATTTTCAAGAGGCTCGCACAATTACAGGCACAATTAAGTGGGCTATTACCAAATCAGTGTCAAAACATTGCAACCCTCCAGTGTGAGTATGATAAGGAATGATCTTGCAAATAAAACTATTGGAACTCGTACTTATTGTGTAGGATTGATCTAACAAACAACTTTGGGAATACTATTTAATAAGTATAATCTAGTAAGAGTGGTTAAAAGTAGCTGGTGAGGATTTTTTCCCCATTCACTTTTCATTTGTACATTTATATTGTAGTGGAACAAAGTGTTTGCAAACCTTTAAAAATTTACAGTTTCCAATATTATTAAATGTTAGCCAAATACATTTTTTGTGTTTCAAAAGATGTGGCTGCATTAGACACACATGCATTTTTTTATGTTTTCATTTACTGTATATAATTAAAAAAAAAAAACAACTAAATTATTGACAGTTTTAACATGTCCTGCATGTTTTTTTTTTTCTGCTGAAATATCCAGTTTTGACCTCGACAGAACAGAGCACGTGCAGAAGGGAGCATGTGGGTTTGGAGAAGGGAACAATACTTGGCAGATTTCAGTAATGATTTTTAATGTAATATATCACAAATCCATGGGGTGTCCAACAACTTTTTCCACCACTATTTAATACAAAATGTTTTGCAATTTCATATGGAGTAGTTTCAACCCCATGCTCCCTTATTAAATATGATGTTAAACATTAATTGACAATGTATTGTAAATAATTATGTCATAAAAAAATAACCCAACTATCTCCTTTTAGTATAGCAAAGGGGAGAAAAACTTTGTAGCCACAGTTTTTTAATCATCTACTGTACAATGTTCTCTAAGCAACATATCTATTACAGTCAGAAATATTCAGAAATATTTGTAAAAGAAAATCCTTGATGGTTTATAAAACATTCATACCATTTATGAATGTTATATCACAGGTCAAATCCAATATATGCACTAAACTAACTAAAATATCTTTTCATGCTTATTTTCGTAAGGAAACATAATAGTTAAGGACACCTTTATTTGTATTTATTTAAACTATTTAATTTTATACATAAAAGAAGGTTTTAATGTAAATGTCTTGAAACGTCATAGTATCATAATGCAATCCCACAATGCCATTTTATGGGTTAATACATTTAGGTTAAGAATAATGCTGTCAAAACACTCCAATTTCCAACTGATATAAACTAACATTTGTAACTGAAATAAACTAACTATCTAACTAACTAAAAAAAATAATTAATACTGTTCATGTTATTTTCACTAAATGCCAAAAAGTATAGCACAAAGACAGAACTATAAGGACTGTAAAATGGTTAAAACATAGAAACAACTTACAAAAATGTACTAAAATCTATATTATTATTATTATTATTAAAATCTATTACTAAATACATATATTAAGTAATAGATTTTAATAATATTTTGTATTGAAATAAAATGTTTAAGTGACAGGAATAACAAAAAAAGGTAGAGAATGGTTTCTGAAACATGTTGGTCAATGAGTATTAATTATACATTAATTGTTAATAAATTACATATTGGAACATTAAAAAAAATATTGCCTTACATTTCTGAGTCTGAAATTAGTAGTGTTCAACATACTGGACTAAATTCTGCAATTAAAGACAATATGATTCTTACTTTTCCGCTATCCCCTGTCACTTTTCTTGTTTTTCTCTTCTTAACTGTTTTTTTTTTTTTTTTTTTACAGATGTTGGGCAGCATCTGTAAGCTTTAAGCCTGTTGACAGATGCTATTCATCAACAGCAGCAGGAACCTTATTAACATCAACCTCTAAACTGTGCTCTGGGTTTTTAACTGAAATCAACAAAGAAGGTGTGAATACTTTAATGCTCAACAATAGTCTTTTACACCTATGTGTTAATATGGAGAGACCTAAATTCAGTTAATTACAGCCTCCTCCTGCAAATTTAAAAACCCTAAAAATATTTATTCTTGCTTGCTATTAAGAAGTGACTCTAATGTATGTCAAAAACACATCAATTTATTCGATATTTCTGCAAATCTATGTTCTATGTCCCTCGTTAAAAGAGTTTCCATGTGACATTATACGGTATATTTTAACTTTTATCTTTAACTCCTGAGACTTTAACAGTTCTAGTCAAAATGAATAAAATAACTAACAAAATGGACAGCCAAAAAATGTATAATAAACCAGTAACATGAACAAAATAAGACACAGAGTGTACAAAAGTGAAGAAAAATAATAAAATCCAATATTAAATGTAGAAATATAAAACAAAATAAGGAACAAGATTAACAAAAAAACCTGAATACATATTTACAAAATAATAACTTAACTTAAAACTAAAATTAAGTATGAACAAATAAATAAAATAAATGGCTTTTTTCTAAATTAGTTGCTTTTTGACACCTGTTCATCTACATGTATCAGATCCATGAACAAAACTTTTTTTTCTGCATATTGAAACTAAACTATCCTTTTAGAATCATTACTGACGCATCAGGGGTTAAAGGCTTAATCGATAAATGATCAATCTACTTTATTATACTAAATGCAATCATGTTTCTGTAGTGCTTCCTCAAGTGTGTAATTATTTTCTCATAATACCACGGAAACCATTTCAATTAATTTAACATTCACTTCTATTTAAGTATTATTTATTTTTAAACTGTCTCTTCAAAAATATCATAGAAAAAGTTTGAACAGTCAAAATGCATAATGTATTCTGGATATGCTTGTTTTGTGTGGAGAACATGTTCATACACACACCGTTTATAAGTGTCTGGTGTTCATTAGTGGTGCAGGGCTAACAAGAGGTCACTCTCTGAAAATACTCCAGTCCACAACATAAAACCCTCCATGGTCGCACAGCCAGAAGCCAGGAAAAAAAAAAAGAAGAAAAAACACTGTTTCACCTGCCTGTTTGTGATCTGACTTCACTCACTGTTACAGCTTGTAGGACCTCACGAATGCAAGACTAAACACTCAGCTGAACCATTCAGATGCTGATGCAATCACATTCAGAACAATGTTTAATTCCTTGCAATCAGAGTTCAATTGAAGTTACAAAAAAAAAAAAAAGAAGCTTTCACTGCTGTACGACATGTTCACTAACAGCATCAGAATTAACTACACCCTGCATTCATTCAGGTGTTTTAGAATAAAGCAGCATTTTCTCCAAAATTCTATGAATTTTAAATAAACACAACTTTTAACATAATTAAAAAGGAACGTTTAAAAACATAATGATAGAGATCAAGCAGAGCCTGCAAAGTACATGTAACAACACTGTGGATGTTAATGACTCTCGTCTCCGGGAGCTGTATGAATGAAAAATGTCCTGAAGTGATCTGCTGGATCAGTACCAGATCTGATTCCAGTATTAAAACTGATTTAAATCAACTGTGTTACACCAGACGATTTTTTTTTGACCCTCTACAATTTTCTCCTTCTTTATACACTACATACAATATACTGTACATATGCTATAATTTGGCAAAGGCTGCAAAGCCATTTTTTTGTTTACTTAAATAAAGAAAAAAAGAATTAAATGAAATACAGCAAAGAAAATATGCAATTTAAGTATCTATTCTGAAAACTACTAGTGCCCTGCAAATAGTTTTGGCAAATAAATACAGCCACACACTACAGATTAGGAAAAATAATACAAATGTTTGGAGCATAAATATTTTAATACATTTGCTCTTCATTAGAATCAGCGACTGAAACTTGATTGATGATGGTTGGCAAGTTTTTCACAAGGTTTATTGTACCCGTCTATTGTACCTCTCACAGTGAAATACTGTAACTCAGACAAATTGCATGTAATGAAAAGCTATTCATTTTTAATCAATTGTTTAAATTAATTACATAAATTCCACATTTTATTTGTCTTTTTATTATGAAATCAAATACAATTGTATTTATTTATTTATTGCCCAATCATTACAAAATTTACAGAAATCCAACAGAATCCTCCAGGAGAAAACACTTGTGACTGGTAACAGTGGTGAGGAAAAACAGGCAAGTAGAAAACTGGAGGATGGCTGTCAGCCTTTACCAGATGGGGCGAGAGAGAGAGAGGCAGAGAGAGAGAGAGAGAGAGAGAGAGAGAGAGAGAGAGAGAGATACATGAATGTAACTGATGCACAAATAACTAAACTACAGCTAGAAAACTTAGATCAACTGCTGGTAGTATACTAATATCTAGAGCAAATGTCCGTGGTTATTAATCCTAGATTAATTCTGCAAATGCATGTGTATCAATTAATGTGTATTAACATGAATTTATTTAGTCAAAACAGAGAATAAGTCCCTAAATAGAAACATTTACCACATAGTGCTGTATTCCTCTCATGACAAACTTAACTGTGAGTGTTTTACTATTCTCAGGTATACTCTGCAGGACACTGAGCAAACAGCTACTCATTGGGTATCATGGTTAGACAGTAGCATAAAATCAACCTATTAAAAGAAAGCTAAATATTGACAGAGGCTCTTGGTTTGCCTGACTGGAAGTCAAAATTTAACACATGTGAGCTGCATTAGCAGATTGTATTTTTAAAGCAGTTCTGAAACCTTAGAAAAGCTGCAATTCCATTATTTTGTAATCAGGCTGTGAAAACTCCCAGTAATCCTGCTTTCTTGTTCTTTCTTCTGTCTCTTTAATATCACAGATGACTTGCAACCAGTTGAACCCCATCTCAAGTTGATTATTTAGCTATGCTTTCACTCAACACTCCACCTCTTTCCCCTCGCTGACCACCTACTTTCCCCAAAGACCACTATTCTCTGGTCAGATTTACTGCAAAATGTGTGTGTTCCACCATATTTGTGAAATCCCCCATGTGTCAACTTTGCGCTCCCCTACACAGGGCTTTGAACCTGCTTGCTAGCCTGAGAGCACACATAAATCCACCAGACCCGGAGCAGAGAGGTAAACCTTCTTTACATAGGAACCTAATTGCTGAACTTTGCCACAGCTCAGTTTGCTGAGCTGAATGATTTGTCAAAATTCCTGTCTCTCTGTAATAAATTACCTAGCCTGCTTGGCCAGCCAGTTAACAGTTTAAATAAAAACGACTCCCTTTTGGATTCTATTGGTTGGCAACATCATCTCAGGTTTAAGCAGGGCAAAGTTACTTAACAAATGAAGAATGTTTTGACATGTTCAATCCTCCCTATTAATATCATAACGACTAGGTCCTGAAAAACCTGTCGTGAAACCCAAAACATTACTCTAACTCTATCAATGTCACTTACTGAAAACATTGAACATGTGCCGCATACATGTCAGGAAAGGTGAACTTTTTGTGAAAATTAAATTACAGCTGGAACATCATGTTGTGATGAATATTATGACCACCTAGTTTGGGTGATTCTAAATGGGCTGTTCTGGAGAATTGTGGGAAAAAGTGAGTGCACCATCCCATACGAAGCCAAAGTGAGTGTTTGTTTTGACTTGAAGCTCTCTTTGCACTTGGACTGACCCTCCACTAAACTGACGATGCTCAGTAATCGTGCACTGGCTCACAACCTCTGCTTTCTTCACTCATTTCTATTTTTCTCTCCATACAGTTACAGTCTACCTTTTTTACTCTATCTGTGATTTTTTATTATATTGGCAGAGCCCGTGTAAAAAATAAATGGAAAATAATGCCTGCTTCTGTTTTCCAAATATTACACAAAGGAAATGACAAATCTATGTAGAATTATGTTTAACTTTATTACTAAAAAATACGTCAAAGATTTAAGCCCAAATACTTATGATTAATCATAATGTGACTGATGCTAATAATGCATCAGTAGCAACTGAGCCATAGGTAGATGTTCCATTTTAAATGTGTTTGTCTTTCAAGCTCATATGTTCTTGAGTATATATGCACCCTGCAGGGCTAATCCTCAGGCCTTCACGTTTTCCAGCCACATCAAACTGGGAGCCAAGATTCCTCACCCAGAGTTTCTTATGAGTGAGGTACTTTGTGCTCAGGGCTCAAAATAGCATGCAGCTCTCAATTATTGGGTAAGGAGCAAACACAGGTGTGGAATCCCAACCACCACCACTGGTGCCCCATCAACAGAATAAAGACACTCTTGTCCCAAAGAGATTGACTAGGAAGGCCAGAGCCGTGCCAGGCTTTGAACTACCACTTGGACCACTTGGCCTATTTGGTGCAGGAGCTAAAAGGGACCTTTTAAAGGTGTGGAAATGAAATGTCCCACATCAATCATGCATTTCCACTTCTGAATTATTCAGCAGTGGCTGCTGCCTGCTGACTTCCAGCCTGTTCCCTTACATATATGTCTATCTGCTGCTGTATGCTTGTTATATGCACCCCATCAGGTCAACTTTTGCAATTTTGTATTTATTTGTATGAGGAATAACTACATCTGGTTTAAGGGAAACTTTTATGTACAGTAGATTTTTTTAAAGGCATTATTATAAGTTGTATCTAAACATATAGATGCATATATATCTGAATTGCTCGGACAATATAGTTTTAGAGGTTCTGTACTAGTTGTTTCTTGCAGTGAGTTATAGCAAAAGACAATATATGTAGATGTGGGAGGGGGGCGACAAAGAGCAGATCTCAGCGGTGTCTGCTACAGACAATGAGCGCTCTGTTTGGCTGCTTTGATTTTGCTGCTGTAGATCAGGTGGCCCCGTTTAATTCCAGGTTTTGGCCTCTCTCCTGCTGCTCTGCTTTTCTCTTCTCAGCACGTTCTTTGCATTTATTGGGCAAGTGGGTCAATCGAGCGAGTTGTGTTTCAGCAGGCTGATGATGGCTGTGCACTGATGAATTGCTGACTAATTGGCTCAAATCAGAAGATGTGGAACTCGTCACAGAACCAGCCAGGTGTCACTCACTCAAAGGAGAAAGAAAGATGTGGAAATAATTTTCAATGAGGTCTTTTTCAGTCAGAGGTTTAGGCAGTTATACAAGCTACACTGAAAATAAAATATCAAAATCTCTTATTTGTTGAATGTTTGCCTTGAATCTTTCTGTGTATGTGTGTGTGTGTGTGTGTATTAAGCATTGTATATGTATTCATACCAAACCAGTGAAAATGGTACAGCCCTATACCGAACGAATACAGTCACTTTGTATGTGATCATGTGCATATCATATCATGCGGTGGTGACAGTTTCCCATACTTTCACATACATGTCAATGACGCAGTAATAAGGCGTCTCTGATTGGCTCAAAATGCGTGAAGGAGCACTCCTCCTCCGGTTGGTCATAGACGGAATTGGGACGGAAGTAACAGAGTCCAATATGGCGGCTACTGGGTCAGTACCCGCTGA